>NW_010589484.1:48138-106273 GCF_000705375.1 Tinamus guttatus
TTGTCCCTCCCTGTGAGTGCCTGTGGCGGCGCCGTTAGCGTCGCCGTTGCGCTGCTCTCTGCGGTGCGGCCCAGCAGGCCGCCTTCCCGAGGCCTCGGCAGCAGCAGCCGGAGCGGCCGCGTTTTGGCCCCCGCCGCCCGCCCGGCCGTGACCCGTTATCACGGAGAAGGCTTCCCAAGTCAAAATGTTAAAACACTTCTGAAAATCTGTGCCTTTATGTCTTAAGTGCTTCTGAGATACTTGCTGCTTTTATACCAGTGGTGCTCTTTGTAAGTGTTTATCAGCAGATAGGAGTACCTGGAAAGCTATCTTAAGTGTAAAATGTCATCTTTATAGAAATATAATATAGATTTCAGTAAAGATACAATTGCTGTCGGAGTACTAAAGTGGTTTGAACCAGTTTCTGTGCTGTGGAATTTTGCATTGTGATACTTTAAATGGGGAAACCCAAAAGAAGCCTTGAGAGAGAGCTGGAAAAAAAAAAAAGAAAAAAAAGAAAGTCTGATAAATGAAAACGTTGATGCAGGCAAAGTTGTATTGCTAAGTACTATATTGGCATTTGGAAATTAACTTTTAAAATGCTAATAATAAAGGTAGTAAAGCGAGAACAATAATGTATTCCTGCCCCTATAGCATTTTTCAGTAAAGATCTTACTGTACTTTCCAAATGTTTATTAATAGATTCTTGCAATAGCAGTGTGCATTTGTGAGTGATTTTCTGCTGTCACTTACTAGCATTTCATTCAGAGCAGAAGACCCAGCCTTGCACAGCGGTTCTTCTGTTGATGCAGTTGCTTTTATTCCATGCTTGTTTGGAAACTGAGTTTGTTCCTTTTCAAGTCTGTGTTTATAACTTGTCTGTGTTTGTTTCACAGTACAAAAAGCACCGCTTATCAGTTGGCCATACAAATAGCTATGCTAAATCAGTTGTCAACATGGCAGATTTAGTAAGTATCACTGAAATATATGTTTTTCCACCTGTGAGATAAGTCATATGATTCTTCTACTGATAATTGCAGGAATTGTCTGTTTTGGGGTACCTAATAATAACATATGTGAAGGTCACAAGTTCCAAATGAATTTAGAACCAAAGTCAGCCAAATACAAGCCTTTTCTAACATGAAGGGTAAGAAACCTTTTGTATCTTCAAAGGTTTAAATACCCTGCTGGGGTAGCAGGATAGTATGGATTCCTTGTATTTGGGTTGTGAAGGGCGCCTTAGCTATGGCAGTGTTGTAATGCAGGATCGTATGTTGGCTATGGCTGAAACTAAAAGGCAATCTAAAATTAGAATGCACTAAGTTTTATCAGAAAAAAAATAAGCATTTGAGTAAATGAATTAGAATAGGAGCAATCCACAGAGATGGATTATATGGATTATAGCTGTGATGCTAAATCAAATGAACCAAATAGGAATCAATGGGGGCTTTTATGCCTCACTCCAGAAAATTTTGTTACTTGAAAATGAGAAATGCTGATCCCACTCTTGGCTCCCGTTGATGGGTGCTCTTAACCCCCAGCAGCCAATGGATGGCCCTGTTTTGCACGAGGCAGCCAGCATGAGGTAAAATACTACGGAAGAAAAGTAAAAGCAGCATTTCTGTAGATTGCTATTGAATGTAAGACATTTCTCTTATGTCGCTGAGATGCACTGGATGTTATAAAAGACAGGTAAATGCCAAACGTTTGAGCTATTTGAAAAGTTTCTATTGCAATCTGACAAAAATTACACTACATTTATGTGATGCTTCTTAGCACTTGCAAGGAATCTTCTTTCTTTGGCATGACAGAACTTTTTGCGAATCTAGATTTTACTTGATTTTTTGTTTGTTGGTTGTTTTTCACTGAGATAAAACTGCATAGAAAAACCAAAAATGTATTAATACACAGTAAGTATTTAGTTATGGAAGGTATTGCAGAAGAAGAGTGAAAACCGCCTTTCTTCTATTTGACATAATGTATTTGTTCATTCTGTTAATATACTAGATATATAAAGAACAGCTTAACACCAGGATAGTACTGGTTGCCATGGAAACCTGGGCTACTGATAACAAGTTCACCATATCTGAAAACCCCTTGGTGACCCTACGTGAGTTTATGAAATACAGGAGGGATTTTATCAGAGAGAAAAGTGACGCAGTTCACCTTTTTTCGTACGTAACCTTGTGTGATGTTTTATTACTGTGTGTTTTTCTCTGTACCTTGGGGGTTGCTTATTGCAAGTGGCCAGTGCGTCTCCTTTCTGGTGTGTGTGTAAATGCATAGAAATTTTAGAAAATAATGTCCCTGAGGGGGAGGGAGGGAGCCAGAATAGTGCGTAAAGTGCTTGGCTGCGCAGCTGGAGGTTGATTCTCCTTCATGGTGATGGGTTAAGCTCCAGCTGCATGTCCTTGAGCTGCAGCCCGCAAGCACAGACGCAGCTGCACGCAGGTAATGCATGGGGCTGCACGCTGCAGGGGCCCTTCTGCTGCCCTACAGCATTGACCCCCTTGCTACCGTGGTGAAAAGCAGAGTATCTGCTTTGAAACCAATGAGGATTTCTGCTTAAAAGCCCCCCCCCCCCCCCCCCAAAAAAAGCCCACCCCAAAATGCAGTATGGCCTGCTTGACTTTGTCAAGCGACCTCTATGCTGCAGGTTGCAGTTCCTTAAAAGTGTTTTTTTGCATAAACATGTGCTAGAAGAGAAGTGAGAGGAATGCTGTTTTCCCTAAATCTCTCAATTATTTTGCTGATGAGGTTGATGTAACAGTCAATATGTGTACAAAAGGTTCATGATTTTTGACTTGCAAGTGATAGGCCGTTGCTCTGTGAGAGTCCTTATCTCTCTGTGATGATGCTTTAGGAGCCTACAGGAATAAACTTAGCTTAAAAACTCGCTTTAACACAAATTAAATGAGGAAAAACGATACCCAACTGCAGTATCCAGCCCTCAAACTTTTTTGCATGTGTTTAATTCCTGTCATCGACCTGCTGAGATCTGCAGCTGATGCCTGCAGGTTTTAATTCCTCTGTATCTCAGTTTTCATCTGTAAAATGGGAACCAGTTTTTCTTACAAGTGGTTGTGGATTGACTGTGATGAAGAGGGCCCTATTTGAATTGGTAATGGGGACTTTAGGTCCTACTGTAATACTAATTCCAGTACAGACCAAAACAGAAACAAAAATGATGGTGTGTGATTTTTCACAGATTATTTAGAAATATAAATTCTCAGTTTGCATCCTTTAGGAAGACACTGTTGAGTTGGGAGGTGAGCCTGGCTCGCATGATGGAGCACACAGCCTACAAGTGAACTTGTGCCCTCAGCACCAGTTACTTGTATTCTTTTTTTTGGTGTTTTTCTGTTTTTCTGTGAAAAATCAGCTTGCCCCAGCTGGCGTGGGTCAGTGCTCTGATGTGGTGCAGAGTATCTGCTGCCTCCCATGTCTGGCTGTCACTCATGCTGATGTGGGCAGCATCAAAGCGATGGCCAGACCTGGACACTGGAGTACCTGCCTCCTGGCAGGACTGCCTGCAGCTCTGGGGAGCTTCCACCAGCTTCGGGCAGTGCAGACTGCTTGGTTTTCACCTGAATCTTGGTCACATCTACACGGCCGGCCTAGACATGCAGCTTTTAACCCATTGTCCATAATGGCAGAACCTCCTTTGCACCAAAGTGGTATCTCTTGCTCTGTAGCTCAAGTTAAGGTCCTCATGCTGATGAAGGTGTGAACAGACAGAAGGCTGGGGAGGTGCAGGAGATTTGGCAAAATAGTCCCCTCCTTATTCCAACCTTTCCCATGCAATGTAATCGGAGAAGGAGATGGGAAGATGGTATCACTTTTATTGAGACAGTTTTGAAAAGTTTTCACGTGAGGTTTGTGAATAGCTTTATGTTTTTGCATAGTTTGCAGCATGTGGTAGCAACTGGCAATTGCAAATGCTGGTGCCTCCTCTGGAGGTGAGGAAGGTAAATACTGGGATGGTTAGGTGAAGAGCTCAAAGGCTGAGCGAAGTAATCTTCTTTTCCTCCCCTTTTTGTTAAAGGGGGAGTCGATTTCAGAGCAGTCGGAGCGGCATAGCCCACACCGGTGGAATCTGCTCCTTGCTGAAGGGTGGAGGTGTCAATGAGGTAGGTGGTGATAAGAGCAAAGCGAGGTGGAAATTGCAGAACTAATCTGCATGGACGTGTTCCTCAAAACACCTTGCTGTTTCATTGCTGATACAGTGTTTTAGTCCAGCTGTTTAGTCCTCCGAAGGGATGTTTTAATAAAAAATGGTGTTTAAATAAAGGCAGATAAACACACTTTTGTGTCTGATCTTGTCATTCATACTTGCAGCCAAAAAGGCAAGAAAAAAGTTTCTCTTGCTTGCTCTTTAGACAGCTTTTGGTCTTCCTCACTTGCCCCCTTTGTAGCTGTAGTAAGGAGCTATAACACTTTGCATCTGATTTTGCCTCAGAATATTGCCTTTAAATGAGAAAACCAAAACTTGTTGCATCTGAGCTACTTTTATCTCATTGATTACTGTTCCTGCCTTGCTTCTTTCTTTCAGTTTGGAAAACCAGACTTAATGGCAGTTACGCTGGCACAGACTTTAGCCCAAAATATTGGCATTTTCTCAGATAGAAGAAAAGTATTAAGTGGTAAGTTCATTTGCTTTTTCACCTTCTCTTGAGAGCATCTAAATAGATGGAGGAACTTACCAGTGTCTGATATGACTTTTTTACTCATGGCTCTCACAATATTGGATTTTTTTTTTTTACTTTTCTTGTAATAACATGAGGAGAGACTGGCAAAACGTGAATTTTTCTCTATAAAAATGTTGTCATTTCCCCTGCCTATAATTGCTAGTAGCACTAATGTCTCTGTTTGACTAAAAACAGATCACAGAGGTGTCTGCCACCTGCATGCCTTTCAGTGAGACTGATGTCAGTGCCCAGACTGAGTGGGCTGCCACCATAGTGTGCGGAGGCAGAGGGACATTAATGATCTGAGGATGGGGAGCCACCTAACTCCTGTGATGCAGGGTAGTTCTTACCACATGGCTTTGCCTCTCTCTGCTTTGAGTCCATTCCTCTTGTTATTTATTACCCCAATCTGCTCTGTTTACCTTTGTGCTGCTTACCAAATGCCTTGCTATAAGTTGGTATTCAACTTCTTACTAAACCTTATTTACCTGCAGCTCCTTGATTCAGATCTTCCCCTACAAGCATGTCGCCCTCGCTGGTTGCACTTTATACAAAGTCCCAGCACGCTGAGGACAGTGGATGATTAAAATATTCATATAGTTTTAAAAGTATTTGGATGATGGAGTACTTAATTATTAGGTCATGGATACTTACGTAGCTGATGAGAAAAACAAGATTGCTACTGTTTTTTGAAAGTGAGCATATGAAAAAAATAATATAATTACTATACTGAATAATGGAAATCTCTTTTAGATTAATTTTATTTTCAGCCATTGTAAAAAACAGTAGATAATGTAGAGATATATCTGCATATAAAGATTTCTGCAATTCACATAATTGTATTTTGAAAATTATTCAGAAATGTAGGAAAGAGATTCTGTGCTACCGACAGCTTCAGTACTCATTTTCTGGATGCACATTATTAACTTGATGTGGGGGCAGAAGGAAAGTGAAAATAAGAGTGGTGACTTCCGCTGTCTTGTGGCTGAGCAGAACAGAAGCACCAGCTTTTTTGGGGGGGCATAGGGAGGAGGGAAACCAAAACTAATGGGCAGAGCCTCATTTCCTCTTCAGTTTTACTTATACGAAGCAATAAACTGATATTCATGTGGTACAGTAATACACACTGCAGAAAAAGTCATCCATGCAAAGCCCACGTGTAGAAATGTGCACAAAATACCATTTTGGAACCTGAGAGTGAGAGCAGAGCAATCCCAGCCGGCTCTGCGGAGCAGGTGGGAGGCCTGGGCTCTGCCGCCGAGTCCATGGGGAAAGGAGGCAGGAAGGGAAGGTGCCAGGGTGGAGGAATCAGCTGCTCTGTGCCCCTGGGCTTTGCTAGGTTTGCAAAATGTGCTGTGTGTGCGTTTTTGCGTAATTTTTTTTCTTTTCAAGTAGAGAGTAGAGATTTCTCCAGTCACACTGATGTTACCAGTAGAAAAGAACTAAGCAGTTGTAAGGTTTGTTGTGTTTTTTTATCTTTCTTTTTTTTTTCCTCCGAAAATTTGAAAATCCAGTGCCTTGACTTGGGAGGAAGAAGGAGAGCTGGCCTGTGATTTGCAGGTGCCTGAGTCTGACCTTGTAGTTTTATCTGACTTCATTTAAGAGAAGGAAGGACAAACAAGACAGGTTTTCAAAGCTCAGAATTGCATAGAAGCAGGTATAGGCTTTGAAATAAGGTTTGTCCATGTGCACACACATGCTTAAGTTAAGGTATGCAATGAAATAGCAAAATATTCTTTTCAGATTATATTTAAATGTAAAATGAGGTGACCACGATGTAATTTTTTGATAAGAAATATATTAATTTGGACTCTTACAAGCCTCAATGTGTAAATATGTTCTACTTTTTTATTGTCAGGTGAATGTAAGTGTGAAGACACGTGGTCTGGCTGCATAATGGGAGACACGGGGTAAGCAGTTCCCTGGAGGACACTCATGTCATTCATACAGTGCCATTAAGGAAAAGCCTGCAAATAGATACCTTTTGTGTTGTGGCAGAGTATTTTCTGTGAATCGTTTTTCAGAAAGTTAATTATTTGTACAACATTCTTAGAAAGAAGCACCTTTGAAGAAATACAAGATCGTGTGAGATAATCAGAGAATAAGAGAGGGTTTTAGTGACTGCTAGTTGAACACACAAAGACCAGCAGTTCAACAGCCAGCCCAGTTCTTTGCGAAAGAAACAGAATCATTTTCACATTGTCCTGTGCATTTGCTATTGAGTGGGGGAAAAATAGTAACACTTCCAAAATCTTGAAATACTATGGTCAAATTTCTTATGTATACCTCATTTTCTGTCATTTTTCATAAACTTTTCATATGTTTTTTAAAGTTTTTTTACCCCAATTTGTGTAATACATGAAGAAGCCAGTGGACCTGCTTTAAAGGCCTAGTACACATCTACCCACAAAGTTCCTAGAGAGATTTTATGTAAAGAATGGCTCTTAGTGTACTGGGAATTTTTTGATTTTAGATTAAATTTGATCAGAATTCCTAGAGTGTTTATTTGGGCCTTAATTCTTTGTATCACAGAACTGTCTTCTGTCATGCATATGAACTAAGCTATAGTCTGGTTTTAAGTACAGACAGCACTTTACATTTTTAAAGTTATTTCACTCTGACATAAGAATTTTTCTAACAGCTTTGTGGTCAGTACAATTTGTGAACAACAATTTAAAAAAAAAAAAGCATACTTTGTTCAAAGCTCTTTGAACGTGCAGATGTAGGCCTTTTTTTAAGCCTTCCTTACCTAAACACTTATGTAATATGTTTCTTCTGGTGGCTTTTAAAAGCAAAATTTGGAAGCATCCCAACTTTCTTGTAAAAAGTGACTTCTTCTTTAATGGTCTTTAAATTCTTTGTCTAAATTCCAAACTTTTCAAACAATTATATGCAAAATAGTATTGTATATTTAGAAAGCTGCTTTCAGGGTGATGAATCCTTCATTCTGTGTAATCTTTAGATGAATGTAATCTTTAGGGATGGCAGAGACCAGCTATGCTTTGCAAGCCACCATTCCTGGCAGTGCAGGATTACTCTGTATAGTACTTTCACTAATATCTTTTATCCAGTGATGAGCATGGTAGAGGAAGAACCTTAAGACTCCAAACTTTGATGGATTCATAAATACTCTTGTGACTAAGGACCTAAATATAAAGATAACTCAAGTTACTAAGAGGAAAATTATTTCCCTGTAAATAGGATCTGACTGAGTTACAAGCAGATACCTTGGTTCAGAACTGTGACACTACACTAGACTTTTTCTAGAGTTTAGCTGTATGTTTCTCATCTCCCTGTTTTGAAGAAAGAAGAAGATATACTGCAAAAAGCACTCTGGAAAATACTCCTGCTATCTTGCGTCTTTGCAGGTATTATCTGCCAAGCAAGTTCTCCAAGTGTGATATTGAAGAGTATCATGAATTTTTGAACAGTGGTGGTGGAGCCTGCCTTTTCAATAAACCCACCAAGGTAAATATTACCTTATTTTTGAGTATTATTTCTATTATTTTTCTGGTTTATAAGAATCTAAGAAGAGTAAGAGCAATATTATGAGAAGAAAAACTCTGTAATTCTGACATTTCTGTTTCTCTAAGTTCCAGATTTCCTGGTGACAATTTGGTGAAAGCAGCTGATCTTAGTTAACAGTAGTTTGGCAATCATATTTAACTGAACTTAAATAATTTTTAACAGTTGGTTTCATGCCCAACAGAGTTCTCCCAGGCTTAGATTTAGAACCATCCCTCATGCAGTTCTCTTGTATATTGTAATTACAGTGTGTTGTTGAATTTGCTTGCTGGGGTTTCTAGTGTCTGGTAAACTTTGCATAATTCTGATTCTAATTTGCTTTGCATTGGTGCAATTCTCTGGAAGCTGAAGCCAGGTTGCTTTTGTTTCACATCTATCCCAGATGTGATAGAGCTCCTAGAAACTCTCCAGTCAGTTCACTGGCTGCCCAGTTCATCACCCCACTCTGTTGTGACTCTTTCTTGCATATACTTAATGTTAATCTCTACTTAATGGTTGTCTGTCAATGAGCAAAGGAAACAGATTAGGACAGAGAGACAATAAGTTCCTTCTGGAGTGACTGAGGAAAAAATACAGTTTCTGACAGATTCACAGAATTTCAGTAAATATTGGAGAGCAGAAGAGAAGGCATCAAATCTGGATAGCTTAAGAATGGCAAGTTTGAATATTTCTTATTCATTCATTCATTTATTGATGTTATTAATAAATAAACAAGAATGAGTTTATTTTTTTTCCTGGTGCTTGGCACCTACTGAAAGCACCGCTAGAGGCCCATACAGAAAACACCATCTTCTGTTTTGCTGACTGGTAGCAAAAGTTTGTATCTACTTATCTCTTCAAAATGCTTCATGGAAGTGCCTATTATTAAAAGTGCGAGAGAGCAGTGTAATTCATTGCTAAGATATATGGCCTTTCGTTTTTTAAAACATGCCTGCATTTTAGAAATGTGCTTTTTCCATCTCATTATAGGCAGAGAGAAATGCTGATTGTTTTATTTTTTTGTTAAGTGGATTCTTTCCATGACATAATGCTGCCTTCCTTGGGTTTGTTTGGCAATTATGTTCACTGCACATCTGTCACTTGGACAAAAAGAAAAACAATTTACTTTCATCTCAATTTAGATTAGCAGCATTTGCATTTTTTCTCATGGGATTTGAAAATGTGGAAGTCAGATGTGATTGATCTTTCATGTATTGTTTGAATTGTTTTAAAGTTATTAAGAATGTGTCTGCCCAATTCATGAAGCTATAAAAGAGGCACCTTTCCCAGAAAGAGTGGTAAAATATAAATGTGCTTTTAAAGAAATATGAGATAAAGGAAATGCGATGTGTGAAGGTGAAGTATTCTCCAGTGTTCCACAGCCTTGATCCTCAAAATTACTTTAATGACTGGCGAAGCATATTGAATATAATGCTTTTTTAATGGATAACTGAATTATATAAAGACTTATAGTGCAAATAGATCTAATTTGCTTTCATGTTTTTTCTTTAATTTAATATTTAGTTGACCCTGTTCTGCTGCATATTGGCCCTACATTTTATGGCAGGACCCCCTGACTTTCAGTCTCCTTGTGCAGCACGCTTAGAGATGGTGAAGAAATTAAGATGCCTGGGAAAATATCTAGAAAGCAAGCAGTTTTAGCAACTATTTAATAATTCTGAAAGAAAATGACTTGCTTATATTTAATGTAATATTCTACCCATGCATTTCAAGCTGCAGTCGTTTCAGAGAGGTATCTGATCACAGCCCGTCACGCCGTGCCGTGGCCCCCGCGCTGGTTTGTGGCACCGCTGCCGTGTGCATGGAGACCCCCAGCCCGGGCTCCCGGCAGCTGAGGCAGCAGCAGCAGCGAGAAGGAGCTGTGCACGTTTCCCCCTGCAGATGCCTGGCCAGCACAGTGGTTCCTGGCATGATCCTAGTTTAACTGGAGAGCTGGATCGCGGGATCTGCCTTGGTGCTTATGTACCCTATATACCTTCTGATTTAGATAATAAAAGTTGCTGTTATGTTTTCTTATGCCCCAAGAAAAGCTTTTTTAATTTTTTTTCCCTTGTCGAAGAATCATCTTTAGAAATTTTACAATAAAGGAAACAATGCAAAAATAAAGAACAAAGTATAAGGGTTCATTAAAAGAGAGAAAAATGTGGATTCTTATTAAAAATGGTGAATAAATCCAGCCTGTGGGAAAGGGAGTTATTGCTACTACAGATACACAGATTTAGACTTTTAAAAGTTGCAGCCTTAGGAGGGAGGGACAAGTGGAGGAGAGCAGCAGCGTTACCAGCTGTCCTTATTGAAAACTGTTACAAATTCAAAAATGTGGTGTAGGAAAAGAGAAAGGGAATAGCATCTAGCTGTAGCAAAGACCGAATCAGAATCTTAGCTTTTTCCTTTACTTCTGTGCTGTTTGCTTCCAAAGCACAATGTTATGGCTTTTCCTTCTCACGGTTAATACGGAAGTCAACCTGGGACTTGGTTGTCATCACTAGGGTTCAACAACAATCGCAGCCCCTCTAATTATAATGAAAGTGTTGTATTATTTACATTTGTCTTCATTTGCTCTCATACTTATTCTTGACTGTGGCTTCTGCAAAGATTGAATCTGCCATAAAAATGGCACTCTTAACCTAGATGATGCCATATTGCTCTGCAGACTTGCTGAATTAAGTCATTGGGTAGGTTATTCTGTGCATGTTTTATTTGTGTTATTTCTAACTTGATTCCCCCTAAAGTGTGGGTGCTCTGTTTTTGATAATACATTTGGAGTGCCAGCTAAAAAAGCACATTGTACAGAATGAATATGTCTAGGAAAGTCAAGTTCTTTGATTTCTAATTTTGCTTTGCAGCTTCTGGATCCTCCAGAATGTGGCAATGGTTTTGTGGAAGAGGGGGAAGAATGTGACTGTGGGACTATTGCGGTAAGTGCAGTTTACTGTCAAATAGTAACTGGATTCTCCAGGACATTTTGCTGCCCATAACGTTAAGTCTGGGAAGACAGGCAGAGCTAAGGACCTGGGATGCTTCATGTTTTACCTGTTTCCATCATGTTTAACACACTGTGGTCCCCACAATGTGGGCCAGCTTCTAAATTTTATTGTCACGTAAATCTTGAAGCTACTACAGCAAAATCAGGCAGAATGGTATTTGAGAAAGTATTTAATGACACTGAAATTAATGCAATTATTTCCTATATAGCATAGCAAAAAGCTTTAGTCCTCGCAGTGCTTGTTGTTGGGCCTGTTTGTTTTGGGGTTTTGTTTTGGTATGTCTCCAGGTGCATTCGAGGCCCAGGTGAAATGTTTTCGAGAAGTGCTCTAGAGCAATGAGGAGCGAAGGAGTTTCGGTGACGTGCTGTGTCCGTGTTTCCCGCAGGAGTGTGCCAGCGAAGGAGGGGAGTGCTGCAGCCTGTGCACGCTGACGGCCGGCGCGCAGTGCAGCAACGGGCTCTGCTGCAGGAAGTGCCGGGTGAGCGCCGCGAGCCCTGCTCCTGTGCCGGCGTGGGACTCGCGTGGCTGCTCTCACACCTGCTGTTCCTTTGCTCAAAGTCTCTTTTCTGAAAGATTTGGGTGAAAACTTGTCCTTTTAGGCTATTCTATGTCTTTTAGATTTGATTTCTTAGGACAAGGGTTATGATCAAACACAGAGGTCAGTCAAAGTCTTCCTGTTTCTGTTTGAATCGGCCGAAAAGTCCCATGCGATTCCATTAGACGTATTTGCTCAGATGTGCACATGTTTTTGCCAAGAGGTCATTTCCAGAATGTCTTCCTTTCAGTTGCTGGATTATCCTGAGCACCAAGTATTTTAAAATGTGTATGTAAAAGACATTTGACTTTAGTTTCAGTCAAATCTTTCTGTGTGTTTCTATGTTTGGGCAGCTAAAAGCCCATTGAGTAAAGGGAGTTAAGCCCTGTATTAATTACAAGTTTTTCTTCCTGGTATATCAGTAAGTAGTAAAATGTGATCTAGGCAGATCTGCAAGGGAGCCCAGCTAAATATGACTTCAAACATCAATATGACTCAATAATAATTACTATTATTATTGTTAGTAATACTGCAGTGTACTGTGTGAGATGCTTTTATTTTCACCTGTGGACATTTGAGGGTTTTGTTTCCTTTGGATGAACATTAGTAATAGCTGTGGACCACATTCTTGACTTTGTGCTCATCCTAATCCTAAAAAAAGTACAGATTATGCCAGAATAGATCATATTTTCCTGAGCACGTTCCTTTCTTTTTTTTCCTTTTTAATATATTTTTTTAAAAAACGTAATATATAAAAAAGCAGACTGCCAGAGTGGGTGAATTTTGTTCAAGAATCCAAGTGATAGTGGCACCATATGAAAGCTCCTGTGTACAAACAAAACACGGTGAGAATAGTGTACATACTTGTGTCTCAGGATATCTCCAGCGTTGGTGTCTATCAGAATCTAGGTCCTCTATAGATGTGTGTTAGTTCATGGCAGCTTCTAAATGTGCATCCAGATCCAGAAAACAAAAAAGACAAAGAGCTGCAAAAATGAACTGAGTAGCTAAAGTAAAGAAATCTTCCAAGGAAAACAAGAGTTCTGTAATATGTCTATGTGAAGTGACATGACCGGACAGAGAAGAGTGATTCTAACAAAGCTAAGTGCAGATAGTCACTCCTACTGGGATGTCTGCCTCCTCTTACAGTTGTTGGGGCTTTACAGAAGTCTTTAATCAGATTGCAAATGTGTACGCTAGGTCACTGGTACATTTTTCATTGTTAAATATCTGGTTGGTTTAGAAATTGGTGTCAAATCATACGGAATCCAATCCATTTATGAGTAGTTTCTGCTCAGCGACAGCAGTGGAGCTTTTTTGCAAGCACAGAGATTGCACCTAGAGGTCTGTAGCCCTCTCTATCCACAGATCTTGAAGCAGTTCTCAAAGAAACCCGGGCTTGTGTCCCGTGTTCTACAAAGACTGATAAAGGAGTCACAAACATGTGAAATGATCTGGCCCGGATAGTGCCACAAACCCACTGCAGTGCTGGTTTGATAGACCCCAGGAGTCCTGGGTCCTGGCATGGTGCTTTCCTGGCAAGTCCCATGCTCGGTGCCTCTGAGAATGGAGGCTCTGGAGTAAATGCCTGTGGATGGACTGTTGGAAGGGCCGCACTGAGCAAAGGAAAACCTCGCCATTTCAGTCAGCACTGGAGAATTTCCTTCCTTTTAAAAAAATTTTAATTCAAGCTCTAGTAAGTATTGCATTCAAAACAAGATACGGAGAAACTAAGGTGCTGATTTGCTGTCCCTTTTTTTCAGTTTGAACCTAAAGGAGTTTTGTGCCGAGAAGCGGTGAATGACTGTGATATTGCAGAGAACTGCACAGGAAATTCCAGTCAGGTGACTTAATTCTTCTACCCAAGGAATGCAAAAAGTACCTGTAGACAATGTGAATGACACTGCTTTGTATAGTAAATTGCATAAAACTTGTATTAAACCATTTATGTGCCCAGAAGGAAGGCATGATAGTTAAATAATTTTCTATATGCCAAAGATCCAAAGATGATCTTTGTTGTAGACTTTGTTTTCATTATTGTCTGAATTATCTATCAGTTCTTTTCTTTTCCTGTAGTGTTCTCCAAATATTCATAAAATGGATGGATATTCATGTGATAACAAACAGGTAATCAACACTTGAGGGTTTTTTTTTTTTTTTACATGGTTGCTTTTAGATGACTCTTATAGATGATTTTTATTTTAGAAATTGGCTTAGGATTTTGGAAGTCATCTGGGACATTAATGTTTCCATTAACGTTACTGAATTTGGGGTTTTATTAGTTTGGTACTAAACATTTAAATGAACAACCTAGAAAGCAGAACCACATATTAGGTGTTTACCTCATTAGAGCTTATGTGATAAGTCTGTATGTTAAGGCTGTTTTTGTGTCTTTTCTTTAGGGTATTTGTTTTGGAGGAAGATGTAAAACCAGGGACCGGCAGTGTAAATATATCTGGGGTGAAAGTGAGTAAATAATATTTCTAGGTGGTTATCATTCATATGGCTTGAAATATTACTCTATCTGAGAACAGTTATGGAAAGAGATTTATTTGTAATCATTGGAAAAGAGACAAAATCAACTGGGACTGTTTGCTGTGAAAAATATTCATTGAGATGCTGAACTCTGCTCTCCTTTGAACTTTGCTCTTCAGTTTTTTAGGATTTTTTTTTCCCCTCTCCTTTGAGGCAAATGCTGAAGCCCTCAAACTTTAAGTACAATTCTTTAAATCTATATTTTTCATCCTTTTGTCAGATACATAATTCTTTTGTGGGTTTTGTAGTACTGGAGTTCTGCAGTTCCATGTTTTACCTTTTTCATAAGACGGTGGTTCCCTTGCTTTTACTGTCAGGAACTGTGCATTAGGCAAGCATGAAACCTTAGCTGAATGGAAGAACGGGAAGAGAAATTGCAATGGATAGTCATTAAGGAGAGCTCTGCAGATCAGCATTTAGACTACATACCTTGTTTAAAGGACAGGAGGTTCTAGAAAAATGTCTGCTGCTGAGAGCAATACTGTTTTTTTGGAAAACAAAATATATATTTAGCTAACATGCCGTTTAACCGGCGTGGATTTCAGTGAACTTAGATATGTTGCATGACAACCACATACTGGTAGAAAGAAATTGGTGGTGATTCCTCTGGTCTGCATGATAAAATAAATACTTCCCTTTATCTTTCCAAATGTAAGATTTCTCTAATTGTTTTCTCACTTAGTGTGAAAAGTTTCCTGCTTGTGTTTGATTAGCAATGTACCAAGTTTTATAGGGTACAATTGAAAAACAAGGGCATACGTTGCATTATAGTTCCAAAGGTACCAATTGCATCTTATCTTTTCCCATTTCAAAGGCCTACAGTAATGTCTGTTTGGTTAAATGAACTATCACTGCTGAATGTGGGATGTGTTACACAATTACATGAGCATTGTGCAGCCTGGACTTGCAGTGATCTGTTTATACAGGACCTTTTGCAGATAAATAACACCTTGAGTAGTGTGATTCATGTTGGGAAACCGAGGGAGTGCAGCAAATACTGAGTTCCTTACACAAGCTGCTAAAAGTTGGGAGTCTAAATTTGATTTGGAGTCTGGCTCAGAAAGCTCTGATGCTTTTTGTAAGCTTATTCAGTTTAGCATAATTGCCTAAATAGGGCTAATTAATTTGGAAGGCTCGTTACAGCAGCTCTGTCAGCTCACCTGGTTGCTCCTGTGAGATCATTAGGCCCTTGTGGGCTTGTTTAAAAATGGCGTACTTCCAGAGCATCCTTTGCTGAATAGAGCAGCTCTGTCATCTCACCTGGTTGCCCCTGTGAGGACATTAGGCCCTTGTGGGCTTGTCTGTGGTACTTCCAGAGCATCCTTTGCTGAATAGCTTTGATGGGCAGGCAATTAAAAAGGAGAGACAATTACCACTTGCTTTTTCTCTTTCTCTCACCTTTTATTTCTCTCTTTTCAAGCTCTTTCTCTAGTGTCGATTAACCTACTGATGATTGTTCTGAAGCCTCAGGTTTAACTTCTCATCAATAGCCACCTAAGGACCCTGCACTCATATGTGATTTAATCCAGTGGCCTCCAGATATTTTGGAACAATAAACCATGGCCAGTCTGTACCAAATCTTAAGAGTCATGTGGTGCCAGCATAGCACTTTTCTCTGGAAACACTGTGCAGCTGGCAGAGCTTCACAGAGCAGTTGCAGACCATGATACTGCAGGTCGCAGTTTGGGAAGCCCTGCTTGCTTTGATTACGCATCCCTATTTCCCAAAGACCTTGCTTTTAAAAGTCTTCATCATCTTAGAAGAGATTTGTTTCTGTTTTTAGAAGTGACAGCTGCTGACAGGTACTGCTACGAGAAACTGAATATTGAAGGGACTGAGAAAGGAAACTGCGGAAGAGACAAGGACTCTTGGATACAGTGCAATAAACAGTAAGTTGATCCATCCAGAAAAGCTGCTGTGAGATTTTTAGCTCTGCTCCTGTTCTTTAGCTGGCATAAAGGTGCTCTAAAGGCCTCCGCACATACAGAGAGTGTTCTCCAGGAGTCAGGTCATCATCTGCAAATGCTAGTTGAAGTGTTGAGGGAGGGGGGCAGCTAAGGGATATGGCCTCCAACATGAAAGCACTGTCTGAGCTTTGGGATTGGTTGGAACTGAGTCATGAATCTTCCCTCCTGCGAACAGAGTTTTCAATTGAAAGTGCCCTATCCTGGCTGCTGTCACGTGTTTTCAGGTGCTTTCAGCTCTCATGAATATTTTAAGTCTGAATGTTTGGCCTTAAATTCGAAGAAAGTCCAGGGTCCCTGTAGGATATATCTGATGCGTGTTTGGTCATATTCTGGTTTACCAAGTCCAACATTATTCTGTATAAAAAACTATATTTTTAAAGGCATTATGCCTGTCTACTTAAGTGCAAGTATCTCCTGAAGAAGCAGTTGCATAAATGTAGAAAACATGATTGGAATGGACCTTGGGAAGTCTTCTAATGCGTCCCACCACACCAAGGCAAAAAATTAGCTGTACCTGTGGCATTACAGATATGACATGTTTGGTCTTCAAGAATCTTCAGCAATTTGTCATTAGGATGTTTTCCTTAATGTTTAATTTGTTTCTTTGCAATTTAAAGCTGTTTCTTGTGCTGTTGGTACAGAAATAGAAAGCATATTTTCCTCCTTTTACAGTTTTTTAGATATCTGAAGACTGCTCTCAGGTCCCTCCTCAAATCTTCTTTAAGCAGAAAAAAAAGCAGAGCTCCCTACTTTTATTCTCACAGATCATGCTTTCATGTTTTCTGTTCCGATTCCTGTCCTGTCTTCAGCGTGAGCCGTCCTTGTGGCTCTCTTCTGGCCTATCTCCTGGTGGCCCTTATTCTTCCTAAAGGCTGAGACCAAAGTGGTTGCAGGACCCTTGATGAAACCCTCCCTTAATTGACAGTGCCCAGTCTCTGCACAGTTTGCAAAAGCGCCCTGCAAGGCTTCAGTTAAACTTTGTTTCTCTGGTTCCCTTAGAGATGTGTCATCTGAGATTTTGTGTAAAGCTGCTTTCTACTGCTGCTCCGCTATCTGGCCTGTTACTGTGTCCTAATAGGTTATTAAATCAGTTTGATGTGCTCTGTTCTTGATAGCTGCCTTTTTGTTATTACTCAGAGCATTTTTGATAATATTTCATAAAAAAGCTTCTGTCCCTAGTCAAAGCTCAGAGGAGGATCGTTTTCTTGGGAAACATTATGGGAATTTCTGTCAGTGAGAGACGGCAGGAAGTAACAGATGTGTAGTAAAGCAGGTGAAGAAAAACACATCTATTTTAAATGTCTATTTTCATTGAATTTTCTTTTCCATGAATGTCTGTTTAACCTCTCAACACAGGGATGTCCTTTGTGGTTACCTTCTGTGCTCCAATATATCTAGTGTGCCCAGACTTGGAGAGCTTGATGGTGAAATCACATCATCTGTCTTGCAGTTTGGAAAAGTATACAATTGCAGGTAATTTTTTATAAGCGTTATTTCAACTCGACCTTCAGGAATGTGATTGTGCATCAGGATCATAGGCTGTTTTGTTGGCCCCTCTGTAGTAGTTAAATTTGCCTCTGCAGACTTAATGCTCTTCTCTTGATACTACATTTCTTAAAGTTTGTAAAGTACTTCATGTACCTAAAATACCTAGACATGTACCTGAATAGCCAGAGCTAACTGACTGCTTAGTAAGTTGCTATATGTTAGCTGAATCCCAGTTGTAAGATGAAATATAGTCCTATACAAGTAAAATCAGTGTTTTTTCCAACAGCAGCTCTTATACAAGAAAAATGGTCTTTATTTTTGCTATTATATTGTTTGATGTAGATACACTGCATTTTGGGTTGTTTTACAGTAGACCAGGTAGATAAGTAAGCCAGTACTCACAGCTGTTTCCTGATTCTGCACATCAAATAATGCAGACAGAAATGAAGGTATCAGCCAAGATATCAGCCACTTTCTCGAGCAGTTCCATCTGGTGGCAACACACAGTCTCTAGGGTCTTCTTGATTGTCTTGCAGTGGTGGCCACGTGAAGCTCGATGAGGACACGGACCTGGGCTACGTGGAGAACGGGACGCCGTGCGGGCCCAACATGGTGTGCCTGGAGCATCGGTGCCTCCCCACCGAGTCCTTCAACTTCAGCACCTGCCCAGGCACCACAGAAACCCAAATTTGTTCAGGGCATGGTGTATGTTCTCATATTGTATAATCCTTTTTGCTATTCTCCCTGAATATGTCTGGTGTTGTGCAGAGTGCTTGTCAGATCCTTCAGGAAGCCATAACTGTAGCATAAGAAGTCCTATACTGGAGAAGCTTCTGAAAGCAAAAGATGAAGGGAGCACATAAGTATGTGTAATATGTTATAGTTAGGGCATCCAAAGTAATAGATCACAGTAAGACAGTAAGAGAAGTTCTTTTTACAAAAATAACAAAAAAATCAGTTGTTTCTCTTACCATGGGTCTCTGTTCTTCCAGATGCTCTTTTTAATTCCCTATGTAATGTATCACAATCTGAATATGGTCATAAAGTCATTGGATTTTATTGGCTGAGAGATGCTAGAGAAGAGAGCAGGGAGCTGACTTCTGTGCTTGGTGCCCAGCTCATGGGTTTGGTGTGGCGTGGTGCACTCTGGTCACCTCAGAGTCCCTTTGTCTCTCATAGGGTTTGAAACAGTTGCTGGGTCCCTAGAGCTGACCTGAACTCAAAAGAATCATTCTCTTGTGGCATCTTACCTCTTTGGCACTGCATTAAAACTTACTGTATTGTTTTAAATTCACCACTTCATCCAATTTCAAAAAAATCTACATTTTTGGATGCAGGTTTGTAGCAATGAAATAAAGTGCGTCTGCGACCGATTTTGGGGAGGCGATGACTGCAGTACCCACATCAAAGATGATATGTATTTTGATAGAGAGGCCCTCAGAAAAGGTATGTAGTTGCAATTTTTGTCAATAATTTGAAAAGCTTGGGTTTGAGTAGTGTCCATTAAGCAAAACTAGACCTCCTACTTTCTCACCTTGCATGCAACATGGTGTGTTGTCTGAGAGCCTCATTCCCTCCTCAGCGTGAGCACTTGGTGTCTGTATGTGCTCTCAGTCTTGCAGTGGTCCCACGAGCATTCGATCCAACCCCCGGGACTTGCACAAGTGCATCTACTTGTACCTTGCTTGCTCCACCTTGTGAAGAGTGGTCTTGCTAAGTATATTAACTGTTTAGGACAAGCAAAAAAATACTAGGGCTCTTCATATCTAGGTGGAAAGGTAAAATGACCTATATGTTTGGCTTCTGGTTGTGGAGTTAAATTTTTATAATGCAGTCACTATGCCAAATGTTTGCACACAGATTTTATGCTTTTGTGGTTTCTGAGCAAAAGTTTTTATTCATCTCTTGACCCGCTTGTAAGCAGGAGAATATGTTGAGCTAGTTTGTTCAGCTATAATGATATTTAAACAAAAAAGTCACTTTTATTCCAATACAAATTTGTATCTAGTGGGCAGCTTATATTGCTGTAATTGCATCAGCTTAACTATGTCTATAACATATTGATGTAACTGACATGACTTTCACCTATACCAAGTGTTCATTTAAAGGAAACATACAAATTATATTTCTGTATCCTGGCTATACTTCAGGTTTCCATCACTAGTTACCATTAATCAGCCTAGTATAAGTTGTCTAAAAAAGGTTTTTAAAAGACAGTGCATTTACTATTTTTTAAATATACTTCTAAAACGCTGCATATTTTCTCTTTTCTTGTGTTTCCAGGTGTTGTTAGCACAAACATAATAATAGGGGCAATTGCTGGCACCATTTTAGTGCTGGCTCTCGTTTTAGGAATAACTGCTTGGGGTTACAAGTAAGTAAATTGTTGTTGTTCTTAATACAGTTTTTAAAAATGGTCTTTTAATCTGTTAGCTAACTCCATTATGAAGGGAACATTCAAAACAATATAAAACTCCATATTGAATTGTGTTTACTTAGTGAAATTTTGATAACAATAGCATTTTCAGTCAATTTGTACGTGTGTGTGTGTGTGTGTTTTTGTTTTTAGGGAGCTTGATCCAGACTTGAAATATATTTCTTGCATTCCTTTTCTTTTCTGAAGATGATCAGATTGTGATATTAATATATCTGGCAAAGAAAATACAAGAGTAGGATTTGACTCGATTACAAATCTTTTCTTAATGGCAAAGTAAGCTTAGGAAGATAGGCCCTCAGTCAGCAAAGCATTTAACCATAGGCCTCTTTCAACAGATATTTGTATTCAGTCAGCTTAACCCTAAGTTAGTTCAAGCAGGTGTTTTGTTGAGAGAGAGAAATCTGTAATTTGCAAATACGATTCAAGTTCTCATCTGGCCTAGAGTTGCCTGTGTGCTGCTAACTGAAAGGAAAAGTGGATTATTTGAATATGACTGTCCTTCAGTTTCTCTTCCTTTGTGAATTTCTCCTAAAACTGGAAAATTTTAGTTCTTTTGCTTGTGTTATATAAAGAATTAAGTCACATCCCCCACAGAAAAGTCCCCCATGTTTGGATGAGGCTGGAGAAGTCCATCCTCTTATGGTGTGTGTTTTTTCTGAGTTAGTTTTTCAGATCAGATATAGCTAGTGACCAGCATAATTTTACTAGCAATATTTAAGCAATAACTTCAGTTCCCAGATTTTATAAAAGCATATTTAGATGGCAGTGAACCCCAGCTGAGGTTGGGCACCACAAGTCCTGCTCTTGTCTCCCTCCTGTGCTGTCCGTCCGCAGTTCTGCTGGCACTGAGGTCTTTGGGGTGAGCTTCCTGACTGGACAGAAGATGAACGTGGGGATGGAAAAGATCAGTGTTTAGTGAGCTGAGCTGACTCGACTGCACAATCACGTGTTTGCTTGTATCATCTCTGTCATGCTAGTGCATTAAAGGAGACAGTAAAATAATCCGGGGGGCAACAACCACTGGGCTTTAGTTAGTTGATTTTATTCAGCAGTGCAGGATCTTTGTGATAACAACATCCACCATTAACTGGTGTGACTGCTATATAGGGATTGACTTACCAAACAGTAGATAGCAACTAGCAATTAACACGATGAAACGGAGTGTATCCTGGTACTCTCAGGGAAGGAGTACGTTACTGCTCTGTGGCCTTCCTTATAAGGTGATCGCTCGTGAATCCTGAGGCGAGTTACATAAGATTATCTGCCCTTTGCATCGTCAGCGAGATGGGTTTCGGTCCCTTATCGAGTGTTTTGCATCAGTTCTTCAGTGAGTTGGGTATTCCCCAGTTTTAGTGAAGTGAGACCGCGCTGCCCTCACAAGACTTCCCACTTCCCTATCTTATTCTTGGGGTCAGTACCCAAGGTTTTTCTATCACTTTTTTGCTGCATTGGCAGAGTCCATGCAGTTTGGAGGTTTCGGTTAACTCTTCATGTACCCATCGAACTCAAGGGACACTAAGGAGGGCAGGATCAAGAAAGCACCTTTCAGAAGATGCCCCCTGTACATCATGAACTGCACCTCAAACTCAGTGTTGAGTGTAGTCATCAACTAGTAAGGCTAAGCTAACACATTTATGAATATGCGTATTTCAGAAGTGGTTTCTGTAGAATAATTTTGAGCAAAAATCTTGTTGTGTATACATTACTTTCCTATTTGCCTTTTTTTTTTTCCTCTTACTGACTATGTGTACTTGAAGGCTGATAACTCATTCATATTTTTTCCTCTTCTTCTTTTTTTTTTTTTTCTTTGTGTGGAAAGAAATTACAGAAGACAGAGGTAGGTGTTTAAAGTAATAGAACGCATCACTAGAAAGGTCTGAAAATAGTTTTTTTTCCTCATTTGCCCATTTACATGCCATAAGGAAAGAGATACTCATGATATATTATTGTAGGTTATAGAATGTTTGCTTTAATATATAAAATCTGTGTTTATTCTACAAATAACTCATTTAAAATCCTAATTTCATTGAACTCACTAGCAAAAATGATGTTTCCTTCAATAAATGCACTATTTTATTTGGGAAAACAGGAGAATATTTCCTGTAAAAGAGACTCCAAATATGCCATTAGATTAAAATGCTCTCTAGAGGCTGAGAATTAAGTAATTAATATTGACACGATGTTATGTTGTTCTCATATTACCACCTTCTGGTCCAAGTTACCACTTTGTTGCTGCCACCTGTTAAGCTTGTTCTCCACTTCCTCTGCCTGGAAAGCAGTGCTATCCCTTGGAGGTTGGAAGTAGTAGCCTGGAGCAGAAAAGCCCTGCCACGTGCGGATTGATTTGTGTGTAGCAAAGTCAGTTAGCTGGCAGGAGCTGACATAGGTATTGAATCAAGCATTACAGTAGACAGGAGATATTACCTGGCCGCAAGGAAGACCGAATTCGGTGGTCTGAGGTTTGGTGATTCTTAGTGAATTCCCTGGATGTGCAAACATAGAGCAAAACTGCCTTTGAGTCACTTCACTGTTGGCAGAGGACAGGGCAGCTACAACCTTGAAATATAGAAAGAGAAACGCATCACATTGCATCTTAAATCTTTCAAACTTCCTCGTCTTCCCAGATTAGAGATATTAGAGAAAGACAAGTATGCAGCTGGTTTGTAGCTGTGTCTGAGCATGGGTGGAATGGAAACTAGCAGAATCAGAGGCTTTTGAGGACGGAGGAAGACTGGAGGTGTTTAGTAAGTTCCAAGAAGTTCCATAGACTGATTTCCAAATGCACAATTTATGGATGCATAAAAGGAGAATATCATAAACTGAAAAATATAAATCCATCATAGTGTCCCTTTTTTGAACTGTTTACAGTTAGTCCTTAAATAAAGATGAAAACAAGAGATTAACATGTCTGCAAGCAGTACGTACAGAATGATATTTGACAGTACTCAGTGGCTGAAATAAGTCAACTGGAAGTTATAAAAAAGATAAATTATCAAGGATTCTGTCAACTGAGATAATGTAGCGTAAAGGACACAAATGCATAGAAGTCTGTTCTGACTGACCAGAGTGGGAAGATGATTTGTTAAAGAGAAAACTGGGAACAGCAGAACTGCAGAGACAGTTCTGGAAATATTGATGTACTTACTGCCTGAGGAATGAGGCAAGAACTGGGACTCGTGGAAGACGGAAGAAGTAGTTGGGAAGTACTATATTATATTAGTAACTTGTGTGCTGCATAATTACATACTTAAAATACCTCAGGAGCATTAGAAATTCAAACATAGAGTGGCTACAGCCTAGTCCAGGTCTGTGGTTGGACCTGGACGGAATGTGAATTGACCTTCTGGTAAATGAGCGTCTTAATAGTGGCAAATAGAAATAAAAATCCCTTGGAAAGTGCAGGGCTGTATGGATAATCATCCTTGTCCTGTTATGATATAGCAGACTTCCAAGTTAGTTGTCTGTATTAGAGATTTTTCAGCTTGGTGGAGGTGCACGTGGGCTGGCTGTGAGGCAGGTACTGGCTGGCAGTGCATTCACTGCACAGAAGTGGTGTAGCTTGGATCAGGAATCTGTAGTGCTTGGAGGGTTTCATGTACACACACCAAGCTTTTACTGCTAGGAAAGGATGCACTAGTGTTATATGTTGGTTGTGTTATTTCTGAGTGTCTTGGCAGATAGAGTTTACTGTAGTAGTCAGAAGTAACCAAGAATCTCTGGCACAAGATCCACTGCAAAAGGGAAAATTTTCTCCTACGAGCGTTTAAACAGCTCAACAAGCTGCTGTTCTTGAATTCATCAATGATCATAAAAATTAAACAGAAGCCACCTGTCTCATCTAGAAGGGAAAATTCATTCTCTTTTGCTTAAGTCCTTTTTGCTCTGCTCACGAATCTGGTTCAGATACTTGTACAAGCCGACTTGCTGAGCCCTTGGAAATGTCTAATCTTGATTATCTACCAACTAATCACTTTGAAACCAATGATCTGAGTTTATTAATGAAATATTCCTTGTTTTCCCCCACCCAAACCTACATACCACTTTCCCGAACTGTCAAAGATACCCTGGAATATTGTCACTGAAGGTTGAAATATTTATTAATATGTTTATTGTGTATGTTTAACAGGTTTCCCAAGGATCATTTTGCTTGCCTCTTTCTTTTAGACTAATACTTGTGTGTTCGTGTGTTTGTGTGCTCATACCTGTCTTGTTTTCTGACTCAATAATGTTTATTATACTTTAGACAAATACCCCAGGGAGATTATGTAAAAAAGCCTGGAGAGGCCGACTCTTTTTATAGCGACATGCCTCCTGGAGTCAGCACAAACTCTGCATCTAGTTCTAAGAAGAGGTCTGCTTTTCTGTCGCATTTTCAGATTTCTACCTGTTCCATCACCCATTATTCCATTAGTCAGAACATTTCATTGTTTTGCAGCAGGTTTGATTCCTTCTTCTTTCTTTGGAATGTTAAAAATGGCACAATCCCTTGTTCTTTGATTACTGTTTTTCTCACATGTCTTGGGCTACCGATTATTACAATTAGGCCAGGATAGACATGTTTTCCATTGGAAAACAATTTTAGATTATTCTTATTTTCATCATCTCCATGCTTGAGAATTAATTTCAAGTAGACTGCAATAAGAATTGTTGACTCAACCCAAAATGCTCAATTAAAAAAACACACTTTTTTTTTATCATGGTCATGTAATCAAAGAAAAGGAACATTGTCTTGCTTCAATGATAGCTATGAACATAAATTGTTTAATATAAATGTTGTTTTTATAACTTTATGTGTGAACGCCATCAATAACTAGCTGTGCTGACCTAGATTCCTGGCAAATAATTTCACTGTCTCCCAGTAAAGCTGGAGGTGCATGCCATTTGTTCCACTTCCACTTACTGGACAAATACACTAAATGATCAGCAGGTGTTATCCTAGGAAATAATTTTACAGAGACCTTCTGTACTTTTGTGTTTGTTGCTTTGAGTAACCAAGCAGGGCATTAGATTTTCCCTCTGCTCGGAATTTGCTAATCTTACTCTTCTCCAGTTACTTTAATAGAAGGAAAACCAAAACAAAAAACACATCAACAGCATTTGAAAGTGAAAACTGATTGAAAAGCATTAACAGTCATTAGTGGTTGCTAAGGTCATGAGGTCCTTAAGCTCACCAACCCTCTGAAGCTAGAGATCCTTTAATTAAGAAAATCTTCTTTGGCCAGCTTTTCCAAGCAATTTACAAGAAGCAGGATGTCATGGGAGGAACAGATACTCTTGAAGCACTTCATAACATAACTGGAAGTCTCAGTTTATCTTGCTGAGTAATTTGTATTTGTGCACTAAACAAAGCCGTATTTATTCTGTTATTTCAAGGAAAGTGCAATTAATACATGTGTCTGCAGTGCCCTGGCGTGTACCAGATAGATCCTCTGTGTGGCTTCTTCGGTCTGTGCCCGTTAATAAGAAAACTGTAATGTTAATCTTAATATATTAATAAGGAAACTGTAATAGTGAAGTAGTGAATGGTTTCTCTGTAATAGTGAAGTAATTAATGGTTTCTAACTTTCTCAATACAACTTTTAGATTTGTAAGTGGATAAATTACTTATTTTCAAGGAGGTTACTGTAAATGATGCAGTGCTTATGTAGGAGAATCCTTTCTCATTTGGAAAAAATGTTTGAAAAAAAAACTTGGGAAATAAGTTTTCGTAGGTTTTATGTAAGGAGGTGTGCATTCCAATTAAGAAAAAAAAATGTTTTGAATTGAATGTCACTTAATGTGTTTCGTTCTCTACCTTGCTTTTTTCTCATACTTCCATTTATTTCATGTGTCTCTGTTTTATTTTTTGTTCCACAAAACTGGTGGATTTGAGGGTCTGTCTCCACTAGAGCATTTTGTTGTTCAGGTACGTTGCACTGTCAGGTCAGCCTGCCCGGCCTTCCCTGGGCTCCGGGGGCGACTGATGCGGCTCTCCTAATCCAAGGCCAGGAGGCTGCTCCCCGTCCTTGGAAGTGCTCTTGTTCTGCTCTGCCTGCAGACACCTAGGGCCTCTCCTGGCAGGCTTTGGAGTGCCTGGGCCATTAGTCATCTCCACTCAGGAAAATGCTGGGAAGTGTTAGAAGTCTCAGAGGATACTACAGAATTAAGACATAATTACCTAATAACTCCTCTTGTTATGAGTGAAAAACAAACAAAAAAGAAACCCCATCAAAAACAGTTAAAAGCAAGACATTACTGAGCCTAGAAAGAAACCATTAGGAAGAGAAAATGATTAAAAAATCTGCCAGTTCTCAGGCATTTCATGCTTTAAATAAGATTGAATAAATAAAACCCAGGGCTCAGTTCAGGGATTCAGTGGCTGCGACTAGCCTGGTGTTTTGGAGGCTATCTGAAGCGCTTCTGTCAGATCTCTGCCCTCTAAAGAAAGCAGAGATCGGAAAACACGAGAGTATTCAGACTGCTTGAATATACAAAAACGCATCCTTTGAGCAAAACATCTTTATAATAATTATAAATTTATAACAGTTTATAGTAATTGGGGCCATCCATTCTGGCTGTTTTCTCCTTCTGTGGCGGTGGGAGGAGGAGCAGAGGGGTGCGCGTCCCTGCTTCCCAGCGCAGCACGAGCGCATGGCCGCAGCCCCGGGCGGCCCGTGCTCAACTGAGAGGAAAAAGCCACGGAGACAAGCGGGGCAGAAAAACCCCTTGCACCTCAGTGCTAGGGCAGAGATGGAAACAGCGAAAAATCTAGTGAGCGCTGGTGTTCCTCCAGCAGCAGCCACGTTAGGAAGCATTAGTGATGCCTGGATGTGGACACGCCGACCTGCTTCAGGGCAGCCAGCAAAATATAAGTGCCCAATTTATCCAGAAATGCAGAATATGCTGCTAGTGCAGACAGACCTTAGGCTTTGTTCTGTGACTGACCTCAGCAATGCGATGAGCTCTGAAGCACTGAGCTAATATTCGTATGAGCAAATGCCCTTAACAGTAACGGCATCTGAGCCCTCCAATTCCAGGTCAAATGGATTATCTCATTCCTGGAGTGAAAGGATCCCAGACACGAAACATATTTCAGACATCTGTGAAAATGGGAGACCTAGGAGTAATTCTTGGCAAGGTAAGTGTGAACCTGAGTGCGCTTGGCAGTGGAAACCAACCTGTGTCATCTCTGCTCTGCTGAAACTTGGGTTGGTCTTTGGACAGCAGCCTGACTTCTTAAGTTTGTATTATTATTAACCTGGAGTGGGAATTTAGTAGTGTCTTACACAAGTACAGTTTTTGCATAGTGTGTTATTGTGTAGAAATTGCATTTCCAAATTTTTACCATTCCTATAGTGTGAGCTAATCTGAAAAAGAGGAAGATTTTCATTCACTCTTCCAGCTTTTATGATTTTATTGTGCATTTTTCTTTAAGTGGTTTCTCAGATAGTAGCTGAAATTATGTCTTTGGTTTGCACAGTTGCAGCAAAAGGTAACAAAAGGTCACCTAAGTGTCAAAAATTTCTGTGGCTGGGATAAATCCAGAGGGAATGATGATTTTTAAATGGCTAAAGCTAATAATATGACCCTGTTACTATGAATGTAAAGAATACTTAGAGTTTGGAATGTAATGCAGGTGACTTTCAGGATGTTATACAGTGTGTCTTTACCCTTTGGTCTCTTTCAGGTAATATAGGAGGAAACAGAAAGAAAGTCAAAGGCAAAAGATTTAGGCCACGGTCTAATTCAACTGAGTAAGTCTGAATTTCTAACAGCAAAGACAAAAAAGTATAGCTTACATGCTCATGTTTTGTAGATTGAGATTAAAGTATCAAAAAAGTATGGAAAAGTGGGTGACTACATATTTGCCTTGTGGCCAATTCTGATTGCTGACTGAGAAGCTGGTAAATGGCATAGCTAATGTATTTCGATTTCTTCTTTTTTTCCTGTATTCTTTAAAAATTAATTATCAATTTTCTTTTTTATGTAGGTGTCTTCACAGCCATTCCTATAGTAATTCCCAATGATGGTGACAACCTGCACCATCACTGCAGGGTTTTGTCTACAGTAAACTGCCATTGCTGAGTGTTTCCTGGTTCAATAGTGAATTTGTGATAACTTTTTGTTATTTGTGATAACTTTATACCTTTGTCCTCACCTTGGGCTGGGTCATTGTTGAGGTCAGAGGTTTCTATCTCTGAGTACCTGTGCGGAGGTTTTAGGAGAGGGATCTGTCTGTTTTGAGATGCCACCAGGCCCGGGACAGCCAGTCTTGAGTAAGCCCTGGATGCTGTGAGAGTCCTTACAAGGTGGCTGACTTCAGCACAAGCACATCCTGAGTGTTGAAGCAGGTGGGCTGCATATGTGGTCCCAAAGGAAGAAAACAAAAAGTTAAACATGCCCCGTTAAACAGGAGCATATTTGAAAAAGTGCCTTGTACACGCACAACTTTACATATACATTGTGTGATTCAGAGTTGCTTTCCATGTTGATTTGGTGGTTACATTTGCTGAAGAGCTCGTGTGTATGGTGCTCCCCATGGAGAAACAGCCTTTACTGTGTTCTTACACCTCCTAATGTGGGTGAGTGGTGAATGGCTGGAAACAGGATCTCAAGGGCTCTTGAGCCCTGGCCTGCTCTTAAAGCACTTAGGACGCTACAGAATGACCCTCCTTTGACAGTAACAGCAATGGCTATGCCCTTTCCTTGTATCATTTATACCAATTTGGCCCCACTACTGCAAGTGAGTTGAGTACCAGCTGGAAGCTAATGACACTAACACCTCTCTGGACCATGTTTTCTTCAGTCTGGGAATTGTGCGTTCATTCTGGAACTTTTCTGCAAACCTGCAATGCACAGTCTTTAGGCAAGTAGGCTTAGAAAGATTTTTGGAGAAGACCATGCAAATAATAGCTTGATCCACAGTAATCATAATGTTGCATGGTCAAAACGACAACACAGAACTAGAAAAACTAGCTCCAAATTGTTTGGAGGAGTTTATCTGTCAAGTGCCACCATGTGTTGGTTTTAGCAGTGATAAGCTCTTACTGGAATGTTACTCTGTTGGTTTTGTTTTCCCCTTGCACGAGACAATTTGATAAAAGCAAAATTAGTCTGTTTGGCCAAACCACTAAAAATACAAATGATATTTCAAGTTCTTTAGAAATTTGGTCTGTACTTTAATTTTGTAGTTGTATTTCTGGAAAAAAAAAAAGAAGGGGGGGGGGAATTAAAAATAATCAGGGTGAGTTAATGATGTTACCGTTATTCTCATTATTCTGTCCTTCAGCAGAGTTGAACACTGGAGCTGAATTAGAGAATGAAACCAAATCCACTGTTTTTTTTTTTTTTTTTTTTTAACCTTAGAGTGAACATAACTGCCTAGGGAAGAGAATCATCTTCTCAGTAAGGCAGAAAAGCATTAGGCATCTTTTTCTCCTTCTGTGCTGCTCTGCTGATGTGCATTAGCCCTGAGAGCTTCAGGATGCTAAATAGAACTGAGTAGGCAGAAAGGGTATGAGTTAGGTAGCTTTTTACCTACATATTTTTTTTGTCTTTTAGAAGTGTCCCAGCAATTTCCACCCAGTAATTCTCTTCTTTCTTGCTGCTTTTTACTGTGTCCCAGCCCCGCAGCAGCTGCTGCTCCCTCCTGAGGGCCATGCAGGGACTGTGTGAGGAATGAAACACAGTGTATGTGTTCCCAGCAGATAGGGGCTGGGCAGGGAAGTGCCCTTTCTCCCGAAGGGGTTGCACTTCGAGGCCTCTGAGGTGACTGAGGTTGGGCCGTGTGGCCGGTCAGAGTCTCCTCTGCGCGGCCGGCGCCCGTCGGTAGGAGACGTCGCTGGCTGAACCACCCACCGTGCCCGTGTGGTGAGGAGCAGAGAGAATGGCTGAGGGCACGCGCTGAGTCTGCTTGGAAAGATGACTTTTGAGAAGGGAGAATGGATGGTGAATGATGTAAGCGTGACCAGCGTTTCTTATTTATTGAGGAAAACAAAAAGCAGTGCTGGCAGTGCTGAGGTTGTGTGTGTCTGAGGATACCTCTGGATATGGGCAGCTTCAGTGCAGCTGGCATTGCTTCCACGGTATCCTCAGAGTGTGAGGCCTTTTCCCAGACAGATTTGCCTTCTTCACTTCTCTGAGGAATACAGAAGAACCTTAAGTTCTTTTCTGAGATGGTGGCTGACATTTGGAAAGCTCTCCTGTGTGACCCAGGAAGTCCAGTGATGCATGCTGCTAGATGGATGAAAAGAATCACTGTCACTAGCAGAGAGAAGTGTAAATTAACCACTAGAAGATTGGAGCAGTGATGCTGCTAGATGGATGAAAGGAATCACTGTCACTAGCAGAGACAGTGTAAATTAACCACTAGAAGATTGGACCCATTTGTTCAATTTCTTGGCATATATATTTTTTCTTTTTTACAAGCAGATATACAGCAGTACGTTTGCCTTTAATTATGTCTGATGTAGCTGATGTAGCAAGGGTCAGCAGTAACTGTACCATGCACAAGGTGTTATGTATGTAGCCATGCGCCAGACAGAGGATTGTGCCATTTGCAGCTTAAGCAAAATATCTTAAGCACTGAGTGGGATTCCAGCTCTGCAGCCCTCATTAACAGCACTAACCAGAGGGCTGCGAGTGCACTGGGCAGTTCCTAAAATATGCACTGGTCGCTGCTCTTTGCAACCCTTCGTACTTAGCGGATTCATGATATAAAGCTTCTGTTAAAAGTCACAGCTCCATGGAGACCGTTAAAGCTCTTTTGGGAGGTTTTTACATCGATTCTAGATGTTTTAAAACAACATTCTCATTCTTTACTAACTCAGACTGTTTAGTTCTCACAGGAGGAATGCCAACAGGCCAAGTGTCTCTGCAGTGTTTTCACAAACATGGTTGATGAAATGGCCTGATAAGACAATTGTTTTCTATTAAAATCAATTAGAATTATCCAGGAAAGATAATGAGGGTTTTCTGAATAGGCTGACAGTTTAAATGGGAGCTTGTATTAAAACAGGTCCCAGGGAACATGTGTTTTGCCAAACAGCAATTCTGGTCTTTGTTAATTTGCATTGCTTTTCCTCTAAGCATTTATCTTCCTCATTATTATAACTGATACAAACATCATTGGCTTAGACTTTCTGTTATATATTGTGTTTTTGCAGCAGGGTAACCCATGCATCTGAGCCTGGGCTTTCCCTCGCCCACCAAATCCCGACCCAAGGCATAAGCCCAGGGGGTTCTGAGCACCCCCAAGCAGGGAGTCGGGATCACAGGTCAGTCTCACCTGCCCCTGCGTGCTGGGCTGCCGTTTTATCCCGTGGAAAGTCCCTTCCTCCCCTCAGTGTCCGATAGTTTCACTGTGGCAAACACCTTGGCTGCTTGGAGGGGCTCCTGCTGACGCAGCGCTAGCTAACTCCTCGGGGCAGCCTGAGGAGCACGGCTACTCTCGAACCCAGGTCTTCTGCATCGTTGCATGTTGCGCTACAAGCCAAATCAAGCCGGAGGGCTAGTGGCTTACGTGTCAGGACAGCTTTATTATAAAGCAGAATTTCTCACTCAAAAAAAAAGTGGATTCTGGCCATCGCTAGTGAAGGTGGTGGCCGTGAAGATCAGCCTAAGAGCTTTCTTATGGTATTGGTGGCCTGCCGCAGCTCAAGCTTAACCCTTCTGCAGCAGGTGGATTTAGGTGGTACATCACGGTCAGCAACACAACCAGGCCCTGGATAATCTCAAGCAGGGTTGTGCAACAACTGCATGCTTTGATACCACGTTAAACTTTGTTTTCCAATAAAGGATGCTAGACTGGGAGTGTTTCATGGTTACCAAAAGACCTCTTAAAAAGAAAAAAAAAAAAAAAAGTCAAAATTTCTACAGCAACTTATAATTTTCAAGAAAGTCCTGGCTACAGTTAAAGCCAAACCATGAATCTGTTATTTCCTGGTATATTGGCGTCAGCCTGTTGCTTTATTCACAATTCAGCTGTTTCTATGCTGCAACTTTTGCCATTTTCTAAGAACCCAAGATGGAAAGCATAAAGCACTCCTGATTCCTGATAAATAAGCAAGCTGAGGAAGCTACTTGGAAGCAATTGTGGCTGAGGGCAAATACTCTGAGAGCTGTGGCTGTGCTTGCGCGGGGCAGGGAGAAGAAGTTCCAGAGCAAAAAAGGAGGCCTAAGAGGTTGAAAAACTGGTGCAGCTCTTGTCTAACATGGTTTGAAATATGATCGGGGTGTAAATAACATAATCTGGCGTATACTTATCTGAGCAATGCCTTGCAAGGCCTGTTCCCATGTGTGAGGTCATCGGAGCTGCTTTCATAAGTAAGAATGGTGAGAACTCATTCAGAAATACTAAAAAATAACTCTTAAAGGAATATTCTTTCATTTTTTTCCCCTTGGTTAAAATTTATATCTTGTTTCTGAGTGCCTCAATCTCTATGCAAATAATTGTTAAACTGTTGCCATTCTTCTACAATCAAAAGGGGACTTAAATTGGACCGGGCAGACTGCTGCTTTTGCATTGCCCTTTTATCTAAACATTATAAAGGGGAAGGAGGAAATATTGTAATATTGTTCACTATACTTGTTTGTGACTAAAAGAACCAGTTATATTTTTTTCCCCTTTTCCATGGTAATATTATTGTCAGGTAATTAAACACCATTTTTATTTTGTAGCTTTCATGTAATTGATATGAGTATGTAATGAGCAGGTTTTTCTAAAAGGTCTGATGTTGGTATCAAGATTGCTTCTGCAAACTCTGAGATGAACTCTGCAGCCCATGTCCTTGAAAGCTCCTTGTGAAATGATCATTTAAAAATTTAAATTTAAAAATTTATTTGCATATAAGTGTAAAAATTGCCAGTGCAGTAGCAGATGATTAAAGCTTTTAAAGATACTAAGGCTGAAATTCATTCCTGTAGAAAGGGTCAAGCCCAAGTCTCCACTCATTAAGCTAGTACTTTGCAATTTATTCCAGATGGGTGCAAACCTGTGTCTTCAACAAGCAAACCGCAGGACTGGAGCTAAAGTGCCCCTTTATCCTGATTTTGACATCGTGAGAGAACTCCAGACCATGAGCTTAATGCTGGCCCTCTGCATAGGAGTGACTTTTACCCTTAAGATACTAAATTAATTTCCAGAGTAACCAAACATGCGAGTCTTGTAGATCAGATTCTCTCATGCAGTTGTACACGTTGCCTAGTCCTCACCCAACATCCATACTGATTTATTTGCCATATTCACTTGCATTTTGGGGATGAAGACATCCTTGCTAAGCTTGTGCTGTGTGTTCTCAGATTTTCTATTCTTGTTCTTCTGCTTTCTCTGTTCCTTCCATTGCTTTCTGCAGGTATTTAAACCCCTGGTTCAAAAGAGAATATAATGTAGCTAAGTGGGTAGAAGATGTGAATAAAAACACTGAAGGACCATACTTTAGGTATTTTGTAAATTAATTCTATATCCTTTTTAAGAGCTGTTCCAGCATATACAAATATCTGGGATTCCTATCTTGTATAAATCAATACAAGTTACTCTAGGTGTAGAGGGCCCCTCTTCTTTTGCTGCATTTTGATGTCTGTTTCTGGCCTCACGTGCAACTTACAGTTCTTTTCCTGAATGTTTTAATGAAGTCATTAAAAAGGGTGTTTGTAGTGCATGCATTCCCACCATCATCTATAGCTTGTAGTAGCTTTCTCATCATTTTATGCCAAGTAGTGTTTTATGGGCATGACACATATTTATCACTAATAAATAGTAGTAACTTAACCAGAATGTAATTTGCTGCAGCAAACAGTTTCATAATACATTTACTCTACCCACTATCTTATAGTGCATACTAAAACTTAAATTAAAAAAGAATAAACAGTAGTGGTATGTTACCTTCAGATTTAATTAATGTAATCGGAAAATTAAATATATGAGAATATACTCTGTGTTCCTTAAATCTAACCAGTAATGAATCTGTTGCAAGTGAGTGCAGGGTTCTGCCAAAAATGTCACATGAAAATATTTGTGAAGGGAAAAAAATGTCTATTTGATACATTTTAAGGTAAAGAGGAGAAACCTACATGAGGCTGGCTGCCCTGTTCTGTGTGACTGAATCACAGTCACCGAGAGTGTTTTAGTTGATCCCCAAAAGACAAACCCACAGCTGAGAAAAAGGTTTGCATCGGTTGAAAAAAAAAACAGCCTAGCATAGGAGGGAAGGAGGATGGCTTGTAATGTGCAACATAAAATCAGAGAACTTGTAAATTGACTTAACATATATGCAATCAAAATATTCACTGTGGAAACAACAAACAGATGAATACAAAGAGAAATCATTAGCCAGTAGAGTTAAGGATAGTGAAAAGGAATAAACAAAATCTGAACAAGAATTTTGATATGCCAGGAGACACAGTAATAGTCCAAAAGGACAGAAGTATGTATTGGACTATTGACTATAAAGGACAGAACTATATAGCATTCAGTATACATCCGATGTGTTCATCAGAAAAAAAAGTGATGGGGTTTTATCACGGGATGCTGATGAAACACTTTCTATTCCAATAGTAACAGTGGAAGGTCTTAAACAGCAGCTTGCAAATTTAGTCATTTTTAGAACTGTGAGCCCTTGCCCCAAAACATTTGAGGAGCTATCAAAGAAGTTTTTTTTTTTTTTTTTTTTAATAGCATTTGTATTTGCTTCCAAGAATTCATAGATCACTGATGCAGAAAAGCTTTCAAAAGTGCAGATAGGGCAAATAAGGTAAATGTAAGTCTGCCAGTTCTGATTTCAGTCTTGAGCAAGGAACCAAAAAAGCCTCGATGCAGCAATTTAGGGTTTAAAGGAGAACCTTGTAAGTCATACCAGTCAGCACCAGCCAAGTCTCAGTATGGTGTTTGGGCATTTGGGCACAATGCTTGTGACTTCTGTAGTTTTACCAGTGCTAGCCTTTGCACCAGGACACCGTGTCCTGTCTGCTAGCCACAGCTTAAGGAGCACATTGAGGAATGAAGAGGTTTAAGTGTATAGCCCTGAAATATGGTAGAAGAGACTTCAAGCTGCTTAGTTTAATGGAGCAGTTAAAGGATTACTTGGATCATAAAAACCCTGTGGAGTAAAGCCTTTATGAGGTCTTTCAGAGTAGGAGATTAAGACTGTTAAGGACCAAGATTCACTGAAAGGTGAAACTAAGCAAGTTTGCACTAGAAAGGAAGTACATTTTTATTAGCAAGAGAAACTAAGCCTTTTCCTAAAAATACATGTTGGGCCTTTGTTGTTCAGGCAGTGCAATCATAGTCCTCCACTGTAACTTAGCCTCAGAGCTGTCTTGCAGAATGTTCATATCAGAAGCCCTCTGACTGTGATAAGTCATTGATGAAATATGAAGATAGCACTAGTTTAAAATATGTTTCTTTAATGGGATTAGGTGAAGGGATCCAAATTCCTTTGTGGCTACTCTTAATTTGGTTTTCATCTTTTAATATTAGTATGTCATGAATTAGCAAGTGGATTAAATTCATGGGGGTGTACTCACCCAACGGTTTTCCCTATGGAACCAGCTGAGTCACGTTCCTAGCTGTATTTGGGATGAACTGAGCTTTTCTCTTTTTTAATTTGTAGAGGAGCCTACACTGATCCAGGTCAGTTTTAAGGACTTACAGGAGCAAAGATGAAACCTAACTTGAAAATATTACTGTGTAGAGGGTTGCTAATGACTGCTTACAGCAGTAACTTCAGCTTTAGAATTGAGAAAGGAACTAAAATGATTTTAGAAAGCGAGGTAACCATGGGGAAGTATTCTGCATATTAGGGAAGGGAAAGGATGGAGCTTTCTCCTGGGATGAGTCATTGTGGGTTTATGAGAGGTTACCCCGGCTGCTGCAGCCTCTCCACAGCACTCGGTGCAGGTTTGGGTAGATCTGGCCTTGGCAGGGAAGCACTATTCCTTGGCACTGTCTTTGTGGAAGTAATGTGGTGGCTCTGGAGCCTTTGGACAAGAACAAGACAGCTCAGCAGTGCCTCAGGAACGTGACTGAGGGGTGACTAGAGAAAACAAATCACACTTTGTATAATCAGCCTGAAAAAAAAATGCACGGCTTGATGGTAAACAATTCCTTGGAAAGATGCAGCTTTTCAAAAAATACAGGCATTAGGTATCCCCATCATCTTAGGAAAAATCCATGTAAACCAAAATTTGTGTCCTAGTTACTATTTTTTCTCATCTTTCTTAGGAAAAATCTATGTAAACCAAAATTTGCCTCCCTGGCACAGTGTCCTAGTTACTATTTTTTCTCATCTTCAAGCCTAGTGGGTACCTCTGTATAATTACTTTTTATTAATAATAATCATCAAAGCTGATGTCTCTAGTGCCAAAAAGCTTCTGCCTGTGGGATTCCTTTATGTAAGAAACTAAGATCTGTAAAGAAAAATCTCATTTTCGAGCTTAAAGTGTAGGTGAGATTTTAATTTTACAGTCTGAATAGATACCAGGATGTAGCTGCATAACTCTAATAATAAACCCAAGTGGGAGACCTTCCCCTGATTTAGGTTTTTATTACAAGGGGAAAGTAATCTGTTAGGGATTTGCAGCAGAAGCAGGCTAGTTTGCCCACAGTGCATGGCAAAGGCAAATTGTAGTTTTGCCCTAAATTTTTATTACTATGTGGAAGGTCAGGGGAGGCATAAAAACCCTCCAGTCCAGAGCATGGCCACATTCCCAGTAGTGAATATCTTCTGGAGTCTCACCATTAGCTAGAAGTTCACAGTTGTGCTAGTGTGATTCTACTGTGTATTTTTGTTACTGCCTATTACAGTGGCTAGTGCACAGACTAACCTTACAAAATATAGCTATGGATTACTTGAGATCCTCACTGAATTTTGAAAGACTTGGGAACTGTGATGGTGTAAGGAAGTCAACTGTCAGAATCCCCAAATGTGGCATTTCTAGAATGGCATTTCTAAGTGTGGCATAAATATAGAAAAGAAAAAAAAAAGCCTGGAAGGTCTACAGGGTGCCCAGAGCTGCCTAAGCTTGCTAATGCGAAAATGTAGAGTAACCTAGATTCTGTGGTAATGTGTAAAAGTCAAAATAGTTTACAAATACAATTTTTTTTAGAGGAAGATCTAGAGCAGACGTCCAGACAGAGAATAACTGTCCAAGGTGTTGGCAAGGGGCATGATGGGCAGGAGATGATTGACTATCAGTTTCTCATATTTTTTATGAGCTTTGGTACTCTTGCTTTCTTCTTCTTTGATTTCTTCCCTGCCTCCTCAGTTGGTCCTTAGACCAGATTTAGTTCTGCCGCACAACCAAATGGCCTCTCTACCTCATCTGTTGCCTTTCTGTGTGAGCATCCAGCAGACTGGCCATAGTCATCACAGACCATGATGTCCCTGTTTCTCTGAGGCGGTGTTGGACACCGCTTTGGAAAAGAAAAAAAAAATCCTCACCCACTGTTCCTTTTTCTCAATATTATTTTTCGGTCTTCTTAAAATTGTAATGGTCTCCTTTGACTTTCCAGTTGCCATAATGAACTTCATTTACTGGAAAGTTCTATCAGTTTGCAACAGGCAATTCAGTCACCCTAATCTTATCCAGAATAACAAGACGTGACACCCAGACTCAAGGGGAAAGGCAGCTTCGTTGCCATTTCTCAGAAACTGTGGTTGCAGGATCCAAGGCATGGAGCCTTGTGGTTGAAGGAAGCTGCTGCCAAGGCAAGTCCCTTCTCTTGGGAAGCTCTGCTAAAGCTGTATTAAGTGAGTTTCATTAAATTAGTTCAGTTCACAAAACAGAATGGAACATAGTTCATGAACAGGTAAAATCTGTCAGGGCCACCTGCCTTCAGTTTTACTGTAGTGGCATTTGAGAGGGTCACAGGACTCTCAGCCTTATGCCTGAGTGTCATTTCAACACTGTCCCTTTTGGGCCAGCATTCTCTCTGTTTCAGTCAAGAGAAGGCAGAGTAAGCAGACATCCGCCTGCAAAGGAGCCCAGAGAAATATCCTACAGCTTCTGCAGCATTTGGTTCTGAAGCCCTATGATACCCTGCTAGTTCCAGCTTCAGGAAGGGAAGGGTAGCCTCAGTGTAGCCACTAGATCTTGCCTCCTGGTCAGAAATGAAAATTGTTAAACACACAGAGGTGCGTGGCTTCACCTGGGATGGAGAGCGAAATCTCCAAAGTTGTCACAGAGTGCGCAGGAACAAATGCAGTTTACAAATCAGTGTGTAGTTCTGTTTCCTCATTTAGGTTCATATGGAAGCAACATCTGACAGGGAAGCTAATGGATATGATATCAGGAGAACTAACTCCCCGGTGAAAGCTAAATGGAAGCCACCCCTAACCCAGACTGCAGAGTTTTGCCTACCTTTATCCCTGGCATTACCCGCAAGTGTCCCTGAATGCTGTCCTTTTGCCATCCTGTAAATGAGAAAGGTCATTTCTGGTTCTCTCTCATTTAAAGTAGATGTAAATCTGGGATACACAGCACATACACAATTGCAGGGCAGAACCTAAAGGTGATTAAAAATTAACCAACCGCACTTGTCATTTAAGATGCATTATAAGCTCTGTGAGCATGCACATGAGTAGTGATATGAGCTGGCACTAGAGATGACAAAAACAGTACATTAATGTGTAGCAGATATAAGTGTCTAGGGCCTTTAAGGGGAGGCCATGGTCATTTCTTTAAGTGTGCAACTGCATTCATGCTTCCTGCTGGTGCTCATTTGTAGGCTCTTTCACTCAGATGTCTGTGCTCTAGATGCCTAAGTTAGATGAGAAGTAGATATCTATGGCTAACTAATGACAGATCTCCTGTGAGATGTCTGCCTCCAACTTTCTTCTGTGCAACTTAAACTTTTAAGTGCGATGTCTGCACAGACTTCCTTGGAGCACTGAAGCCAATTCTGATTTCCTCCTCTTTTGTGAAATATCCTGGCCAGATTGTGCTGGGTAGGTTTGGGGTTCTGATGCAAAGCTCCCTGCTTGCAGGCTCAGCGGAGATCCTGCCCCGCTACCTGCTGTGCAGGGAAAGTGCTCAAGACGCCCCATCCTCAGGGGATGCAACTCCTGGAGCCTCCAGAGCTGGTGGACAGGCAGAGGGCCCATCCATGCCTTTCCCTCTCCCTGGGGCTTGTCTGGGGATGGTCAGAGTAACTGGTGGGAGCGCAGGGGAGGTGACGTGGCATGAGGGATGGCCAGTGCCATCATCCTGCACGCTGCCCCCAGCTGGTGAGCAAAGCACGCCAGGTCTCACACCCTCCAATTTAATTTTCAAGTGCCTCATTATACATTTAAACATGAAGATCTTAAATCCTGCTAGAGCTGTTAGGCAAAATTAATAAATGATTAGATTATTGATAATCTGTAAATTCTGCTCTCTTTATCTGCACCATTTCTTCCTATCCTCCGATGTTTTTAATTCTGGATCTAGTAATAGTCTGAGTGTTAGCAATCCTTATCTGTACAAATCTGGCCACAGATGAAAAGACTCCTATATGTAGCAAACAGCAGAACGCTGAGCACTGCAGGGAACTTTTCTGTGCATTAAAAAAGAAAAAAAAATGTAGCCTGCGACCAAATTTGTGGTGCTGGACATGTGAAGGCCCTCTTTTGTGCTGCATTAGCTGTTTAAAATTTTCTTCCTGAAAACTTTTACATGTGTCCAGTTTGTCTTACTGGGTGCTCAAAATGCACAGGCTGAAGACAGATAGAGTCTTCAGTATTTGGAAAACGCTTCCAAGATCATTCTTTTTTTGAGTGCTGCTGAACTTTGAGGGGACAACGTGAGGCATTAGAGCATTGCGGGGAACTCTCACCATGCAATTTCTATTGACACCCTGTTGTTCATGATGCCATCAACCCTTCTTTGCATGGAGGACAAATTCCCTGCTGCCCCAGGGAATTACAGTAAAATGATGCACTAGTCTAAAACAAAAAAGCTATTATTAAAAGGGAAAAGAAATTCACTTAATTAATAGACATAGAAAACAATTCCAGGCACAAAGGAGCCCCTTACCTCTCAGTCCCTATGCTGAAGCATGGGATTCTACAGCTGCTACTGTGGGGTGGGCACTGCTCCCAGGAGGCCCCTCTTGACCCTTGGTACCCGTGATGCTGGTAATGGTGCTCCTTGCCAGAGTCCACACCTGTGCCCCTTGCTGTGTTTTGAAGTATTTGAAGATGTGCCTCAGAACCTGAGTGTAAACTGCTTCCCTGGGGACGTTTTGAAATCCCAAGATTTTAGGTGCTCAGAAGGTGCCTGGGTGTGGGGTGCCCATGCCAGGGGGAAGCCTCTCTTGAAAATGTCCTCGCTCTGCAAAACAGAACAAAACTTCCCATGTAGCCTCTGTCCTCTATTTTGAAGCCTTTTTTCCTTTTATACTTCCCAGATTTAGAGCCTGATAGAAACCTCTCAAGTGGGAAAGGTGCAGATTCTCAAAACAGAAGCATAAGTGTTTTTCTTGGGTATAAAATTTTAGTCAATAATGTGCTGATGCCTTATTGACATGAAAATAGTACCTTTCATGTGATACAAACATTTACTTGCTCCTGCTTACTCTACTCACCTTGTACAGAAATGCTGATTGCTGCTGACTAATCAGTCCATTTTTGTATATTCTCATCAGACTCTTTCTTTGGCTGGAACAATATGCACTGTATGATGCTTGCATGTCTAATAGTTTGTTATTAGCACTTTGTATATGCCTTTGTTACTTCACAACTAACAGTTTGGCCTCTAAGTGCATGCATTTGTGTAAGTTAGTATGTTGTTATAGAGTAATAGATTTATTTGCTATGTTTGTATCAATATATGAGATGTGTAAGATATATACAAAGACACTGATGACTCATTTATTCATCCACTGGCAGAAGACATTGTTCAGCTTGTGTTTATACAATTACTATTTCTATTTAGCCTTCATGATGCTATGTCTATCTTTCATTTGTCTATTTATTCTATTGCAGATTTGATTTGTTAATTTTATTGTGATTAGTTATAGTACTTTGTAAAGCAGCTTAAGAAATCATTCATTTTGCAATACAGTTCTAATAAAAGGTAGGAAATTTTATTTTTTTTCCTAGAACTCCTGAAAGCTATAAATACCTTTATTTATAGTCATAGAATTTTAGACTACTGATCTATAAAGTTTTACTCTCTCCTGATATTGAGCTAATGATAAACTTTAGTAAACACTTATTTCTGAACCAAGCCTCAGAGTAATGGCAGTTGCTGTTGCAGTGCGAGATCCCAAAGACATCACATTTATTTTATGTGTTTCAACATCTCAGGACACTTTCTCCTGCAAAGTCTCCTTCTTCATCCACTGGATCTATTGCTTCTAGCAGAAAATACCCTTACCCAATGCCACCACTTCCTGACGAGGAGAAGAAAGCCAACAGGCAAAGTGCCAGGGTAAGTGTGTGCTTGGTTGTTGACTTGGTTTGCTGGTGGTTTGTCAAGAGGAAAGCATGACAGGTGAGTGTCTTTGAGTACCATAAGCTTTTCCTTCATACCTCTAGCTCTGGAGGTTGCTGCAGCCTGAGCCTCTGGCACAGAGCCTTGCTGCGAGTGGCCGTGTTTGCACTTGTCTGCTATGCTTGCTCTCAAAACTGGTTACTCTCCAGCATTACCTAGAGTTAGATCACTCGCAGTTAAGTAAGACATGGTGGAGCTGCATGGCGATGTTAGCCTTTGATTTCCTTGCGTCAAGTCAGTGTGGCCCTACCAGATACCTGAGTAACCACAAAAATCACTGAAATTCACTTCTGGAGTCCCAACAAGCCTCATTCCCAATTAACCTGCTGACTCGGGTCTCTGAAGAGATACCCATGTGAGGCTAGGGTGAGAGCAGCCTGCCTGTCATTTGTGACCTGGGCAAAGTAGACGCAATCCCCTAAACAGGCTCGTAATGCTGTGAGGTGACAGCCTGTTTTTTCTTTTGGTGATGTGTGTTTGTGTTGCCTTTTTTCCTCTCCAGCTCTGGGAAACTTCCATTTAGCTCCACCAGTTCCCCGGGGTGACGCCAGAACTGTTTACTACAGGTTTTGTAGGAACTTGGCCTCACAGAGTCGTTGCACATTCACCTGCTCTTCAGACAACTCGAAAGGTCCACACAGACGCCGGTGGTCGCGGTGACAACCTCCTCTCGTTTGGAAGGGAAAAGGCAGTCCTTTTTTGTTGACTAGAATTTTTTGAATTCGATGTAAGGAACAACCAAAATTATAAGGGGATAATTAGACTGGATGTGACATGGCTCTTCCGCATGATGACAAATACACTTACATAGAATTACAGCTGCAGTCAATTTGCAAGTCCCAAGTAACAGAGGTTTTTCTTTGGTTTAATGCAGTTCCACGTTAGAGCAAACCAGAATTGGGAATGAGTGCTCTGAAGAACGCAGCCGATGTAAACATGTTCTCTGTATGCATGAACCTTGTGTTCTTTACTTTCCACATGTAAGGGAAAAACAACATACCGTAGTAGCAATTAGCATGCAGGAGTAAGAAATATAGGATTTTTGTGACAGGATCTCAAACTTTGAAAGGCAAATATTTTACATAAACTTCAAAAAAACAAGGGTTATATCTTTTTTTTTACCTTACGTGTTTATAATCTCAATATACAGATTGTATATATGTAAACATTTGATAATGTCAAAAATAGCTGTTACACTTAAGTATATTTTGCCAAATGCCTAAACAGTCATGACTAACATCATCACACTTCAAATTTTTTAATGTTATGAGCAGACAACTTTGGAAATACAGAAGATACAATATTGTAAAAATGTGTCTCTCAGAAACTGGTGTTTGACCAAAATCTGTGCTATCTTTTAAGTAACTGACAATCTCAATTGTATCATAGAAAGCAGAAATCGGAGTGCAGTGACACTGTGTCTTAGATCATCATCAAAGGAACCAGCCAAAATACGTTACTCGCTATGATGACCAGTGTATCCTCGTGCAGCTGTAACTGAGACTAATTCTGCAGAACACAGAGAATGAGTCTTTTAACTAATGTTGAGTAAAAACTGGAAGGTTGGGAATGCTTCTGTGCAGTCACTTCAGTCTGTGGTGATGTCAAGTCCTTCTGGTGAGATTTGCTGTATATATTTGGTAAAGCATTTGAAACACTGCTTTAGATGGCAAGGTATAGCTTATGAGAGGCAAAATGATTTCACTACACTAGATAATAAAAATGTTGGGCAAGTTTCGTTAATGTTTTTAATTTGTATTTGTTACTAGAATCTCCTTTACCATGTATTAGAATACTATGCTTCCTGTCCCTGCAATCCCTTTTACAGTTTGGGCCTTAAGCTGAGTACAAGTGAGCTTAGCCCTCTCCACCCCCACAAAAAATCATGGAAACAAAATGGCCTTTACCATGGAAATGTTGGTTTTGTGCTTCGACAGGCGGTGATCGTCTGGCTGCCAGTGGTCCATGTGTTAAGGGCCAAATGAGATCTTGTTCTTAGATTCCTGATACCTGAGACTTCTAAAAGATATCATAAAATAAATGTGGTCTTTTGATAGAAAATTTTCGTTCAGCAAGAAAAACGGGCCATATTAAATCAGTTTGTAATTCTCCATCTCTCCAAAAGCAACAATTTCATAGCCTCAGGTAGTAACATTACAGAATAAAACTTCTGTGTCTGTAAAGTGCAGTAGAATATCTTGTCCAATAGCCGTATGAACAATTAGATATTATTATAACAGGAGCATCCAAGGTGTTTCTGGAGTCTTCTACCTCTTTCATGTATTTTCTTTAGTAAGTGCACCCAACACTGGCAGCCTTTTAATTGTTTTTTTTTTTTTATCTTCTATGTCTCTCAATAAAGTTGAATATATATAAGGTTAAATTAAGAAATTTTTAAAGATGTCAGCAGCTGTAAAGTATGTATGATTTTTAGAAGCACTATATTTTATGATTAGACTGTGCTAGATTAGAACGAAATATTGGCCTTGAAGTTGAAATGATTTCCTTCACAGTCACAAGGTTCTGGTAAGTATTGAGGGAGATACAAATGAGTGAGGACAGTGTATGCAGACAGGCCATCTGGAGGGAGCCTGTCACTTCTTACTGCTTTAGGAGAAGATTCTGCACTTTTGTGAGGAGTAAATATCTTGTCAGCACTGAAGAATATTTTTTCAAAGATTTAATTTGAATGTAGGTAGCTGGATTAAAGATAGTGTGTAGTTCATGAAATTAGGGCCTGAGCCATAATCATTTGAAGTCAATATTTATCTTTTATTGATTTCAGTGGACTTTGAACTGGACCCTCAAGCAGTTCACCCGAATTAGGAAATTTAACCTGATAACCCGCCTGGAACCCATTTTTTCCTTCCGTATTAATGTCTTGTCCTTAGTAACCAGACTGTTTATCATGTGCCTTTTATGATACTTTGTTTGAACACAAATTAGTATGTAATTATGAATAATCATGTTAAATTTTTGTGGATATTTCCTGTTCACCATCTTTTCTTCCTCCCCTTCCCTTTTCCTTTGTCAAGAAGCAGCAAGATTTGGCAGCAAGAGCTGAGCGTAGCATACTGGCCGTTTGTGTCATGTTCATAGCTCCTTGATTTGAAAACACGTTCCTGATGGTATTTTCAATGTACTATGTACTTACAGCTTCTCTCTTGCTTTGGTAGCATTCATCCCTAGCATTTGTTGATACAGTTACATGCATATGTTAATTTTAACAGGCACTTCCACATTGGCGAGATGCAGTGACTAGTGAGCGCTAACTTCCAGTTAAGTAAATACTGTCTTGGATGAGGTCAAGAGAGTGGGAACATCAAGAAACTTTGTCTTTTGCAGAACTGTTCTGCAGGGGATTTTGCATTGCGTTGGTAACTTGGAGACAGTAAGTTGTTGCATAAAGCCTGTACTTGTAAAGCTCTATGAGCCTCTAGAGTCGGTGAAGGTCAGAGAGAAGAGTTGTTTGTTGGTTATATTCTGTGGTTTTCTACTTTTAAAATATAGTGTGTTTGACACCTGCAAGATTAGTAACCCCAGAGATTGCAAATATTTTTTGTTTAACCACAGTAGTTACAGTTACACTGGCAATAGCAATATTTTAATATTGCCGCATAATACCTCATCCAGGCTAAAATGATGTGCTTGTGTCGCCAGGGAGGTAGTTCAGTCATGCTGACTCACTCCCATTCAGACTTTCATTTGCTGGCATTGATTTTTTTTTTCCCCACAGTAATAAATGAGCTAGTCCATGCCAACTGTGTTGTAGATACCTCTTAAATGGGGACATCACCAGTAACTGCATTACAGTAGTTGTCCTTATTAGCGTAGGGCTTACAGGGTGATCTATACTTAACTTGCGTTAGTGTTATATATTTCAGCATGTGGGAGGAGAATCTTGTATAATTTAAAATAAAATTAATAAGATTAACTGGTGGAGACAAAAAATAGAGATAATATTCAAATAATAATGCTGCAATGTGATACCGTCATTTTACAATGTAAAGTTTACCTGCTTAGTCTGGATTTGTTAAGAACTTCAGTAATCCATGATGTAAACTTTTGATGAATATATTTAGGCAGTATACCAGAAATGGTTGTGATCGATAATTTACATGTAAATTTGTTATACTATTGTTATAGTATAAATAGTTTAGTTTTTAAAGAGGTCGTTCATTACTATATAGCATATCTTTATATAAGTTATGAACTTCTAAGTCACTACTTGCCAATTATGTGATTTGAGATGTGGCATATGTCTTTAAAGATAGCTGCGTCTAAATGATTTCAGAGTTTTGTTCCTGATTTATGAAATCTCGAACCTGCTAAGCTGATGCACTCGTTGAATACTTTTAATTGTGCTAACGATCAAATGACGGTTGATATAGCCAGAATTAAAACAAGGAAAAAAACTGTGTCAACAGCTAATATGCATCCAAGTCCATGTGAATCACCATTGCTGATCTAAAATGAACTGGATTGTCCTGTCAACATAAATGTAATGAGTGTTTCCAAAACCAGGGCCAAGGATAGCTGTGTGTGCTTTGACAAGTATGCAAATTCTTCTCACCAAATTTGCAATCATTTCACTGCTTAGTCTCATGGATGTACACAGTGTGGTCAATGATCCGCCAGGTTATGAGAATACATGATGTTTGCCCTTGCCAATAGGATGTGAAGTGAAACAACTGAGCGACTGCAGTCAGGTAGGGTGACAGGTTTGCTCTTAGGGCTTGCTTGGTCACTGAGCCCCCTGTTGTTTTAAAGTTTATGTTTGTTTTAAACAAACTTATCAAACCCTAGCTTAAAACCAGGCAAGCTTCTCTTCTTTTTCTTTCCATCTCCGTGTCCACTCCTCCTCTCTGGAAATCGCTTCCATGAAGGATAGTTACATCCACTAGGAGCTGTGTGGGTTTGTTGAACAAGCAACTGAGAAGATGCTGCAAAGGTGGAAACCTTTCCTCATGACATCCTGGATAAGGTTTTTCCAGTGCTGTTTATGGCACTGTAAATGTATTTCTTGCGCTTGCTAGGGTGATAGACTAGAGCCCCATGGCTCATTTGCAGTTTGGAGTGGTTCAGCATTTGGTGCCTCATTCATTCTGTGTCTTTCTCATCCTCTGCCTTTTTCAAAGGATGAATCTCTTTAATCACCAAGTCTCTTAACCTAAGAGTAGTACCATGTCCTCCTTTTTCTCCTATTCCAAGTCTCAAGATCACCCATTTTTCCCACTGAGCTATTTCAGTGCTCATGTCACTAGCAATCTCTTTGAAGCCACTCTTGGCAACCATGGTGTGAGGTTGGTCACTCCTCTTCGAAGAGCTTGAGCACTCTGCTCTCCGAAGCCCTCTTTTCCGCCTGGAATAGGGTGTCCACCTGACTGCTGATGCCCATCTATTTGCATGGCTTCCAGAGCCTGTGACATCTCTTGGGCAGAATGGGACTTGGCTTCTCTTCTGGCTTTTTCCTGAAGACAAGTGTGAGTGAATGGCACAGGTATGTGCGGGTTATTGTCCCGGGATTGCATGATGGAGAAGCGTTCCTAACGGTTAGGCTACTAGATCAGGAAAGAAGAAAACAGTGAACTGATTGTGAAGACATAGTTGCAGTATAAAAAGGACTCTCACAGTATGCCAAGAAATCAGGTAATACCTGCTGGCCCATCTACACTGAAGAACTCCTTTGAGCTGAATATTTTCCAAATTAGTTAATGAAGAATGTTTTTGGCAACTCAAGTATGGCTGAGATAAAGTAAAGGTTTGGAAAGAAGTCGCTCTCACAGCCAGCAGGTCATATCTTCTCATTCCACAACTATTTTCTTCAGCTATTTAGGAAACAAACAAACGAAAACCACTATACTGGTCAATATCAATATGGTATCTGAGACAAGTAACCAAACCAAGCAGTGAAATAAGCACAGAGCATGGGAAGGTGTTTGGTTGCTCACACTGAGGAACTTTGCACCTGCCTTTAGAAGGGGCTCAGCTAGCCAGGTCTGGTGGTTGTAAACCTCTCGAATCAAATCATCTCCACCAGCTGCAGAGTCACTTCAGCTGATCCAACTTTACACTGTTCAGAAAATCTCTGCTATATCCGCAGGCCATAATTACAATATTAGTCAGAATGAGATAAGGAAGATTGAGGAAAATGAGAAAAACAGTTGGAAACACATTCTCTAAAGGAAGATGTCTTAAACTATTTTTAATTATTGAAGCATAAAATTTCAAAGCAACAAGCTATTTTTTTCTGTTTGTTTCTGTATTCCTCTGATTAAAAAATAAATAAAGTTTTGGTTAAAAAAAAAAAAGAATAACTTGAGGCCTTAAGACCTTATATATTCTAACTTTAGCATGGAGAGTCTATTTTTACAACCAAATTAGAAATTCCTGTATATAGGCCTGACTGACCTTTTAAGTAGAGTGGTGCTAGCAGCTAATCATGCAATATTGTAAGGCTCTGTGTAACAGTAAATGCTGATTTATTTTGATTATTGGTACAAGAACTCCTGCTCACTGCCTGTGTAGAGAATCTGCATATTTTATGCTTGGAAATACAGTCCAGAACATACTCAAACTGTGAATATATAACCTGATTTCTTTTCTTAAGGGTAAAGATATATTACAATATGTAGTGTTTTATATAGAATACAATACTTATTTTTATTGCTGCATAAATGCAAAATATTTTTTTCAGAATAGCAAAGCAGTACTGAATTTTTAATCTGCTGGAAAAAAACCACTATTTACAGTATGAGCAGTTCTTTCAGCAAAGCTTTTGGAGTGGTAAATACCAATTGGCTCTGCCAGCTTCATTTTGTGCTAATGTTGATCTTGGGCGTTGCTGTAAGAAAAGGCTATCAATTTTTTCACTGATGCTAATATTGATCTTGGGCGTTGCTGTAAGAAAAGGCTACCAATTTTTTCACTGATGCTAGCCCTTGTTGGTAAAATGTTGAAGGAAATTACGGAGAATCTTGTTTCACCACTGCGACTGGGCTAATGTTAGCAAAAACAACCCATCTGCAGCATATTGTTGTCTTTGCTAGTTAAAACCCTTCAAAAGCTCCTACGTGACATAACAGAAATAAAAGATTTTGACAAACACCAAAATGAAGCATTGCAATTTACAACTTTGTAGCTTTGAGTGTGATATTTTTGTCATAAACATTACAGGCATTGGGCTGTTGAAGTGAATGAATCTGGCTTTCATGTAGCTAAACAAAACGTTGCTTTTTATAAAATCATTGTAATTTGGGGTTCCAAATTCCTGCTCACTTTTAATAACAGCATCACAGTATCCACTTCTATGAGAGTATTTAATACAAATGCCTGTGGTTTTCAATGTTACTAACATATTGTAACATGAGTAAAGTGACTTTCAATGACAAAGACTCGTGTGTATTTTGTTCTTGCAAGTCTGTCTTTACATTTAGCAGTTCTACACCCTATTTTAAAGTTCTCTTTAAAAAGTGACACCAAATGTGTGGGAAAAAATGATAATGGCTAGTAAAAGAATTCAGAAAATGGTCCTATGAGCTCCTTAAACTGTGGCTTAAGTTCCCACTGTTATCAACATGAAATGATTGTTCTTTAGGTGTGTACATCTGAGGGCAACCTGGAAAAGTGAGTTCTTTTTCTTACTAATAGGAACCAAAACATGTATTCTTGTAGACTATAGCCTAGCATCACATAGGATCAAGTCTGCAGCAGCAAATCTGTTCCCAAATTGCATGGAAATCAAGACCAGTCACCCGTATACCTTTGGAAAAGGGCTACTCAGTTTGCAGTTAGAGATAACTGTGTCATCTTGTATCAGCTTGCTTGCTGAATGCACTCTTAATAAGTAAGTGGATTTTGCACAGTTTTCAAGTTTTTTTTTAAGTAATATGATAGCATAAGCCTGAAGTCGATCAGTGGTGATCATATTCAATACCTCAGTTTATATAGAAAAGAAAGATGATCTCATCCCTCAGTCCCTAGGAAGCCCATGGTTTTTGAAATACCTATGGACAACAAAAGGCAACTCTTCCTTTGATTAACTAAAATTCATTCCTGGTTTTGGAGCCCTTTATTTTAAAGGCTTCTTTGTTTAGTGTTTCCAAGAGGATTCATGGAAGGTGGGGGTAGGATGTTGAGCCATACAGTAGTTGTTCTTGCAGCCTTTTGCGGCCCACTAGTTAGTTAGTCCTCACTAAAATAATAGGAGTGCTTGGGGACGAGTATTTGTCACTGGTCCTCAGCACTATTCTACTCTTCTTTCAGTGCTGTAGACACTAGTTACATCCCCTCACTTTAAAAGCAAATATAAAAAAAAGGACAAATTGTGATTGTCCTACAAAATCCTCAGCTACTTTGTGTTCTGGGAAACAATGTGTTGTACTTGTCTGCTTCCACAATAACTTAACTCTGAATTAATAAACCGGATAACTGAATTTTAATAAACTGAACAAATTTAAATTCCAATCCAGATAAGCTAAACACAGTTTTCAGGCCAACCTTTTACTTAGAGGCACAATTTTACTCCCTCATATTGTTTTATCAGTATGCCTCATGCTGCAGAGCATAACTTTGTACCTCTCCACTGTGGAATTTCCACGGCCCTCAGACTATTGGCTGTTACCCTCACAGAAATGTTATGTTATGTTTTGCTATCATGTTATGTTACTGTTACCCTCACAGAAATGTTATGTTTTGCTATCATGTTATGTTTTCCTTTGCAGAGTCATCAGTAGTTTAGAAACATAACATAGTATGAGATAAAAGTTGTGTGGGTAATTAGTTATGGTAAAGAGTCTCGTGTTTAAGGTGTGAGGATACTGAATACTGCATTTGTGTAAGACTGTCTAATCAAAGTCCTACAGAAAGAATGGCCTTTTCCTGCACTACTTAGTTTTTCAGCTATAGGTTTTGAGCTACAGCAGAACTGCTGTCTACTTCAGTTAAATCTCTGCATCTAGATTGCAGTTATGTTAGAAACACTCTTCTGAACCTTGAATGACCATTTTCCAACTTTGCATGCAACAAAACAGTATACAGGAGGCAGAATGTGGAGTACAACCTCGTCCACACCTTGAAAAGTCATTTTTTGTAATTGAAGGAAGGAGCTTCTGAAATGAAACTAAAAGCATTAACAAAGGAGTTTGGTTCTCGGAAGTAAGCACCATATACTTCTTTATACCAGCTCAGTTTGTATTTATAGCCTAGAAACTACAGGCCACGATTCTGAACTATTCTGAGGTGACAAGGACTTAAAAACCATCTCTTCCTGCAAGCTTTCCGCTCTGAGGTTAATTTCCAGTGTTGGTCTAGTGACCCAGTTACTTCTTGCTTTCACAAACACTCTATTTTTGCTGAGGCTCCTACTCAACAGTGGGCCCCTGCCAGAAGTGCCCTAAAGCACTATGTTAAACATATAATTCTTCTAACAGCACAAAGGTGGCAGTTTTTGCATGAGAAAAAGCTAGCCAAAAATCATGTATCATTCCTCTGTGGCAGGCAGAAGTGGTAAGAATTAACCAAAAGTCAAGTAATTTATTTCATTGGAAAAAAAGTTTCAACTAACTCTCTGTATTTATGTTGTTCCCTCTGTCATTCTTCCCTTGCAAAGAAAATATTAATTTATAATAGGAATAAAAGCAGGCAAGTATTTTTATTTTTCCCACCCCCCGCCTTGGAAAATCTGAGATCAAAGAGTTGCTACTCTGTAGTTCTCCTTATGGGAGGTGCTGAGGAGGTTAATTACACGCTGTGATGTGAAATAGAGGGACAAAAGTTTAACCAAAGGGGATTTTAGTCTTTGTAGAAAGGCAGGAAAAACACTTGTTCAACAGATAAGAAAATAACTAATTTACATGTAACTGCACTTTCACAAGATCAATGTTCCTAGTTAAAAGGGACTTATATATTAAACTGAGTGAATAGTTTTTTAAAAGCATTTAAAAGTGTTTTATGTACAGACACAAGGAAAATGATGATTTTTCTGGATTAAAAGCACTGTAAACAAGATGTTTGCTCTGTGCTATGTTTCTATACATCCCTGCTCTAAAGGCAGTTAAAAGAAGGTTTAATAAGGCCTATTTACACAAATGCTTGGTGCCACTGACTTCATCCCCAAAATGACTACCTGTCAAAACAAGCAATTTTAATCTAATTATGTGATCTACTAGATCACAGTAAAATGATTGCAAAAGGTAACTCCTTTTTGTACATCTGCCTTATACTGTCAAAGGCAAAAGAATATGTATCATCTTATGTATCATCATCCACATGATACTGCTTAAGTCAGAAACAAGCTAAATTACACTCAAGGAACTAGTTTTTGTGAATCATATCAAGTTAGAAGTAAATACAATACAAAAAGTTTACTGTCTACATAAATTGAGTTATACATAGAGACTTTGTGTAAAATAAAAATATCTTTAATAATCAGAGGTTGAAAGTTAAAGCTGACAGTACATTATTAGTTCATATTCATTACTGAAGTTAATAGGCAAGCACATCATTCAGTTGATTTATAAAATAAGCAAGTTACAGTATTAAGATACACAACTGTGGTAACTTTTGGCAAGGCATAAGACAAACTGGAATGGTAATCATGATCATCCACGGCTCCTTGTGAAGCTTCTTTTGACTTAGATGCTCATTACACACCGTATGAACTGAAACAAACAAACAAAACAAACTATTAGATGTATAGTACAAAGCAAGTTTTTTCTTTTTCTCCTAAAATATTTGTTGTCACTACTCTTCTTGCAATGATGTTCAGTCCATAAGCAACAATGCACTAAAGCTAAACAGGAAAATTAGCAAATAGTTAACATAAAACAAAGCACTTCCTTAATAAGGACAAATAAACCCAGGAATGACTTGATCTTACTGTTCTCCTTTTCTCATTCAGGTGCAGTCAGGAAGCCAGGCCCTGCACACCTGATGGATTGGGATTCCCCTCTCCCTCCACAAAGGGCCACTTAGGAGAAGTGCCTGTCTGTGAGCACACGGGCACGTGTGTGGCTGAGGGTGCAGGAGAAGCTGAGGCTGAAGAGCAGTGTAGCTCCCTAGATGTTCTTAAAGGCTGGGCAAAATGCATGGTGAAATTTAAATAAACCTCTGCAAAGCATGTAAAAATTTTCCAAGAGAAGATTTGACTCCAATTCTTCTACCCAGTTCAACTCCAGAAGAAAAGATGATTGAAATCAAAACCAGGATCTTCAGGCTCTTGGGTAGGACAACAACAGTAGGGAATACAAACATAAAGTGAAATCATTACTGCTTTTCTTCAGTTTTAGTTTTCCCTCAGTTTTGCCCTGAAAGTTTAATTTAGATTTCTTAAAAGTTTACTTACATCATCATACTGGAAGTTCACAAAACCTTGCTGAGATACATCCCTTGTTTTAAAACAGTCTGCAAAAATATATTTAAAAACAAATACAGAAATCAGTAAGAATTACACTTAATCTTTTCTTTTTTTTAAAGAGTGTATTGTACTTCCATTTAAGACACACCTCTACTGCAAGTTGTCTTTTGTAAAATCAGAAGACTAGCCCATAGTTTCTGTTACTCCTCACAATTACAAACCATTTCATGCTGATTTCCCAACCTTCTTGAATTTCATCCCAAAGTAAAACAAAAGGTAGAATTAGGGCAGAGCAAAACAGATGCAAGGAACTAACAGAATCACTTGAATGATACCTTATGAAGAACATTACAATTCATTCCCAGACTTAATTTCCAGGTCTTAATTTTCATATTTATCAAACGCATCTTCCTATTTAACCCTTAACATCCCTCTCATCCTTTATGTTCTGTAAATAAACTGTTTGTAAATAAACTGTTTCCCAATTTTGAAAACATTTTCTAGTCTCTGAAATAAATCCTATGTTAATTTCAAGTCTCCCTTTCCATGGGGACTTAAATAATGAGGTTCTATTACTGTAGCAGTTCTGCCTGTGGACTTCATTGAAGACACCTATTTTGTGTTACATAAGAGTTAAAGCTGAACCTGGAAGCTGAGTAATCCTCAGTAATCAGATTTTGTTACACAAAAATCTATTACGGAAATACCACTAAAAAGGCCATAATCAACACACCTGTGAGGGCCCTGAGCCTGACGCAGCAGGCGATGTAATCGTCGAACGCGATCTTTCCGTGGGTGCTGTATCGCCTTGTGATCGCGGTCACTGCCACCGGGCTCAGTCGAAATCCTATTTGAAAAGGGAGAAAAAAAAAGCCCATATTGAAGTGGCAGCATACAATTTTTACTGGACATATGGAACAGTTACAGCAGGACTTGGGTGATGGGAGAGGCTGAGAGTCAGCATCAGTGTTAAAATGAAGAAAATCTCACAACTTACCCATACTTTTCAAGGCTTGCTCTAGTTCTTGACGATCCACTGTGCCACTTCTGTCTCTGTCAAAAGTCATGAAGTGCTGCATCCAGCCATTGATCGCAGCCCAGAGTTCTTTAAACTCATTAAATCCCATCGAGCCAGACATATCTCTCTGATTCCAAAGCTAAGAAAAAGTTGCCTAGCGTCCAAAATTAAAGACACTTCTGTTTGATGGAAATTAGTGTTTTTATCATGTATGGTTCAGAACTCTTAAAGTCTGGGAAACAAGATACCCTGGGGCTATTATCTATATTATATTGTTATTATTTCTTCTCACATAAGACAGCATCCCACAGCACAGACAGACAATATTTCTGACCAAAGGCCACAGAAATCACTCTCTCTCCACTTCTTCCTCAGTGGAGCACTATAAAGCTATTTGCTCCTTATGAATGTAACTTAGCTAGCTATGCTCTCTTCACTCCCTGTAGTGCAGTTTACTTGATATACATGTATGTTACTGATAACAGAAGAGGTGCCTAATAACTGATACTATTCTAACTTAATATTTTTCTGTTATTCTATGCAGGTTGCTCACAGCCCTTGCAGCTTCGTTTATTTTAAAACAGAAAACCATTTGAACATTACAATGTAAATTTTAACTAGAAGTCTTCCAAGCTTCCAAGCTCACACTAGGTCCCTAGACCCTCCACAGGCCCCACTGCCAACCACCTCCTGAGGCCCCTGTGCCTGATTCAGGCAAGGAACAGAGTTTAGGAGGCCTTGGGTTACATACAGCCCTCGCACAGATGCTTAAATTCATTAGGACGTCTACAGTGGTGGCCTATTTTAAAAGCACAATGAGCAATTCACACAAACCTCAGTTCTGAGCTGCCAGAGCTGAATCTTTACACGTTCAATGGAGAAACAGTCCCCACAACTCAGAAACTCACCACGTGTTATAAACACTCTTTCATCACATTATTTCATCCTCTGAGCAGAGCAAGAAAGGAATTTGTTGCTCACATTCACACCTGATTATATTCTTTGTAATTCCCATTCAGACTGTTAGTCATATATACTAGTTAGTATATATGTTAGTATATATGACTAACAGTCTGAATGGGAATTACAAAGAATTTTCCTACTTTCAAACAGAATACCCTTATCTTTGTTCGTGTAATGTAAAAATGTTTACATTTTGTAGTAAAGGATACATCCAGCATTGAGATCATGAGTCTGCAAGTGTCCAAGTTGAAAGCTATTTGAATTAGAAAAATGACAGCAGTATTAAAAAATGACTCATTTTCAATTTTAATTGTATAAAAACTTAAAACATTTTATATAATATACTAAACACTTGCTTCAACTGTATATAGCCATACCATGTTTTGATCCAAGTAAAAGCTTCTAATCATGACTTGTCAAAAATACTGACAACATACAATCTGAAATTTTAAATAAAATTAATGTGCTCTTAACTTTATCCATGAAGGTTTGGGGTTTCGATTGGAACTGGTTATTTTTGTTTCACCATAGAGATCACTTGAACAAACCAGCTTTACTTGCAGAAACACTTTAAAGAACTGCCTGTCTATTACAAAACAAACCACTTCTCCAGCTCCCCAGATCAGCAATGGCAACCTGACCCGGGTAGAGAAGGGAAGCTCTAAATGCACATTTTACGTTTGAGTAGTCCACATATCAAGAAAACCCTTCTATTAAAAAAACAAAGCTACACACACTTTACAAAAAACATTTTTCAAAAAAAAAAAAAAAACATTTGCAGAAAGCACAACTACAGACTTTTTTAGTAGACGGTAGTAATTACAGTAACAAGAATAAGCATTCCTGAGGGTTGTTTTTTTGACTTACGTTTATATGTTCCTACAATCCCTGACTCAGTCAGGCATCTCTGCAGCTCCTCAGCATCTATTTGTCCATCCTTTTGAAAACAAAGGCATATTAGCTAGAGTTTAGTCCCCTCTTCCAGTTAGCTTATTCCCAGTACCCATTCCCTCTTCAGTGGCATTGAACCTGTTATCCTTTTAAAACAGAACTGATTGCCTGTCTCTGATGTACAGCTGAAATTGCCTCTTTATAACCTCTAATAGTGTTTCTTTAGCCAATAGGTTGCAACATGCATTAGCTTTCACATCTAGCAACTTTATGCAATTCTATGCACTCAAAAACAAACATGATTGGCAGCACGTCTACTCTAAACTTTTTTAATCACATAAAAAAGGTAGAATCTATTGGAAAATGAAGTGCACAGAAACCAGGGCATAAAAATCTACCACAGAAACTCGACTCTGCTCAAAGTACCTATTTCAAGTTAATAGGTATTACTTTCACTTTAGATTAAAGGTTTAGGATCTCATGCTACAGCAGGAAACCTACAACACAGATCACACAACTCTGCCTTGGGAAGCAGGTATATGATCAACAAATTTTAGAAAGGGTTGTTTGGATAGGAACTTACTATTCCCAAAGATATGTAAGCAGAAAATAAAGAATTTTGAATGGAAGAAAGAAAATTTATGTAGATAGAGATAGATGCAATTTTGCAATGATTCCCTCGCAAAGCGCCTCTCTGTGTCAGGGAGAACAATTGCCAAGTCACAGAAGGAATGAGCTGCCAAAGGCGGAGTTCAAACCCTAGATCACTCCTCACACCCACAACATGAGCTTCAGTTCACAGAGAGTTCAAGTATAATTTAACCTTATTCAAATTAATTCAAAAGAGTAATGGATAGAACATAAATGCAGTCTTTCTAAACTGTTAATTTAAATCTCAGCTACATCCATTGGATTTAAACCTTTATGTTGTGGTTACATGTACATGCAGATAGCAGGTCCAGAAGCACAGTTTTAGATTTGGGTATTTCCTAGAAGTGTGCAATAAATAATGTATGCTGCTGGCAGAGACAGAAGCTCTAGCTCAATAAATCCAATCTATTTATTCATAAGCTTTGCAAGACACTTCCAGAAATACTTATTCCTAGAACATGCATAATCACACTGAAAAAATACCTGGCACAAAATTACAAGACAGAAACTTAAAATACAGTGAAGAACAGGAAAAAAAGAAAGAAGGATAAAACGGAAGCTGCGCATGCCCTCTTCTCTGAAACAATAACCACCCTACCTAACAAGCAAGCACAGATATTGGCATCATTGAAGACTGCTTTTCCATCTGTGAGTTTATTGTGCCCCTATAGGGGCACATAAGGGTGCCTTTCTTACTTGTCTTCCCTGTTCACAGCAAGGCCTTCTCCACACCTGATGGTTCCAGAAGGCTTCTGGCTTCTTTTTCCTAAAGCTGACAGCATTCCCTAACCAAGGACTGAGCCAAAATGCAGCTATACAGTTCCCCTATAGTAAGTACATAGTTTGCTAGTAACGTTCTACCTCTTCTACAGAGAAGCGCGCACTTTAGTAGAAAGACTAAGTAAAACAAACCCACTTGAAAAATAGATTTCTCCCTAACTACTGCCATTGGACACTCCTCTCCCCACAAGCTAAGGTGGAAACCATTCCCCAGGACAAGTGAAGAAACATTACAAAGCTTACCAGCCCGGCTACTGCACTAAAGCAAGCATACATGGGATCCTGGGCTTGTCCTGGGAATGCTGGTCCTCCTGGAGCTGCTCCATACTGCAGAAATCAAGCAGAAAGGAATTAAATATAAACAAATGATTCAGTTAATTGCAATATAAATAAATAATGTAATGTTTCTACTTAAGAATCAATTTGTGGTTTTATACATGCATTTAAGAGTCATATTAACCAAAAAAATTTTTTTTGAAAAAAAAAAGAACGCACTCTTGGTATAGCCACCTTTTATAATTCAGGCACATCGGAGTAAAACATTGCAGCGGGTCGACCTGCACCTCCGCAACCCTCAACTTTGCAGCCTCCTAGGGCACGGGCCCCAGCACAGCCTCCCTCTAAGGCCCTGCAGCAGCGTCTGTGCAGGTCAAGAAAGCGAAAGCAAAACAGCTCTCCGGGGAAGATCGTTTTTCGCAGTATTGATTCTTAACAGAAAGCAGCGCAATGACACGAGCCCATCTCGCTCGGGCCGGGCCGCGCTCACAGCCACCTCGCGCCCGAGCGCGCCTCGCCGCTTGTTTTAGTTCACGTCTGTTTTCGGGCAAGGCTGCGGTGCCCGGCAGGCGCCGGGAGAGCCGCCCCGCTCCGCTCCGCTCCCGGGCC
>NW_010589484.1:106472-156278 GCF_000705375.1 Tinamus guttatus
GGGCCGGTACCGCCCCCGGCTGCGCAGAGCTGCGGCCCTCCCCGCCGGTACCGCCCGCCGGGCCGGGCCGGGCGTTGGGCCCGTCGCCTGCGGCCGCGGAGGTCGCGTGGTTCAGCTGAGCAGGGTGAATCTACGCGCCGTGTACCCTATATGTACATACACATACACTGTGCTGCACCTCGGTATGCCGTATAGAGTAATATCCGGGCAAGAGACTCCCCCAGTTAAAATAAAATACGGGTACTGGGCTGAAATGCTTGAAGGGTAGAAGAACTGAAAATAAATGTCAGTGAATGCAAATGCTAAGATCTGGGGCCAAACTCTTGGTGGTGGCCAGTGACAGGGCAAGGGGTAATGAGTATACATCGAAACACTGGAAGTTCCACCTCCATATGAGGAAGAACTTCTTTACTGTGAGGGTGACAGAGCCCTGGAACAGGCTGCCCAGAGAGGCTGCGGAGGCTCCTTCTCTGGAGATCTCCCAAACCCGCCTGGATGCCGCCCTGTGCCCCGTGCTCTGGGTGTCCCTGCTGGAGCAGGGGGTTGGACTAGGTGATCTCTAGAGGTCCCTTCCAGCCTCAACCATTCTGTGATTGTGTGATTTGAAGAGCTGTAGAGGTGTAAATGAAAATGTGAAATATGATATACACGTATGGCAAATAGCTCAAAGATGTCAGGAAGGCATTTTTAGCTACATTAGTTGGAATAAACATATTGGATACAGACCAGTTGCTAGATGAAGGTAGTAGAACTGTATAAGCTGCATAGAAAAACAGCGGTGTTTCACAGTTACTTATTTTCTGTACTTAAACACAACAGAAACACCCAGTCACCATCCCTTTGCAGTGTTTCGAGTTAGACTATCAGTAATTGGCATTGCACTTGGGAGTTAATATTTGCAAGATCGTCTAAATTTGACAACACATGAAGAAAGGATGTAGGAGGCAGATATAATGAAGTAATGCACTTTATATGGGTTGCTGACTGGGTGTTTTGTTTGCATTGGTGCATTTGTATTTTACTGTGTTTTTCTTGCCTTGTCCTGCAAGAGGCTGTTCAAGATCAACCAGTAGATCTGTCCTCTGTAGGGCTCCTGACCTGCACTGACTTTTATGTTGTGGGTAAGGAACTGTTAGATCTAAGCTAGGCGGGTACTGGCTCGCAATGCTGGAGGAATAATCCCTCTAGTGGAAGACTGAGCTCAAGCAACGCGACACGTTAGCACTGCTGCCCGGTGATAAAGCAGGACATTTTCCTAAGAACACACCTAAGCAAAATAGTTTTGTCTAGAAAATTCAAATCATGTATGCAATTTACATTCCAAAACTTTTGCTGGATTATTCTTAATACAGTGTCAAGAAGGAATTCCAAACCGAGTTACAGTAATGGCATTATTATCTTAAAGCTCAATCACAAGTCACACATTTTATTTCCTCAGGGTGAACAAACACTAGCATAACTGCAGTGTACGTCACATACCTTTTGCTTCCCTTGCTGTGCCTCAGCAGTGAGTCAAGTAACCAGTAAGTGTGATATGTGTAAATCTGACACGAGCTTAGCCATGACATGTAAATTCAGCCACCTTGAGCCAAAACCTTAACCTGGCAATATTGCTACTTCCCATCCAGTTTAGCTGCATGTCAAGCTTCAGACTTTCCTGGCAAAACGGATATGGAATTTATCCTTCCCAGAAGTGCAATAAAAGAAGCTAGGGAGGTACAAGGAAATTAAAAACTGAAGTTCAAATTTCCTGACATTAGACATTCCTTTACTTAGCATATATGAGATGATAAAAACTTGAAAATAAGTACATTTCTTGAGAAAAAAAATCTCATTAAGTTGCCACAACTTGAGATGCAAATTCAAACAGTGATGTAATGGTTAATTAGAAAGGTAAATATGGTACAGAGCAAAAGGTATTAAAATAAAGTAAAAGTGCCAGGAAAGTAAAAGTGCCTGCTAAACTTTCAGACAGAGCAAAGACAGAATATACAACCTTTAGAATATACAACCCTTAGAATATACAACCCTCAATTTATCTCTTAGAATAGGCACTTGAAAATAGTGTTTTTCCCCCATGGAACTCATGCCTCAGTGCCTGAATGAAGGCTGTCCCACTTACGCTGCTGTTTTTACTCCTCCTTGACACCAGTCCTCCTTGTTACATTTATGGCATATTATTTATTCTGCAGATACTTATTTTTTACAAGGATTTTCTGTGACACTCATCACTGTCATAGGGACTTTTTTTTTTTTTCTCCTGAATTCTCATCACATAATGTACCTGTAAAGGTGAGGGGCTGGGCATTTCTGTCCCTTTATTGGTAAAGAGAGTTATAGAGACTAAAAGTTTTGATAAATTTTGATGGTTCACTTTGAGCCGCTGTGAATTTTCATAATGCCTCGTGACTTCCAGTTTGAGTTTTCCTTCCCAAATCCCAATTCCAGTCCCTCTGCAGATGGTTTTGTGGTGAAGACTCCCTCTCTCCATATGCCCTCCCTTTCCTGGCTCTGTTTTGTGTGCACTACTGTAGGACTCTCTGGGCATCAGCAAGAGTATCCCTGAAAGACTAAGGCACACCTGAATAACCTTAATTGTGGATGGTGCTGTTATTGAGGTTTTGATATTGCCATTATTTATAAGGCTAAAAATCAGGTTTTAATAGTGCCATAAAATAACACAACACATTGATTTCATTTTAAATAGTTTGTGCATTCCCCATGCAGGAGTTCTTTATAGAATTAAAACTTAAAAGTAGTTTTTCAGTAACAATATTGTTTTTCTGAGATACATTCACTTGCAGTTTGATGGCTTCAAAGATTGTCTTTAACTATAGGTTTAATCAATGTATTAAAGGATCTAAAAATAATTCTAATGCATGCCTATAATTGTTAAAAAAAACATTTAAAGTTCTACTTACTTGGAATATCACTTACACATGATCTGTACTCCTTTATTACTCACCCTATTTCAAAACCTTCATTTTTTTGAAAAATTGGATAATTTAAGCAGAGCTTAATGAGCTGTGCAAGCTCCCTAAATCCTTTGGTTGAATAACATGCAGTCAGGATCCACATCTGCTCTGCTTTTACCAAACAGAAGCCAGTGACTGTAAAGCAGCTGTGTATAAATGATTGCAACACGGAGCAAGTTCAGCAGTAAGTAGCCTGGTTCCTTCTTGCACAGCCCTTGTTGCAGTTGTATGTATCAGCATGTATGCTCTGATATTGGAATATCTGTTCTGATACGGTAGAACTCAGATTGGATTTTTTTTTTCTTAAGTGGGAATTGGAATTCTTAAATTGGATTTTTTGTTTTCTTAAGCATGACTGCAGCGCGCTGCTGCCACAGATGCTGCCGAGGGGCGCCTGGCATGCGGGGAAATCCCGGGCTGGAGAACCCGGGTTGAGCGGAACAGACGTGCTGGGCCCTGGCGACAGATCACCCTCCTGACCAGGAGCTCTCCTCCAAGCGGATGTTTTGTTACCGTTTCTGTTGCTGTGCAAGGTGTGTGTCGAAAGTTCCCCAAATGTTACAAAATACATCCCCAAGCAGCCAACACACCATGCATTTACAGTTCCTGCCACAAAAAGTTATCATATTCGAGCACACTTTAAAGGAGAACACATCTTCCCTCTGGTGTGGCTTTTGTAGCTATTTTTCTCTCACACGTGAATAGTCCCATGCAGTTTTCCATGTTGCTCGTGTTAGACTTCCTGCTCCTCCTGTTTTGTGACCAGCTCTCCGGAGCTGCCGCGTATTTCGGGAAGGCGCCTGGCGCTTTCCGAGGAGCGCCCGCCAGGTGTCACACTAGGACTTTCCACAGAGACCCTCCAACCCACCCGGCGTGGCTGTTAACCTGTGCGGGCCTTTCCACTCTGCTAATGTAGTGTCAGCCAGAGGCAGACCCACAACTCGCCAGAGGAGGTAACTTCTGTGCGCAGGTGAAACCCTGCTCTTCGGAGGTCTGTTCAGATCTGAAATGTGACCTCTCATTTTCTGGAGATGTTCTTTGTGCCAAACTTTTTATGTAGTTACCTAAAAGTGGTTTAGAAGTTTATGTGTAGATTCTCTTATTGGATTTTTTTTTTCTTTTTAAAGCCAAGGTTAATAGCAAAGCAGTCAGTTGGCGGCAGCTGATACTTAATAAAAGGCACTCTTAAGCTGGGAGCTGCTGTCACATGTCAGTCTTGGCAATGTCCCTCTCTGGAAGCGCCCCTCTGACCAGCTTGATAGAGCCTTGGGAAGCCAGCAGGGCTGTGGATAACCAGCGTGTCTCCATGCTCTTCTGCTTTGGCATGTGTGTCTTATCTCTGTAAGGAGTTAGTGATGTTCCCCTCCTCTTTGCTTTCTGCTTTCATCTAGTATCTTTGTTAATTTTGGCATTTTTGGTCACCTTTAATATTAGCTAATATCCAGTCTGACTTTCTGAGGATTAGTCTAAGCATAATCTCTCGAAAATGAAGAGCAAAACTTTTAAAGGCATTAATGAGAAAATCAAAGAGCAAGAAAAACCCTAAAAGCCACAATCTAATAAAATCCTGAACATAATCAGGGCAGAGCCAACTCCTTAGCAGTTCTGACATGCAGGACAGATAAAACATGGCCCAGCCCTGGGTCGCTGTCTGAGGGCAGTTCATCCCTGCTAGGGGCCCTGTGAGCTCTCCCTGCCACCCCGTTGTGCTCAGCGGCCTGCGGCGGTGCAGAGACTGGAGCCCTGAACAGTCTTGTGAAGCTCCTTGCCAAAAACCTGCTTGGGGGGAAGATCTGTCTTCATGCTTGTTAAAAAAGGCCAGGCTTTCTCTATCTGAGAAGTTAATAAATCTGTTTCTTCTGGAAGTTTGCTTTCCTAAGGAGGAGGGCAGGGAGGGTGAGGAGGATGAGTGTTGATCGAGTGTTTTGTTTCCTTTTCTCATGAACTCTATTAATAAACTCAGTCAGGAGACAACTCTCTAATTTGCTGACCTCTTCCTGTCTGGAATAAAGCATGGAGTTGTACTGGGGGGTATCTTTGTCCTGGCTGAAAGATCTGGTCTTAAAACTGTTATGTTTCACGCAAAGAGAAGGAGCTGATTTTCTTCTGGAGCAGGAATTAGAGCTCAGGGTGTCAGTGCTGGTCCGATGCCTCTCTAGCTTTGGACACTTAATCTCTCTTTACCTGTTTGTAAACTGAAATAACAAGACTTTTCTCTATGGCTCAGTCTGTTTATATGCCTTGTGTAATCTTGGTGTAGAACTTCTGTAATTCAAGTAATCAGAGAAAGAATATTCAGCAGCAATAATCTTATTTTAAGCGTTTCTTACATCCAAGGTTAGGATTTGATGTGGGTTAACAGAATGCTCTAGCACTCCACCTAGTTTTTGCCATATGATCGCTTTAGCTTGTTCTTCTGCCGCAGTAAGAGACTGAATCAGTGTATTTTATTATGATGTATTTCTTAAAAAATAAAAAACCCTCCTTAGGAAATAGCGGTTAATGTATTTTCCAGTAAATTTATTTCTACTGTTTTTCCTGGCACATCTCTGACAAAAATGGTGTTTGGACTGATCACTGAAACTTCCCTCCAGATAGCCAAGGGGAAAATCCATGACACTCTGTTTACACATACTCTATGCTTGTGCCAGGGGGAACCGTTTAAGAAACCTTTTATTTATTTATTTTATTTATTTGTAACTATGTGTGGGGAAAGAAATAGATGATGAAGTAGCATGCTTTTTTTCCCCATATGTTTCTTTTAAAGGAAATTTCAGGAGCATTCATACATTTACTCCCCCTTTTGAAAGCAAGAAATAGCATTAAATGGTGTAACGTCACCTTCTGCATTACGCAGGCACTACATTTCATATGATTCCCCCTGTCCCAAACTCGTTGACTTGCACACGACTAAAACAGATCTTCCACATCAACATCCACTCTTGGCCTAATGTCTACAAGAGATATCTAATCCTCCCATGCTAAAGAATACTCGCCTGAACACATATTAGCAGTAGTTTTAAATCTAAATTTGTATGGCTCTAACTCCAAGCAGTTTTCTTATGTTGGGATATTGGCATTTGATACTGTTGCTTTGTCTGTCCAATAGTTATAATACTTATCCTATACTAAACAGTATCAAATGCCAAACACCTAACTGTGTGAAGAACTGAACATCAGACAAGTGCCTTTCCTCTCAGCCGCTGAGTTAGAGCACTTTAAATTCTGTCACAGCTTTAAACCAACTTGGAACTGCCTAAATACACTGGTGATTTTATCTGATGCTTATGTGACACTTTCTGTGTGTTTCTCTCACATCTGTGCCTCTAGTAAACAGTCCCAGAGCTGCATGTGTTTGTTTTGCTTGTATTTTTCTGGTTTTCCTAGAAGAGATGACCTCCTTTTTCAGACTTACTTCAAATCTATTATGAAATTTTAATTTTAACATCTTGACCTTGGTACATTGTATTGCATTCACCTGTAATGCTTCTTCTTGATAAAGTGAATGGATATATATGGATATACAATTCAGGATATATATATGTATATACATATGTATGTACACTGTGTATTAAAGTGAGGGCAAGAAGGTGTCAAAATGATTTGCCAAGACTTGTGACCTTTCCGATATTTAAATTTCAACAATTCTTTTAGAATATGTCTAAATCAGGAGTTTTCAGCCAGTTGTAAAGGATCATCTGCCAGGAGTAACAAATTGTAACTAGGTTAAAAATGCCTGTTTTCAGGAAGCTTAAACTTGGCAGCAATCTTCATTGCTTTTAGAAAATGCATAGGGGCCATGAATGTGACAACTCCTGATAATTCAGGAAGGAGTTAATTGAGTTAGTATCTGCCTGTGTTCTGCAGGAAGAGAGAATAGTTGATCACAAGGTTGCCTTCCAACTCCCTAGTTTATCAAGGTTGTGGTTAGAGAACCATTCTTATCTTTACAAAACCCATATCCAATTCCTTTCTTTGCCTCAGACTTCCTATGTGATATTTTATGGGTCACCAAGACAAGGATCATTAAAGAAACTTGGGATGTGTCCGTAATGGAGGTAAGTGTGGGTCAAAGTGCCAACTTCTCTGTAAAACACAGTGAAGTGTAGGAGCTTGCTGAGAAACACAGAACTTTTGTCCATGCTTGTCCCTTGAAGAAGAGCAGCTTGAAGGTGTTCACCAGGAAGGATCTTGTCATAAAATTCAGCATAGCTGCACACTCTTTAGCCTCTCTAAAACTGGAAATATTTGTCAGGCCCTGACAAGCTTGGGAATCTTAATGTGTTGGATTTATTTACTCTGCAACACTAAGCGGCTTTGGTAGTAAAACAGGACTGGAGTTTCTGCAGTGTGGCATGAGGGCTGACCTTTAGACAATCCAATTAAACATAGGATTTAGTTTCCATTCTTTACTTTTGGGATTGGAAAACAGAAGCTACAAACCAAACAAACAAACTCTAATCCTGTATGTATTTAACATAATTCCCTATAATTATTTCTGCACCCATCACCCATGCTGATTCCCTCGGTCTACTCCAAGGGATGGATGTGGGGTTTGCCCTGTTCCTGCCAGCTCCTGCACCATTACTAGTCAAACAAGGAGGGCAAAGAGCGGGATTAAGGGGCCACCTTCTTCTTCCCAAGGGCTGCTCCTCTGGGCCACTTCCTCAGGTAACTGCTCACCTTGTCCATCACTTGTTTGTCTTCTTGATCTAGAAGAAGGTAGGCTTTCCTTTAGGTTTTCTAAAATCTCATTCTCATGACATGGGTGAATCAGATTCACCAAAGAGCCAGACATCTTGTGCTTGGCTTTGTTCCAATCCTTCAGCTATAAATGAGAATACACAGTAGTAACAGTCTCTGTCCTGCATCTGGCCAGTAGGACCTGGCATCTGGCCTGGACTCTTTCCCCTGGGGAGGCATTTTTGCCAGCTATATTCACTACTGACAATATAAGTCCAGTGCCTGATGCAGAGAGCTGGGTTCTTTGCTGCCTGTTGGGGTGTGGAGTGACAGCTATTTTGGGAAGGATTCTGGTAAATGTTTGTTAAGGAGGACAGCGTAAACTGACTTGTACTAATTTGGGTTGGGGAAAGAGGGAGGTGGTGAGAGCTCAAAACCTGAGTCAGATTCCATGGCTGGCCAAGATCAAACTTTTCATGTGATATGTACCGAATACTAAGGCAACCAGGTACTGAAATACTGGTGCCATGCAACAAAAGGTAGTAAAAAAAGTGTAACATTTTCTGTCATAGAGTCAGTAGGAATGAAGAAAACCAGATGCTTCTTTCTTTTTCTCAATATTCTAACCATTGTTTTACTTTTTTTTTTTTCCATATATTCTTTTCTCCACAAGGAGTCTTTGAAAATACCCATTTTCTTCTCTTACCTGCCTCCCTCAGTGCCAGCACTCTGCGGTAGATAATCTGTCCCAAGCATACTAATTTTATTTAAATTATAATGACTAAACATACTGTTTCAGAAATGAAACTATCTAAAGACATTATTCAGATAGCTCCATTCCTTCTTCCTATGTTTATCCAGACAGGTATGTTCCTTTGATGTTCTTTGACCTAACAGTATTCAGCTGTTATTTTTTCCTTCATTTTTTATGTTTTTTTTTTTGAACTCTCAAAGAGAGGTTTATAGAGAATATACCTTTCTATCATCCATAAAACTAGAAAAAAATAATGAGTTATAAACTAAAAAAGGTTCCTTTGCACTAATGTTAGTTTGACTGTATTGGCTGTAGTTAAGATAGGTTAAATCTAAACAAGTGAGAAGAAAAGCAAGCACAACAAAGGAATTGTGTTTAAAAGAATCCTAAATTATGGGCATATTTGGATGTGGAGATGAGTGAGAGAGGAAGAAAAGATGTACATAGAGACATAACCCCCCAAATTACTTCACAGGATCACAGAACAGCTGGAGTTGGAAGGGTTGTTTGGAAACCATCTGATCCAACCTCCTGCTCAAGCAGGATCCACTAGAGCAGGTTTCCCCGGGACATATACAATTCGGCTTTGAATTTCTCCAAGGATGGAGGCTCCACAACCTTCTAGGCAACCTGTTCCAGCCTTCAAACCACCCTTTCAGCAAAGAAGTGTTTCTTAGTGTTCAAGATAAAATTTCTGTGTTTCAGTTTGTGCTTGTTGCCTCTTGTCCTGTCACTGGGTACCACTGAGAAGGGTCTGGCCCCATCACTTTAGGTGTTGACTCTGATTTCAAAGTACAGTTTTGAGAGCTAATGCATTATTCCTGTAGAGATTCTTAAAATATATATACATATGCAAATATAGGCCTTTTTTCTGCTTTTGGGAATCATATGTGGCACATCCTTTCCAAAATTAATTTCACAATCCCTCTTATGTACATTTTCCAAAAATATCAATACATAAAAATATTTAAATTATGAAGAACTCAGCCTTGAAAAATGTATACAACTTATGAACACTTTCCATAACTGGTTGTTTCAAAAATATTGCCATTTAACTATGTTAGTTTAGCTATGTTGGTCTAGCTATTATGCAAACTGCTTTCTCTGCAATGTTCATGAAATAAATGCATAAATTTGTGAAGCAAATACTCCCCAGCTGCCCGAGAATAATAGGATATAAAATCCTTCACTCAGGCTGGAAAAACAAGTGCTGCTGGAGATCTGATCTCTTATTATCTGCTGAAGTCAACAAACAGCCTGCTGCTGACTTCAAATGAGGGGCCTTTGGAGCAGCTCCTGAGCGCTGGCTCGCTCCGACCTGCCCCCTGCAAGCAAACGCCGTCGCTTGTTTGGTTTGTACACAACAGATACTGGCACTTTATTCCTGCACTAAACCACAAATTGCAAATTGTCCTGCCTGCTTGGCGTTTTCAGTAGATCTCGGTTTATGTTTCAGCCTTACAAAGGTAACCTAGTACAGGTCCTAAAATAAGTTATTTTATCTTTGCTGCATGAAAGTCCCGTGCATACAGTCCCGTGCCTATCTGAGAATACGATATAGTACTGCCCTCAGCAGGATATAGATGGTATTCAGGCAGACTGTAATCCATAAAGGAAGGTACTTCCTTGTGAGATTAATGAAGATGTGGTTTGGCCTAGCATCCACTGAAGAGGGCACTCTGATATGCAGAATCCAGTGCTCTGGGGAACGAAGACACAGAGCACTTGTTATATTTGTATCTGATGAAGCATTGCTGTTAGATGAGCATTTCTTGCCACAGATTTTGCAGTTTAAATGCCAACCAATACGTTCAGCCGAGAGAGAAAAACGGGCAATTTTGGCTCTGTATCTACACAGGCCGAGACCCCTGTAAATCCATTAAAAGTAACTGTAAAAAACAAACAATATAATATTTTTGATAGTTACTATTCTTAGTCATGTAAATCTGGGGAAAATTTGGCACAGGGAGCAGAATTTGTGGCCAAGATGGCAAACACGGGGTATATCCATTCAGTTGGCTGCTGCTTGTTTTCTTCACTGTCTTTCTCTTCAGCCAAAACAGACATACATAGACACACACATATGGTCCCTCTGTTGTTCTCCATTATGTTGTTGTTCTCAATATTAACTCTCTTACCGTCTTTCTTACTCTCTGCTTGTGTCTAGAGGGAAGTCTTTCAGTGAGTCCGAAAGAGTTATTATGGACATCACCACAACAGCATGACTTCTTTGGCTCCTTGATCCCTTTACAGTAAGTGCTTCCATTAGGTTAACATGGAAAATCTCTAAGCAAACCCTGAAATGAGGTACTTCTCCGTCCTTCATAGGTCTGTAATGCTGCAGACATCAGTCAGCATACATACATGGCATGCTGAGTATGAAGTGTGCACCTATGCTGGTTAGTAAGATCACTTGGTGCTAGGATTATTTACAGTAAATCTGACTGCATCAATTGCTGATACACTAGTCTCCCTTATCATTATCTTGGTATTAAGAAATGTCTTTGTGTTTGACAGTGTTTGTTTGAAATAAGTTAGCTGTTGCATGTTCATACTTTCATATTTGTGAGTGCGCTCTTGATGAGATAGATAGGGAAAAGACAGAGGGAGAGAAGATAGTGAACAGTTCTTTTCCTATAAAAACAAGCACCTTTGCCTTTTTTTTTTTCCCTCCAGAGTAAGGAGGCTGTGAAGTGAAGATCCAAGAGCAGAGATGGTGAAAGGCCACTACCAGCTGATGGTTGGTGAAGACAGGATCCCATTTTATTCTCCAACCCAAGGCTAAGCACCTGAGTACAGCAGCAGCCACATCCTATCAAAATAAGTTCACAAAATGATATGGAGTTGAACACTTTAAGAATTTTTTATTATTATGGTTAAAATATATGTATTTTCCACAGAATATCTTTAATATTGCACCTAAGGATCTCTTTCTGACAAAATTAGCAATACTATTTTCATGACATTTAATCTTGATATATATACAAATCCCTGATTTAATAGGATTGTTCTTCAGTTTCTTTCTTTGCCCACTGCATCCAGAGTTACTGGCTACTTTTCACATGTACCTGTAGAGAAGCTTAGGCGTGTGACCACCACACCTGAGGTCTTCCTGGCATTTTTTTTCTCCTTCAATCCCTTCCTAGCTACAGTTGCAGTACTACAGTAAAGCAAAGATTCAGTAATCCTTCACTCATATGCTTTGAACATGGCAATTCCTATCCACAAGCCAAATGAGCAAATCTTGCTCAAGTACCTCTAAAGTATCTTTTACTTTAGAGTAAAGTATCTTTTGGATCAGGCAATCATGGAGGATAAAGCAATGCTCTGAAGAACTGAGCTCTTCTTAGGCCAGAGGAAGGCCCAATTCTATAGAGGCTGCTGGCTTCAGTGATGGGATCAGACCGTGTGTGTGTGTGAGGGTGAGGGTCTCCTTGATGGGAGCTTGTAGGCCTGAGCTAGCATGGGCAAGACAGGGAAGAGCAGGAGTCACCACGTAACAGCAGAGGTTTCCCTGGTTCTGCTCAGCCTGGGGTGAGATTCAGAATGACAGAGGAGGGATACTGGGCATCATTTTCCTCTCTCCTATTCCTGCTAGGAATAGAGGACAAAGAAACAAGGGGGAAATACACTCAGCAAAAATGAAGGCCTAGGCCTGTATCCGACGTTACATGGAGAGCAGGAGCTCAGCTGGCCCCTTGTTTGACTTACGTTTTAATCTTGTGACTGTGAAGTGTTTTTATTTTATTCAAGGCCTTTCCATATTTCTCACTTTTTTTCCTCACCTTCCAGATGAAGTTGGATATGGGTTTCATTTTGATACTACCTCCATAATCTTTTCATTTTTGAAAATGCAGACTGGTTTAATTATACAGCAGACTTGTTGATAATATAGTGTGACTGTTCAGAGTATCGAGGATTTCTCTCCCAGCCCTGCCGGATTCGTGTGAGTGGTTTATCAAGACAGGGAAGTACAAGCACAAATTTCACCACTAGTACAATGCATGGAACTATGAGAGAGAGCATGTAGGCATTTGGAAGGTACCATCTGTACGATGAAGCATACAGGAACCTCTTCCCACCATAAACCAGGGTGTGTGCAGTACACAAAATCAGGGTCAGATATCCCAGCTTGGACTAGGGGGAAAAGAGAAAGAAGAAAAGAAATGGAGGTTAAAATAGTATGCGATACATCAGAATAAATAAAATTTACGGTTTATAGTAAATTTTAGGGAATGTGCTAATTTGGGGGCCAATCTGGGGCTACTGGGAAATACTTATGAATATAAAGGCTGCTACTCTTTTTAATAAAGCGTCATTCAGATGGTCCTAGGTGAAACATCATTTTGGGTCTTTTTTTCTTGTGAACTACCCTGCTACTTTTTGCCAGCAAACACATACTGCCTGGTGGTTGTCATGTATATGAAACTGCGGAGAAAATGGTCCAAGCTGTTTTACACTGTAGTGATAATGCAGCCTGAACAGCGCAGGTCTGTATAAAACATTCAGTGACTTTAGTCTTCTTCCCTTTCACCTTCACTCTTGCAGAGCCCTGCACCCTGCATCAAGCTTCCTCTGAACCAAGGGCTGACACTGCAGTGAGACCAAGGCCAGCTTTAGAGCCTGTGGAACCTGCAGATTTCCTTCCTCGTTGTTGAGAGGATCTGTGTGATAAAGTCGATTTTCAGACTCATATTTACTGGCTTATCAATTAACTGAGTTTTCATCCGAAGCAAGGAAATCAGCCCAGTAAGTGGCTGAAATATTTTGTGTTTTAGTATAATTTAGCAGTTGGTAATTCTACAATGTCAGCTTTCCTTTTGTCATTTAGCAACTCAGGTCTTCTTGTTTTCTGTGACTAGTGTAATGATCCCAGTTCTCCCATCAGTTCAGAGCGTTTGGGGGGTCTTTTTGTTTTACTTATTTTTTGTTTTCTTTTTTCTATTTTTTTTTAATAGGAGAGGTATGTGCTGTATAGCTATGCAGTTTTTTTTTTTTTACCTTGTTATGGTAAAAACTGCACACCACATTTGGAGATACCAATGGAGAAGAGCATTAAATCGCTAGAAAACCTCTCTGAGGTCACAGTTTACAAGGGAATAGGACATTCCTTGGAAGAGGCAGAGGGAAGAAGATTTATTAAAGAAAGTCTTTTTTGTACCTGCACAAATCGAAATTCTCGCCAGTTGACGCTGTTGCTGACTGAAGGCAAGGAAGTTATTCCCAGCAGCACAAATAAAAAAAATCCTAAAATCCCCAAAGCCAAGTAAGAGTCACTAAGCCAGGCATTACTGTTATTAAATTGATCTGTTCTGTTGTTCAGTGCCTAAAGAGAAGAAAACTAGATATACATTAAAGTGTTAACAGTTTTAGGATTAATATGCAAAAAAATATTTTAAGATATCTGGAAGAAAATTCTTACAACATTATCTAAACTTTACATACAACACTGTAACATTATATAAAATGTTATATGTGAACTATCCTAAAATGAATAAAAAGTCACTGTCTCTTTTTAGAGACTCTCTTGGAACGGTTATTTGAAAAGCAGAAAGGACGTTAAAATATATACAAATTCTGTGTCCCATTATCTATAATTCTGTGGTGCTGCATGTTTCATACTGCTGTAGATCTACCACTGAGGACACATATGTGATCCTTTTTTGTTAAATAAGGTCAGAAAGTCAGGATACGTGCCATTAAAGGTATACGCAGAAAAATATTTCCTTAAATGATTCTTAATTTTTATAGTTTCCCGGTTTATTTTGTTGACATATAAACTATGTAGAAAGAAGGAGGGAGAAGAGCAAAACTTACTTGGGAAATGACTCCGCTATTTGTTCTCCATCTTACATAGTAGCGAATTGGGATAACAAGAGTGTACAAAACATGTAGAAAAGCAAATGCCAAGGCTACTAGTCCAAGCTGTTTTCTACACAGCATCCATTTGTCCAGCCAGTCTGGGAAACGACTGTATTTGGTACCTCTGTATAACTGAATAATTGCAGCAAGTACCCCCGGAAGATAGACCAAGGCAAGAAGGATGAGTGCCAGTATCGGGCAGATCCGATTTGCAATGGAAATTGCAATAAAGAAAGAAAAATCTTTCTTTTCATTAACATAAGGATAAATTACATCACGAATCAAACAGTAGAAGAAGAAGAATGCAATTAGGCCAAGAGACAAGAAGATGGGGAATTTCCACATTGGAAAGAGCTGCAGAGGGTAATTCTCTATTTCCTGAGCAGCCAAGAGAGATCCCTGATCTAATGGTGTGAGACCCAGTGCACGGACAATATCCATCACCATTTGTTTGGCTTTCTTGTCATCTCCACAGACAAACACCTGCAGCCAAAAACAAACAGAAACTCTATTTTGACAAACTTTTGTGATAATCTTTCCTGCTATTCTACATGAGCACAAATTTCCTAGACTCATTGGCTTCCTTGCTAGCCCTGACCTATGAGTTATTTCTTGACCAACAGACCCAAGAACTAAGTGTCGTATCCCTTCCTTTGGAGGAGGAGATTGTTTCAAGTGACAAAATTGTATCTGCGAAAATAACAAACTCTGACGCACCTAACACAAGATTTTTCCTAGAATACGTTGATTTTAAGATAACTTTTGAAGATTCTGCAAGCCACTTGTAAGCACACGTGGTGACATGAGATTCTGTAAGACTCCATAAACAGGAGCAAACTTTTCCACTGCCACTAGCTGTCATTGGTGTAGGTTTGTAAGAACTCCATGGAACTGGGCACAGAGATCTCTAAAACATAGTTTATTAGAACCCTAGATTACATTTTAGTTCACATTTAATTATTATCTCGACTGTCTCAACCTTGCCTGATTCGTATATCCCATGTGTTTTGTCTAATAGGTAACAGACTGCAGACTGTTAACACCCTGTGTGCTGCCACTGCTCCGTCTTACCTGTCGGCTTGCGTCCAGCGTGCCGGATTGCAAGGCCCAGGCTGACACGGTGTTGAAGGCTTTCACAACCTTAGCACCTGGGATCAGCTGAGCAAGGTATTCTGCGTTGGATTGGGAATACTGGTTTAATTTTAAGTTGTTGCTTACATCCACCAGCACTTTTCCGTTGAGAACTTCTGCTAATGGTAGAAGGAAGTTGTAATGTTGCCTCGGGATTGCTATAAAGATGATGGAAGCTTTCTGTGCAGCCTCTGTGTGGCTCAGCACCTCAGCACCCTTGGGAATCAGGCTGGATATCTGCACCTGTCGGCTTCCAAACACAACGGAGTAGCCGGACTGAATCATTTTATATGCCAGAGCTCTTCCAAAATCTCCTGTTCCAAATATGCACACTGTCTCTTTTTTGTTCGAAGTGGTAGAAGTCAAAGCCATGGCATTGGAAGGATTTGAATTCATCTGTTAAAAAAGAAAATGTAGCAGGGAAAAATAAGCAAAATATCAATCATGAAAATGAAAAGTTAGTGTGGGTTCTGCCTACACAAAATAAATGTATGAGAGCTTTCTTGCTTCTTAATGCTTTTTCTGGACATTCTTCTGAATACAAGACTTTTGGAAGATTTTTGTACAGTTCTTAAAAGCAAGCTCATATGTTCAATTCTTCATCACTTACAGTACTCTCCATTCTTCTTACATTTTTTAATATTCAGCTGAATTTTGCTGTTTTCTTCTCAGAGAGGAGTGCACCTGCAAGGTCATCTCATAAAATACTTGAAGAAGAGACATTAGAAAAGTCAACTACAGTCTCATGTGATGTCCTCAGTATTTCTATAATATGAGTAGCCAGTGTCTGTTTTATTATTGCGCTCTAAATTCCTAAAGAAAGTCCTGTGAAGTATTTGGCCAGAGGAATTGAAATATTGCATGTTGAACATTTATTTTTGATAGTTCTATATTACTCATTGCTCAAAATTCTCTTTGTGATTTTTAACTCCCCTCCTTCATCACTGTATCTGGGAGCTCCAGAGTCTTTAATGTATTATCCATGTTGTACATGCACGTGTGTTCTGTACCTTGAGTGAGAGCCCTGGGACACATTCAAAATGAAGTGTGTCGGCTCCAAAGATCTTTTAGTAGACCCACATACTGTTATGCTTACTTTACTGTTACCCTGTTACTGTTAACACTTGACAAAAGGTGAACTGAGGACAGAAAAGCTAAGGCCCAAAGGCAGATCTCCTAGAGGGGCTGGTGAGAAACCCCTCTCCTAGAATGGCCAATAATCCTGTACTTAGAGCAGCCATTTAATTTGCATGAGGCCTGATCCAAGTCATTCTCTACATCTCAGGTGAGAGTATTAATTAAAGATGTGAAAATAAATGATTTTCCAATTTGCAGGAAGGAATTGCATGAAATGGTTAGCTAGACTTGACGCAAATTGCTCTGCTACTCTTGTTTATTAACCCTTCACTTACACTCTTCTGTGAAGCACTGTGCAGAATGCAACTATGCCAGGTAGGAATGTTGAGATAATGTCTTTTTTTGTATGTTATATTAATAGATGATTGCAACTTATTACGTAATAAGACTCAACTTTACTTTTTCTATTGTTTTTTTAACAAAGTAGCCTCCTATCTAAATTGGAGAATAAACCTTGTTTGTAATGCACTATTGTCCAGATGAAAACTTCTCTATCTGCCCTAAGGAAATCATTAAGCTGATGCTGAATGAATATGCAAATTCTCCTCTCCAAAATAAGATTAAAAAAAAAAATCAAATGGATGTTATCGGATTTTATATTAGGTAGATAGTTGAAGTTACATACAATTTTTTGAGGAGGAATAACCCCAGACACCAGCACAGCCTGGGGACTGACCTTCTGGGGAGCAGCTCTGCAGAGAGGGACCTGGGTGTCATGGTGGACGACAAGTTGACCATGAGGCAGCAGTGTGCCCTCGTGGCCAAGAAGGCCAATGGGATCCTGGGGTGCATTAAGAAGAGCTCTCCAGAGGGTCGAGGGAGGTGATCCTGCCCCTCTACTCAGCCCTGGTAAAAAAGAAGAGAAGGCTGAGAGGGGATCTAATCAATGTCTATAAGTACCTCAAGGGAGGGAGTGAGGAGGATGGGGCTAGTCTATTTTCACTGGTGGCCACCGACAGGACTAGAGGGAATGGCCACAAACTGAAGCACCAAAAGTTCCACAGGAACTTAAGGAAAAATTTCTTAACAGTGAGGGTGACAGAGCACTGGAACAGGCTGCCCAGAGAGGTTGTGGAGTCTCCTTCTCTGGAGATCTCCCAAACCTGCCTGGATGCCACCCTGTGCCACGTGCTCTAGGTGACCCTGCGTGTGCAGGGGGGTTGGACTAGATGATCTCTAGAGGTCCCTTCCAACCTTAATGATTCTATGATTCTATGATTTTTGACCTTAAAAAAATACATATATATAATATTCACCAGGAAGAAATAAATATTTAAAGTGTTGCATGTGTTCATTAATACAGAACAGCTAATTTGACAGTGAACATGGAACTCATCAGAAAAGAGAACAAGAGTGACATGAAAAGCAAAGTTAATGCAGGGAATACTCTTTTTTTTTAAAAAAAAAAATCTTAGAGCATTGTCCAATATATGAAAGGCCTTTACATGAAAGTGAATATTATTCCATAGAAAGCTGAAGAGAATTAAAGCTGCTTGTAATAATAATGGACTAATCTAAAATAATCCAAAAATGGAAAAAGTAAGCAACAATTAGCTTTTCTTATTAAAAATTATTTAATGGGAGTGCATACAGCTGTTACTGAATCTCTGTTATGCTGGTACACATATTGCATTATCAAGAACAATTATCTGGTCTTTAATTCACACTCATATAACCTGTTCTGCCTTGTGCTGAAGCATCCCGCGCGCGGACCCCCGGCTGCCTTGGGCTCTGCAAGCCAGTCCCAGCGCCCACAGGCCGGGCGCAGGCGGCAGCAGATGGCAGCAACGCTCTGCTCCGGGCGGCCGCGTGCGCCGGGGAAACCCGAAATACCAGCAAAGAAGTGTATAAAAATCATCCCATAGGTACCCGTATGTTACCTGAGAAAATGCCGTAGAGATTTGTATCTATACGTAATGTTTGTGCTTGTGTCTGTCACCCTTACACTACAGAACTAATGATGCTTTTCGTTATTAAAAAGATATTCCATGCAAGCTTCTGCAATGATTAAATATCCCTTTTTTGTGTTGTTACAGTTTTCTAATATAGTTCTTATTTTTCTTAAAACTGGTGATAATCTCTCATCTGATCACAACTTGGTCAGGAATAAAATAAGACTCTGAAAGAACAAAATAAACTAACTGCAAAACTGCCATTAGCTGCTCGGGACATAAGCACACCCTGAATTCAATGAAGATACAATTTTGGGTCGGCAATTTTATCAAAATACTTCATTTATGCAGAAATTTGAATGGAGACAACATGTTGCTTTGTGGATGAGAAAAGGAGGGATTACCTAGCAGAAGCAGTGCCACAAATGAAGCTTAGTGTCAAAGTGTAAAGGGTGGGATGGGACAGGAACAGATTGGGATGGAAAACCAAAAGATCATATGTGAAAACCAAAAGATGTGACTTGACAAATCAGTGGAATGATTCAAAAGGTAGAATGACAAGATGAAAGGAGTAGGAAAGAGAATTTTTTACTATTTACATTTAAAAAGGAAACAAAACAAATAGCTCTCTAAATGATCTAAAAAGATTGTGTCTGCCTCCCACCCCAGGGCAGGATGAACTGCATTTAAATCAAGTCTGACAGATGCTTGTCTAACCTGTTTGCAAAATCTTCCTGTGATGGGGATTCTGCAGTCTCCCTCACCTACTGTTGTTTCACTGCCTGGATGTCTAATCTAAACAGCCTCCTTCACAGTGGACATGGATGTCCAGTCATCCCACTTCTCTTTGTGGCCGCCTTCGTTGGACATGGAAACTATTATTTCACACTTTTCTTCTCTTGACGGAATGACTGCTGATTCGCTGCTGAGTGTTGATCATTCTCATTGCCTAATCATTTCTTTGACTAAGAGGCAGGCCCAAATGTTTTCTAAGAGGAAGCTGCTAAAACCGAATGCAGCTCTCTAGCCGAGACTATGCCCCCTCATCTGCCTCACAGCAAACACACTGTCCCACTGTCACATTTGCCTTATTCACAACATACTTCTGATTCATAGTCAGCATGTCATGCATCATGGCAGTGGGCTTTTAAGTACTGTGGTGCAACAGGAACAAAGTTGAGCAAAACAGTGCTAAGCACTCAGTGTTCATGCCGTCCATGTGCCAGAGGTTTTTAGCTTGAACTGCTTTTATTCTAGTGCCACAGTCTGAGTGCCCATTAGCAGCTGGAATGCATTAGGTGTGCATCTGAAGCACATCTGGCTCTGTTTTCTCTGGAAAGGAATCTAGATTCCTATGTCCCAAGACCTCTCACTTATGTAACCACAGCTTGATAAGCGATGGTTTACTTGAACAGTGCTTTTCTGGTCAGAACTAACATAGTAATGTCAGTGCCTCCTATAACACCTGCATTCTTTAATGCAAAACTGCTCCCTAGCCAACTGCTCCATCTTCTATTTCTGTAGGTATTTCAGTTTCAGTGCACTTGTCCCTATATAGAACAATAACATATTATTTTTTCAAACTGTAGCTTTGATCTTTCAAGAAAATTTTCATTTCTAAGCCTGTCCTCTTAGGTGCTTGCAGCCCTTTTCACCTTTGTCAGCTTGTCAACTTTCATAAGTACACTGTCTATTCCAACATCTAAGCATTTAATGAAATTCCTGAATAGAATTTTAGCCATGAAAGACACCTGCCTCCCTCAGATATCTGCAATAAGTGTAGTCTTCCAGAAATTAAATGATAAGACTAAGAATGTTTTTTTCAGCTAGTTCTGCAGAAACCTACTTTATGTTAGTTTAATCTAGGCTGTGTTTTCCTACTTTGCTTATGGAAATGTTCTGTAATCTTTGTCATACCAAAAACTTCACTTCTGTCATGTTGGATAGCCTGCACGATTCATCTGACCTGTTATTCTGTTATAAGAGATTAGGCTGGTTTGGTGTGATTTCTTCTTGATTAATTCATGTGTCTATAACTCATCTTTTTCTTATCTTGCATTTGCTCCCTGTATTTTTTTTAAGAACGGTATTTGAATGGATTGGGCCATAATTCTCCCCTTCCTCTTTCTTCTCCCTTTTAAAGACAGCAGTTATTCTTGCTTTCCCAGTCTTTCTGAGCTTTATGTGTCCTGCGTAGTTCTTAAAGACAGCTATTAATGGCTGTGAAAATTCTTTAGTTACTTCCTTGTACTACTTGGCGTGAGTTTCATCAGCCTAGTTTGGTTTGAAGTCATTTAACTTACCTGAGTGCAGTCTAATCTGTTCCTTGAGATATGTAGCCTGAATTCCCAGCTCTTTGTTACTGCTGTAAGCTCTTTTATCACAGTTGACCTGTACAAAAGGGAAGAGGAGAGTAGGCACGGCAAGGTTATCTTTCCCAGAGCCATTAGTCTACAGCTTTCTCTAAGCTGAGTGGTGGGTCAATCTTTTCTTTGATACTGACTTTATCCTCCATATTATTGTTTGGATTATAGTTTTTTCGGTTGGTAATTTTTAGAGCCTTTCTTTCCCATACTCTCAAGTTTTCCAGAATCAAACATTTTTTTTTTCTCAGAAATAGAGTTAATTGTCATTATTTTACTAGTTGAGTATGGCGTATACCGACAAGTAGAAGTAATCCTCAGCTGTTTTTTTCTGTAACTGAGAATCCTTCTTTGCCATGGGAATCTGAGACCTGAGTCATTGTTGATCAAAATATGTGTACTAGACAAACCTGCCCAAATATACAAAAATTAAATATAGTAGCCTACTAAGGTAGAAAAAGAGAACAAGTAATGTCTCATTTCTTTCATACTTAATATCCCGACTTCAGATGTATCTTTACAAAGCACATCACAGCATGTATTTTGTTCAGCAGTCCTGGTGTAATGTGGAAAACAAGTGAAGTGTAATTTACACAGACACCTCAGAAGTATTTGCGCACTACTCTGAGGCAATCTCATTTACTTAAAATTCCAGGTTACTGTTTCCACAGAGAGAGAAAGAGAATGCTCTCTATATACAAATACCATTTCTTATAACCTGACAAATGTAGAACCAAATCTGCCCTAAATTATATATCACAGTTCTGTTATTTAATACATCTAAAACTGAAAGAAACATAGAAAAACTACTGTCCTATGATTAATCTAGTACTTAAACACATAAGGAAGTAAGCAGAATAGCTCCCCCAAAAAACATATCACAATGTTTTGTCCATGAATTTTTCTTTCAAATAAATAAATGTTTGCTGTTCTTCTCAGCAAAAAGTCCTGAGCATCAAGTTTTGACAAAACTGATAAAAATGGATTGTCTGAGACAATAAATCCTGCTACAGAGGACATCAAGCTTCCCACGTCTTTACTTCTTATCAGAGGAACACTAAAGCTGCCTGGAGGCTCTTTGAAGAGATGAAGTGTAGGTCTACCTAGATGTGCTTAATGTTGTCTAAATCACAACAAAGTACCGAGAGAGCCGGAAACAGCTCCTAAGACCCAGGTATAACTGGAGTAATTTTCTCAGTCTTTTAGGGCTGTTGTACTGTTCTGAGTTGTATAGGTATTAAGCTTTAATTTGACCTACTCTACTGCAAGGAGAAGGAAATGATTTCATAAAATTCCTGAAGCTGAGAGAAGGAGAGTGACGAGCCTGCCCAGGCCAGGGCAGTAGATTTATCCCAGTGAAGTCAGGGCATGTTCTGGGCCTTGGCTGAGCCTCTGAAACGTGTGTTTTCAGATCCACCATGCATGGTAAACACCTTGTGGATTCTTGTGTCCTCTGTGGCTCTCTTCCCTCACTGTAAAGCTATTCTTCTGAGCCTCTTTTTATCTAGAGGTTTAGAGATATTAAGAAGAAGCTCTGTGAGGACTAGAAATAATGAGGCTAAGCCTCCTAGGGATTTGTGTTTCTTGATCGATAATGAGCACTGATTGAAGCTGTTCCAGTCACAGGAAATCATTCCTACAAGTATTATTCTCCTGTGGATTTTCAGGTGTTTAAATGTGGATAGTCACAGTATGGTCATTCATTTTGTCAGGACTCTTCAGCCTCTGTATAGTTATCTATTTTTTTTTAAATATATGGAATGTCTTATTTCATCCTAGTATATTTATATGAAAACAGCCCAAAAATTTATTAGGAAGGACACACATAAACATATAGTCACTTATGAATACCTCAGAATGATCAGAGAAATGTGATTTCCTAAATCACAGGATGAAGAAATCGGGCTAAAATAATGGACATCCTGAAATGGATGATATATTCAGGATATATCATGAATATGATATACACACACACATATATATACACATATATATGTACACACATGCACACACACACGTCTGTACCAACAAGTGAGAAACTTCTTTTGAATTGTAGTCTTACGTCATTCTGGTCCACCAAAAGACATGAAGAACTAAGGAGGGGTAGGTTATTTGAAATGCTTTTGCTGACAGTCCATCAGTAGGAAATGTCTGGACTGTTATTAGCTGTATATGCACCAGCAACCAATGAAAACCAGACATTCACAATGATACAAATTTAAAAGTTCAAGACATGTATGCATCATGTCCTCTGGGAACCTCCCATGGGCCCAATTCTCACCCCATTTCCACTAATGAAATTGTTGATTATCAATTAACTTCCTTTCGGGTTAAGCTGGTGTAAACAGGAAGAAAATGAAGCCCATTTGTTGCTTAACACCTATGACAAAATCCAAGGTCATCTGCCTGTTGCAGTACAGGGGCCTCCACAAGGTTGTTTTCGGCTTTCTTAGTCTTTCAGAAACTTCAGGAGTGGGAGGCAGAGTACGCTGAAAGATTTAAGAAGAAATGGCACAAATAGGAAGTTTTCCTGCCAAAACAAATATATAGGGATTTGCAACATGTCTGGATGTGGGCCAAACAGATTTGATGGAAAGCTCCTTAATCTGCATTCTGGCCTGTGTGAGCGTATACATTAAAACACTGTCATAAAAAAGTCTTTAAAGATTCATGTTTTAATAGTGAATAATTTTGTCAGCACCCTTACTCACCTGAAATAAACTAAAACCTATTTATTTGCTCCTTTTTGTTTATTTTCTATGTCTTTTACACGTTGAATTTTTTAATGTACCACTTGACAACAGACAACTGACACCTGCAGAGTCATGCCTGGATCCAGAACAAAATAAGCACAGATATATTCAGAAACAAAGAAATAATAATCCTCACTAAAAATAACAGTTTTCAATGAGAGTTCATTTTTCAGTATGGGAAAATTATTAACAGGAACTTTTTTTAAAAATGAGTTCTTTTGGCTCTAGAAGAAATTTCTTTTCTTACTGGGGCAATGATCTTAGAAGTGTTTAAACAACAGTCTTAAACTACAGACTTGGAAAATTAATTGCCAAGAAGCCTGATTTTGAAAACATGTTCTTAAAGTAAAAATAGGGCTGAGATTAGTCAAAAATCTGCAGAACTGCTGAGGGCAGCATCCTATCTTGACAAATGGAAAGTCTCATTTATCACTTTTATGCAAAATTCCCTTTGAGTTCAGCTCAGGTTTTGCACATGCCCAAGCTGATGACACTAATTCCTGTGTGCAGCAAATGCAGAGGGCATGTGCCCAGAACTAGGGCCTTACTATGGCTGTGACCCAGAGATCTGGGTTATCCCACAGCATTACCCCATGCTATGGTCGAAAGCACACGGGCAAGGGAAACATTACACGGGACCTTCCATAAATCCCTGCTAAGGAAAAGAAGAGTCTGGCTGGAGGAAGTAACTAACTCATTTTTATGTCAAAAGGAAATTGAAGTTCCCCAATCTTAAATTCTACAATAGCGTATCTGAAAACATAATTCATAATTCCTTAAGTAAACGCAGTTCCAAATTAACCAAAATCACCTTAGTAGTTTTTTTTTTTCTCCTAAAAAAATTACGTCTTTTGGTAGTGCTACAGGTTGGTGTTCAAGATGCTTGTACTAAATTTCCAATCCAGCTATTTAAGAAAAAAAATCACCTTTAAATCTGTACGAGTAAAACATTGAATGATCTGCTCTGTCTCTATAGATGTTCCATTATTTTTAGCAGTCAACGAATTTAGATCTGCTGGGCGTTTTTCCGAATGGATTTTTGCCCTAAGTATCTGTGCAGTCATATCTGGGATCAACAGAAAACTGACTCTAACACTGCCAGACACTACAATCCCTACAGACACAGACAATCCCTAACACTATCTATTATATTACCATTTAAAGCTATTAGGATTATTGCATAATTACCTCTTGCTGTTAGTACTCACGTCTTATTTTATATATTTTACGTATTTTACATGGGACCTTCCAGAGGAATCCTTAGTCCTAATACTATGATGAGGCCAAAAAGTGCTTTGCTCCCTGGCAATCAAATTGCTAATTTTCTTAGCACTTAGGGCTTGTTTACCTGGTGGTCTACAGACACTTGCTTGCATAGTTGCTATCGCTAATACATTGGTGTTAGACAGCGGTAAAATACTTTGATGCCAGCCCTCAGGTGCTGCAAGTTGCCAGAGGTGGATGGCTGAGCTGTTTGCACCACTGGTCAAGCAGTTTATGGCAGATTATTATAATTAAGCACTTCTGAAGTGCCAAGTTATAGAAAGCTCTGGCAAGGTTCAGGTTGTAGAACACAAATGATGCTGATTAATAGTCTCATTTTTATGTTGTTGTTTATGGAAATAGTCTTTCTGCACATCCATTTTTTTTTTTTTTTGCTGGTGAGTCTACTCCACTTTGGAAAACAGGGAAATCATGACAAGTTAAGAAAGATTTCTCCTTCCTGACCTAATGTTAACGTGCCACATTCTAAAGCAAAGCATGGGATCGACACTTCCCAAGAGAGTTTTCTATTTAGCCTTATCGCTGAACCAGGGGCGTGTGTATCATTTTGGCAGTAGAAATAAGGAAGGGCTTGGCCAAACACTGCAAGAGCAACCCTGGGCGAAGCAGCACTGCCAGAGGCTGGGGGAGCAGGTTGGATGCCCCTAACACTAATTGCATTTTTGGTGCCTCCAACCCACAGACAAAACTTAAATAAAATAAAAATAGCTTGAAGCCACCTTTGCAGTTGTCTCTCTGGGGGTTACCATACAGTGACTCTGAAGTCCTGAGGCTCTCTCTTGTCAATCCTTTAATTAATTCCATGTCCCTGGCAACCCTCTCTTCTCCTCCTCCATTTCCAAGAAGCACCAGTATAACTAGTGCTTACCCAGGCTACCGCCCACTGCCCAGCACTGCCCGTCTGGAGCAGCATGCCCAAAACTGCAACAGCAATTAGGAGAGAGCTGAAATCATCAGCCCAGGGAAGAGAAAAAGAAAAAGAAAAAAGGTCCAGGAAAGAGCAAATCTTAAACCTAAAAATAAGAAGAGGAAAACAGGAGATCTAGGCAATGTTACGTGAACTGGCCTGTCAGATAGTCTTCCAGCTAAGACAGGAAAGTTGTTGTTGGAAGCAGGTAGGCTTCCCAGAATGACAGAAAACATTGGACACCCAACTTTATCTGTTTCTAATTTGGACAATTTAAGCTATATCCATTTCTCACGGCACACCTAGGAACATGAAGTAACTGGATTTACCTACTGATTTATTAGCCACGCTTTCAGTGAGAAGAATTTTGTGAGCCTAAACTTTTTTTTTTGGTTTTACAGCATGCAGTGAAAAAAAGGAAGAATTAGAACTGCAGTAAGCATGCATGAGGGTGACATTCAGATATCTTCCACCACCTTTCTTCTCTAAGAAAAACTTTGTCAAAATTCCGAATCAATGTATATAAAAAATGGTTAGAACAAAAATAAAAGTGAACTGTTAACATGTTTAAGATGTTCTACAGAAAATAAAATGTAAACAAATAATACTTGTTTTTTTCCATTTACTGATAGCCCTGTTTCTCAGGACAAAATGTGAGAAATCAGCTCAAATCTTGAAATTACCAGACAAACAGGTTTTAATAAAAATAGCCTGAGAAGCAGTCAGAGAAGCCTTAAAATACGCAGATTTGAGCTACGGCCCCTGAATGTCTCATTTGCTGTCTCTGTATTTGTGAGGCCCAATAGAAATGGATTTGTAGAGAGAAAAAGGTGATTCTGAGAGCCTAGTGTCCTCACTAAACATATTGAAGGGGGGTTGACTTTGAACTATCTCTAGTCTGTCTAGTCTAGTGAGCTGAATGCCTGATACTGGTTGAATTTCTTTGTTTCATCCAAAAGCAACTGAGACCATATGTCCAAGACTGTGCTGTGATGTGAAACTAAGCATGGTACCTGGAGCAGAGCAGGTGAGTCATTTCTAAAAGGCGGTCCCAATTTAAGATAAAACACTAATGTAGGCAATGCATCATGCAACAACTTAATAACATGCCTATGCGAGGCAAGCACATCACTTATCCGCCTTCTCTGCATGTAACTAAGAAGAGTGATTTAAAGACATGCCACCTGCCTAAAATTGTAGAAACATGAAAAGCACTTAACATGCATGTATAAGCAATTTTCAATAGGAATGGAAAAAGTACAGGCATGCTTGATTCCTGTAGGCTGTTGAAATATTTTTGAATATTGTTGCAGTGCTATCTCATTTATTACAACTTCATGGTAATCTAATTCATTGGTACCAACAAATCTAGGAGCTTCAGGAAGGCTACATCTAAAAAGGAATGTAAAGCTTCAAAAAAGTGCATAATTTTATAAAATTACAACAATCTGGAAAAAAATGGCTATAGTGTAAGTGACACTTTATGTTTGCAGGTTTAGAGGGATATGAAATTTTCTTGTATCAAAGCAGGAGAACAGTTCTGACAGCTGCAAATGATCTCTGAATTAATAACATGGTGCTGGTAGAAGACAATGTTTAAGAAAAATCCATTTCTTTCTGCAATATTGAAGCCTCTTGCTTATAAAATATTAAACAGGCCTAAAATTGGTATGCTGCTTGAAATGGAAGAGAAAACACAAAGTCTGCTTACAATTCCAGAAATGAAAAGAATCTTTAATTTCAAGAATTATTACCTATAACTTGTGGCTTGAGGTAAATAAAATGCCCTTGGATTGGCTCCACTTGTCTACTAAATTTCAAACCAGAATTTTGGCACTTTTCCAGAAAAGAAAATCTGCTTTCCTGCTTCATCGTTTACCCCACTCCCCTGACCAGCTCGTATTTACAGAAGCTTTCTCCACTTCTTCAATTAAAACAAACACCTCTGAAAGATAAAATAAACTTCTCATCAGCTATTATAAGCTCTCTGAATACCCTGAATACCAACTGACTAACCCAAAATTCTAGTTGTCATAGCTTTACAGATACAAAACTTTTCTTATGTTTCTGTGGTTTCATATATCAACAGGTTGTGTAATGTCAATACAAAGCCAAGAGATGTGACCTGACTTTGCATTTTTTTAAGTAGCAGGGAGAAACACTGGAGTAAAATTATTTGAGAAGATTGAAAATGTTGAGTTCAAGTCCACCTGAACTTCATAAGTTGACAGTTTAACCATTCTACTCAGTACTCCCACCTACAGAAGTGGAAGAAACCTGGGAATCATCTTTAAAACTTACCTGTGCACTGGACCTCCTGAGCTCTCCTTAGGCAAGCACCTTTCCACGGCTTGTGCTGAGCTGGTGTGAGGAGCTGCAGAGAGGTCCTATTGCTTGAAGCTGATTGCAGAAACCCTGACAGCGTCTCGGGCATTTATCTAGTGGAAGAAGGGGAGGGCAAGACCAGAGGATTTTGCAAGCCTTGTCTGTCTGTGAAGGGTGAAAGCACTTCCCGTCAAAGTCTCAGGGAAAGTCCCAGCCCCTGTACTTACAGCTGAGGTGAAGAAGTGGTTGCTTTTGTCATACCAGCTCTGACTTGCCCCTTGGCTGTCAGCCAGCACTGAGGTTTGGCAGCGTTCCTCCGCTTTTTGAGGGCTGGCCTGGGAATTGTGAAAAGCAAGAATGTTGAAGAGGTATAACAGCAGCTATTTGCCTGGAAGGAGAGCTCCTCTTTTGTGTCACAGCTCTCTGTGCCATTCCAGCTGTACGTAGGGACACTAAGAATGTCACATTGAGAGGAAAGGAATTCAGCACGGAGAAGGGGGAAATTACCTGATCTCTGAGATTGTTTGGATATTCTTGGCAGCCACAGAAATCCTGTGAAGCCAGAAGCTACAATGAGGATGTATTGAGAAATGTGCCTTTAAGGAATGAGCCTTGGGGAGGATGCAAAGCTTTTGATGTGACACATCTGCCTGGAATGGGACATAATTCAAAACAGATATGTCAAGCACCAAGAGATCACTGGGGTGATCATAGATAGAAAAAAAGGGCTAAGAGTTCCACCAGCATTGAGATTTCTCAGATGTTTGAGAAACAAATTGAAGGGGATTTAAATAATAGTGCACTCAAGATCTGCACACAGGGTTTGCCAGTAAAGAGGAAGAAAGATTAAAAAAAAAAAGTTGGCTTCTTTTTGGAACATTACATGAACCCAGCAGTTTTCAGCTACCTCAGAGTGTGCACACTAACTACAAAATACTCTAAGCATAAAACATAGAGAACTTAAGTCTTAGAGAACATTAATCGTATGAGTAATTTCTGTATAAAAAGAAAGAGAAAGGATAGGAAGAAATTGAAATCAAAACAACCTGTGGCTACTCTAGGGCTGTGGAAGTGCATCTGAGAGCTGGAGAAGACAACAGATCATGAGTAAGATCCAAGACAAGAACCCTCCACATCACTTATACACTGTGACAAAGATGCAAGCCAGTGATGCCTGGACCACTGGAGAGGATCCAGGAACTGAAGGGGATGAAATAATTTTACAAGAGCTTGCAAGAGTCAGCAAGATGAGCTCGGTATGGGCAAAGTGAATGAAGGTAGCAAAGCTCACTCGAGAGTCCTTACAGAAGTAGTGGGCACTGAGGCAGTGGGGAAGTTTGGAATTAAATACAGTAGTATTTGTTTCCATCTGTACCTTGATCCATCAACTAAGATGCTGCCAGAAGTAGTGCTCTTACCTTTAAAAGAAAAACTAGAGGGAATGGAAAGAAAGACTGCTTATTTGTGGAACTTAAAATCATGAGACTAACCCAGTGAAAGATATGTATGAAATAAATGTATGGACACAAAACAAATGAAAAAAAAGTAGTTGTATGCTCTTGACATCATCAAGGCAATCTAAACATTTAGTTTCTATACGAGCATATTAACTTAAAAAGTGGAGAAAGAACTTGACGTCATATCCCAGTGGAGCAAGATCTTATGAATATTAACAGTAACAGAGCTGAGCTGTCCAACATTTCTTACACCTAGGTAAGTCTTTCACATTGCAAAGCACCTGCTAAAGGACTGGATACACTCATTGCTCTGACTAGAAGAACTGACAACTTAGTACTTTTAGTTTCAGTAAAGAAGGATGAAATCCCGTGTTTGTTCATAAATAGACCCAAAGGAAAAAAACAAGTCTACTACGATAGCAAGGGGAGATATGGCTGAATACCTCTCTGTCTTCAGTACATCGCTGGGCTCCTGGTAGATAATCATATTAGAAAAAAGAGAAGAGCCTGATTTGAACTTCCAGGAAACCATAGCACTGTTTTCTCAGGCTTCTATATAGATTGTGGTTGGCACCTGAGGTAAAACATGATAAATTTTGGCTGTACAGGTTAGTAAGATTTACTCTGATGACAATTAAATCTGATGAAAAACAGATGCTGAAAGCAGCTATGGAAAAAAAGTGCTTCTGGGCTGGAGCTGAACAAACAATACTGTAAATACCATGTAACACAAATAATAATACGCTTGGAAAAAATAATGCACAAAAAACACCATAAATCCCAGGAAGACATTCAGCAGCTTTCCTGCTCCACCATTACTTGGGTTGTGGTCTATATTGGGTAATAGGTACCTAATGTGGCAAAGATTCTCATTGATCTAGCATGTAATTATTGAAAAAAAAAGGACAAATAGAAGAAATTAATTAGAGTTTTCAGACCTGAGAGTAATCATCCATGGAGGATTTCAGGGAAGATGCCGATATAATCCTTTCAAACAGTTCAAACAATTGATCAGAGTAATTTATGAGTTAAGAAAACCTATATATGAATGCACTGAGAGGAGAAAAAAAGAGATTTGATTGTTCATGGAAATAAACAAAAACATGACTTTATTAACTGAAGGACAGTGCTATTTGAAATTGATTATAAATTGTAAGAAATTACCTGGCTAATAGTTAATTTTGTTATATTTCAATTATGAAGTGTGACTTGCAACTAGAATATAACCTTGAAATTATAAACAAGGGATTTCCAGAGCATTTGATGAAAATGCAACTGAAACCAAAGAGACATTTGTATTTGTCACCATTATTGCAATAATTACCAAGGATAAGATGGTTCAGAAAACAATTCTTATCATCAATACAATATTAAATATAGCCTGGTGGCTTGAGGATGTTGAACTTGAGAGGACTATTGAGAAGGATCTTCTAAGCACAGTGTAGGTAAACAGAAATAGAAAAACAAGGGAAAAGAGCCCTGAGTCTGGAAAGGATGTGTTTATTTGCACTTACTGTGTGTTCTTCTCCCAATCCCTTATTCTCCTTTCTCTGAGACAGTGTTGACATCTCTCAGTTTGGCACACCATCCAAACAAATGCCCCTGACAAAAATACTCCAGAAAACTGTAACATGTCAAACTTATTTTGTTAATATAGTATATGTGACAACAGGCCACAGTTCATCAAGCATGAGTTTAAGGAGGGAATTATACTTTTAGAGAGGTTTTGTCCTCTTATTCATTCCAATAAATTAATGGGAAAAAAGCATCAAAATTCCAACAAAAATTATTGGAAAGCCAATTCTGACTCAGAACTGGATCTGTCACTTGTCAATGGCAGGATGGCAATGCTTGGATTGTCACCAGTCAGCAGACAACTGGAAACATAAGTTTGTATGTTGATGTCAGCCTTAATGCAAAGATACATGAATATGGACAAATGGACACACCAGGAGACATCAGTGAGTCCTGGAGTCATGGGAGCTGTTGTTGCTTCATTAGTCATGCAACTTTCAGGCAGGAAAAGTAGCCTTGAATTGGAATGAACTCCAGGCCAGGGTGTCAGAATGGTGCAAAGGTGGGCAGGGATGAGGTGGTCCTTTCCCTTCAGGAAAGAGTTTTCAACCTGTTAGTCTGGTCCACTCCATGGTACTGCTTCAACAACCTGCGTGACCACCTTTTCCCACCCCAGCCCTGGTTAGCCGCCAGGGGGAGGTGCTGGGCCTCCATCACCTCTAAGAGCTTTGCTATGACTGCAGCTCTCTACCATCCACCACAGAAATTTACTTTTGGGAGTTCTTTTTGGAATCCTGATCTCCTAGTAGGACCTCTGCATGACCTGGGAGCTATCGGGAGCAATGTGGATGCTTGCAGCCATCAAGAGGGGGGACGTCTTTGTCTCACTTCCTGTACAAGCTCTACCTTCATATGAAGGTCGCCAGTCCAGCATGCCAGAGGATGCTCCTGGCAGGCTTCACCAAGCTTTGAGACCTCCAAGACTAGTGACTCAAGGCCAAGCCTGGTGCATGGTGTATTGCATGCAACCGCCCCATCTTCATAGCCCTGGAGGTGGATAGGTTTTGAGCCTCCATGTCTCCTCTCTTCTCTTGGGAGCCCTGTGGAAGGACAGGCCTCCCCCACACCCCTTCCTCAGCCCTACAGAATTACTGTTGATCCTCAGTTCCTCTGGTTGCCCCGCTCTGACTACTAGAGTCAGTTACAGGCCTGAGAGCTGCTCCAGCTCTGAGTTGCACCGTGCTTGGCAAGCCTGTGCTTTACTCAGACTCCGTCTTCTCACCCTTCTATCTCACCCAGACACCAGCTGATGGGAGATCTTTCCACTGCAAGGCACTCTAGGGCAAAGCCTCTATTGGATCTTGACTATATAAATGAAGCAGAGGGTACAGGTATGTTCATGTTGCTTCATGTGCCCCATGTGCAGCAGGCAGAGACCCTGGCACACGGGGAGGAGGGCTGTGGGCCATCCTCTGGCTCCCCCAGTACCTCTGACAGCTTCTGGCTCCAGTTCTGCTCTCACGTCTATATTTTTGCCTCCCCACTCCAAGGCCCCACTAAGCTACAGAACTTTCTCGTTGACATCCTGTGTCCTTGTTGAACATGCGTGTAACCAGGAGGAAGGAGCTGAAGAGGGGAGATCTGGCAAGGACTGGGGGAGCTTGTCTGTGCCCCATTATCCTCTTAGGTGCCACAGCAAGTCACCACTGGGCCATGTCCCCCAGCTCCCCGGCAGCAGGCTGGAAGGAGTTTGTGCTGCCAGGAGCGCTCTGCTCTGTGCCCCCTTCTGGTGTCCTTGGGATAAATTGAGATCCTCATATCCCTTCCTTTCGGTTTGTTTGTGTGTTTGTTGTCTCCTGTCATAAGTAGCCTGTGCTCCTTTTTTTAGGGAAAAAAAAAGAGCAGCAGCGTTACAAAGCTGCATGTTGTTTGTAGGAGGTTGTTTCCCCAGGCTCAGAAATACTGTGGAAGAAGAGATGACAACCTTCTAAAAAAAAAAAAAACCTCAGAAGATAAAGACAAGAAAAGAGGCACAGAGCTTGTCATTTTGCACTACAAAAACTCAGTCAGACAGCAAATACACATTGAGACAGTGGAGTCTCAGGACACAGAACAAGGATTGCTGCCACTTGGGAGAAGCAGAACTGACACCCCAGGGCAGCTAGCACAGCCCCAGAGACATCAAGGCACCTCAGAGACTGGCTGAAATTTCCTGATAAATGTAATCTCAAAGCTAGTGATAAACATTTGTAACTCTATGTTATATCACTCTTTGAAGTATGCTTGTTTTTATGTTTTTCTTGGCAGGAAAGTTATAGTCTTGGGAATGTGCCTTAAAGTTTTAGCAGCTGAAACAAAAGTTCAGCTTTTGGGTATTGTAAAGCCTTTCTTTGTTATATACAGCATTCATGGAGTGGAGGACATAATACAAAGCAGATCTCTTGCTAGGATCTTATTTAGAGGTCCAAAAATTGGAAAGATATTCAGACTTCTTCATCTTCCCTGGAAATGAACTTGTTAAGGGCATGCACACCTTCCTGGGTTTAGACGTTGGAGATCACAGCTCACCATCAGCCACACTAATTACCCTGAATCTCAATGATGCCAGAACAGATTTCTACTTGAAGATAGAGCATGCAGTAACATGATTTAAAAATAAGTTTTGTCTTGTCTTCACTGCTCCATATCATGCTATTTCCACACAAGCTTTTTGTGACTTTTGGGGAATAATGAATAGGGATCTTAGTGTTTAGGAGTAGCTAGCTTAATGTCAGCTTTCCACCAAAGAATAAACCTCAAGTTCTTTTGTCCCTCACAGATTACAGATGCAAGTCTGTCCGTGAATGCAGTTTCTGTACAGTGGTATCAGGGTTGACTAGAAATTGGAGTTGAAACTACTCCATAGAACCGAACTTCCCAAAGGAAAAGGAAAAATCATTTAGGATCCAAATTCGATAACATTTCTTTTTCTAATATAATCAAGAAATGTGCTTATACTTTGCTCAACACTATTTACTGTGCTGGTTTGCTCTCTTCATGTGCTCAGTTGGAAGCTCTCAGCTGCAAACTTTTGCTAACAATTATTAGAGGGTGGGAATTTCCATGTAGTTACAGAAGATTAGCTCTAGCGCATTTGACAGCTTTAGTTTTCTTTCTTGCACAAGAAAGATTTATCAGTGATTTATCTATAAGATTGTGAGAAAAGCACTGGGCCAGAGCAGGTGAGAAGGTCTCTTGCAGTTGCAGAGCAAGATAAACAGCATTTTGTAAGATGCTCAGCCAAATATGCACACAGCGTGTATGTATATGAACATACAAGTCAAAAATATACATACAGTGAAGAGCTGTGGTGTGACCAGGTGTTCAAAACTAGAAAAAAAGGTGAATCTTTGGTGAAATCAGACTTTTTTAGCTTTTTTTTTTCCTTCTGGAGGAAACTCTATCTCACCCAGCCTCTCCAAATAACTAAAACATGCCTCATTTTGATCACTCCTGGATAAAGTGTTTAAGTGAGGAGAAGGAGAAGAAAAAGAATATTTTTTCTTGTTGTCAGAAGTTAGATTAACATAGAAGGGTAGGAAGTCAGTAGTGACGGTGAATTTTTCCATTTGCTGTACACTGCTTAGCCAAAGCTCCCTTGGATACCTGGTTCTAAAATAAATCCCTTGTGTGTGAAGATTCACTTTTTAATCTTTATGCACAAAAGATTAACTTTAGAAGTAGGCATATGTGTTTTATGTCACTCTGTGAATAAATGAAAAACATCCCTTTAGGAGCCAAGACATTAAATATTACCTGTATCTGTTGCTAATGCCTTTTATCTCGATGAAAAAATATTGACTAGCCCAAAAGCATACAATTGCAGTGAAGATTCAGTTCACACATAAATTCTAATGTTTGTCCATGTTTGTCTCAGGTTGCCCTTGTATCTCATTGGTCCTCAATATATATATGAGAAGGCCAGTAGGGTTGATCAAAATGGGGCCTCTGACTTACAACAGTGGCAATAGGTAAATGGGAAAATGCAATTGTATAAGCTTTTCCCTTTTTACTATTTTTTTTCTCTTCTCTGGTATACCTGTCATTTTGGCTACTCAATACTTATCAATTGGGGTTAAAGGCATTAGCGACTCATACAGGTAATATATATTGTCTTGGCTTCTGAAGTGATGTTTGTCATTTATTCACAGAGTGATACTTCTAGCTGTGACATGATGATACAATTTAGTATCATCTTTCACTGCTGTTCCAGCAAATAAATCTACCCTGTGACCAGAGATAGCTCTTTTGTATGCCTTTGTTCAAGCTCAGATGGGTTCCTGTCACGTTAAAGCTAGTAACTCTGCTTCTAATTAGTCTTTCCTTAAATTACAGCAAATATGTGATGCTATTGTTCACTTAATTTCTGGGAACATTCTCTGCTGACTGCACTGCCTACCAGGAGGCCCAAATATCCTGACATCTTAGATAAAGTCATTGTCTGTATGGGGTGAAATGTAGGATTTTAACTTCCCAGCAGTTCAGAGATAAAGTTTACTGTGATTTTATGCAATGGAAAGCAAAAAAAAAACCTGCAGTGTCCTGGGAATAACATCCTTTTCTCCTGGAGGACACAGAAAATGACATTCAAAATATATTGAAAGTTTTCATTCAAATGACCAAAACAAAGCTTAGATTCAGGAGGTTTGATTGTTCCTCTTGGGGTTAGACAGATATATTTTTAAGCTCTATGAAGGGAGGAATGGAGATTGTGCAAATATGATGGTTTCATAATGGGATTTTTTTGTGTGTGTGTAGAGGATCTTCACCAACTAGAGATGTGATACATTGAACTTGACAGGAATGAGGGTAGTATTTTGGGTTGTGTATCTGGGCTAGGAAAAAAAAGACTTATTTAAAAAACATCTATTAACAGATGGTAAAGCCTTTAAGCTGAAATCTTCCTATGTTACTTAGAATAGATCCACAGAGTTGACGAGTTGTATGTCCTATAATTCATTTCAGTACATGTAGTGCTTTCTTTTAAAGTTTATTTACAAAGGTCCATGAAGTAGGAATTATGTTTTTTCATTTGCTTAATAATTATAGTTGGATTTATATCTATTCCATGAAAGAAAACTGTCATATTCACAGGAGGTTAGGAGGAGGTGTTTGGTATATTTTGGAGAGCTGAGTGTCTCCAGAAAATTTCATTTTTTGCCTGTATTTAGCATAAAGCTATATTCTGAAATTTAAAATTGCCTGTGAGAGAGCAAATAAACTTTTCATTTCTTGTGCCCCTGTGCTCATAACAAGACCAATGTATTGCATGCTATTTATGTAGTGGCTTTGCAGTTACAGTCTACTTAATGCAAAAAATGAGCAGAAAGGAAAAATGTTAACTCCACTAATAACAGCATAGAAAATGTGAAGAGATCAACAAATTAATTTGCTGGACTCTAAAAAAAAAGCCCCAAAAGCCCCAAAAGTATTTTGAACAATCTCTTTCCAGTAGTTAGGTAATGATATCACTGGCACAGGTATTTTTTCAGATTTCAGCTGGTGACAAAAGAACCCCCACTGCCAAAGTGCTCAATATATGATCAAATCAAAGCAGCTGACTGAATCAGCACATATCATTTTAGTTGTGTGCTCTCTTCATGCCCATGCTCTTCACTTATCCCAATGAACTCTACCACATTAGTTTAAATCACTTCCTCTGAGCTCTGCAGTGCCTAACTCCCCTACTAAGCTACCTCTGAATACATGCACACAGTATTTGTATCTGTTTTAATCCTTCCTGACAACTTGTAAAAAATTAATTTTCTAGACACATACTTCTTAATAGATATTTCTGGTACTGTGCAGTGTCACCCAACACAGGAAAAGTTTTAAGAAAACATCATTTTTCTTCTAGACTAGTTGAATGTACAGAATGTATATTTTTTCTTTCTTTTATGTTTTTCTTTTGAAAGCAGGAACTTTATTATCAAGTGAGCAATAACCGGCAGACACAGGCAAACATAAAAGTTAACTTTTAGCCTAGGAGAAATTCTATAGGTATCTTTCAACCACACTGACTTAGGAAGGGCGGAACTTGACATACAGTGATATGTTTATGATATTACCATTAATTAGGGAAAAATGATTTGCACGGCATGATGATAGAGAACAATACTGAGGGTACGTGATGATGAACACGCTACTTAGGTGAGTAATCATTTCTGCTGACAGCCCTGCAATGACAGAAGAGCTGGAATGGCTGTAGTGTTGTCAGAGATTTGAGATTCCTGAAGGGTTTTTGCAGCCCCTTTGAGCGCTTGTTATATCAGGTGACACTTTTAATGCCTCATCCTCATTGATATGCTTGGCCACTGAGCAGAATTAAAGAGTAACATTTGAACAACGCAAGCCAGTATCTGACTGGGGGAGATCATTGCTTAGATGACTCTTTTCTAACTCACTGAGCATGGCTTGAATGGTGTGGCTCAAGTTAACTGGAAGGATGGTCAGTAACCAGTTCTCTGAGGAAATCGAGTTGCACTTGCCAGTGTATTTGGAGGACTGTGTGCACAGCAATTCTAGGGAGTGCTAATACTGTCACCTGGAGAACAGGTGTGATGTTAGGATCTATGCAAGGGTGAGTTGAGCTGCCCCCTTGGTTGCCTGCAAGGCTGGTGCTCAGCTCTCTTCATCTGGATTGAGAACATGAAACAATGATCTGAGTCTCCATGTTTTCATAAAGCAAGATCTAACACTTAACCCACTGGAAAGAATGAGTCATTCAAATCATTGAATGATCAACTGCCATTAAATGCCATACTTCTTCCAAAAGATTTTGCTTTTGATCTTAACAGAAGAATGAACATTCTGTCTTTAAAGTCTCTTCTCTTCACAATCTCCTCTTCCTGATGCCTCATTTTTGACTGCATTCTGCTCTGATCTTCCTTCTTCAGGCTTCTGTTTGTTTTTTTTCCACCATTTTAAGGTGCTCATTACTAGCGGTTATCTTTTTTAGATTCTCTCTCTCAGACATTATACCAGCCGCACTGAGGTTATTTTGTTTCTGGAGATAATGTTTACAGCTACCTTAATGAAGATTTAGAAGTGTCCCAAGAAAAATATAAAAATAGATACGGAATTTCAGGTTTCACAAGTAGTATTTTAGGGGGGAATCTGTTGTGGAAATAAGCACACAGCAGCCCTAAGAGAATGTATATGAAAAAGAGGGAAATTTCTACCCAGTTCTGTTGGCCCTACTGTCCTTTAGCCTCTGGAAAATAGATTTTACTTTTTTGTTATTTAGATAAGACAATAAGTAAAAAGGCAGAAAATTCAAACACAGAATGCATGAGATGCTAGCAATGGAATTGGAAACACTAGAATGTGTTGCAGTAAAGTTCTTTCTACCTTCATCATTCTCACTTACATCTTGTTATTTTTGTGAGAAGTATTTAAATGTGTGCATATACCTCAGAGGAGTCCTCTCTGTTTTGCAATTTTGTAGAATGTCAGGAATTTACAATAAATATCTCCATGAAATTTGCTTAATAAGAATTTTCAGAAGCATTTGTCATATTTATGCTAGCAAAGTCAACCAAAAGACTAATTTTAGCAATGTGAAAAGCTGCTTCTTTTGTGACAAAAATTATGGCCTAAGGGACAGAGCCACCCCCTCTAGAAATTAATACTTACAAAACCACATTTCTGTCAACAATGTGATGGCAATGCCATAGGAAGTTACTAATGGGAAAACAGAGCTGTCAGAATAAAAAGCACTCATCTTCTGTAAACTGAGGAGACTTTATCTGTTCTTCCAAGAAATAGGCACATTTGAACTCTCTCTCTGAAATCTCTGTCTCCTGTAGATAATTTGCTTGCTTTAGTACTAACTCATACTTCATCTTCTGTCTCACACACTTGGTATTTCTTGTCATCCTGTAGTCCATATGCTCCTAGGAATAACATCTTTTCAAATATGGTTCTGTATTGCATTCACAGTTATAAGTAAGCCTCATGGTTAGGATACCAAACTAAACACTGCAATTTATGTGGGCTAGAGAAATGCGTCTTGCATATCAGTCTGAGGATTCATTTAAGTAGTAGCAGTCTAATCAAAGAGTTATTATTAAAGTAATATAAAAAAAACACTCCAGTTTTTTCCATTTATTATAGCTAATTCCCAATGATGATGCGATTGAAATGGATACACACCAACTTACCCGTATCTAGTTCTTCACAGGTATTATGCTCAGCTCTCCAGTGGTCCTTAAGAAGGGGAAAGGATTATGGTGAGTTGTTGGTGTCCTGAGTTCTTCACTGCAACAAGTCTGATGCTGTTGCTGAGGATTCCTTCCTTGAGTACAAGGATCTACTTGCTCATCTTTTTATACCTTGTCTAACACGCACTGCACGTTGCTCTTTCTTCATAGGTCCATAATTCCACGTAATATCTAAATTTACTCTATCTAGTATGTTTTACGGATGTTGGACAACTGTTCTTTGCTCCCAATGTTATCTCTAAAGCCAGTTTTACCAGTCTCCCAAAGGCTTAATGACCAGTAATTGATCATCGGTGATATGTTTATAGCCCAAGAACCTCTGGTCCCATCCTGTCCAAACTTTCAAAACTTCAGCTATTATCCTTAACTTTTACTCCTCTACACTGATTTTATTATAAGGTCATAGTAACCTCAGCACAAAATAACTACTGCTCTACTATCCATTATTTACAGAAATCTCAAAGTTGTTGTAACAATAGGCATTACACTACAGAATCATACAAAGTTAAGCTAAAACTTAAACAAATCAGGTAATATTCACCTGTCATTTAAACGATTGCTGTTACAGCTCAACTAGCTAAAAGAAAGTATGAGGCAGACCAAGACAAGTTTGAACAAAGCCAGCCCGACATGACCTAGTTCTGAGGCATAATAAAAAGGCTGTAGCCTCTTACTAGAAGTGTCAGTGTCATACTTACTGGGCTAAAGGGCTCTGCTCAGTGGAGGCTCATTCCTTAGCTACTGCTTCTAGGGAGCAAATGTCTCAGCCAAGGGTCTCATCAACTTTATATGGTGAGACCCAAAGGAATGATTCCTTGGGCGATATCTTTGCAATAGTTCTCTGTCCCTCAGAGATAGCTCACCTAATGTCTTGTATCCTTTCCTGCAGAAAAAGTGGTAGAAGGCCCATCTTGGATAACTATATTTCACAAAATCTGTCACAAGTGTACTGTTTGGCTTCTTATCATCTAAGTGAAAAATCATTTGTTTAAAGTAGATGATAGAGTTTTTTATGAGCATTATAAGTCAGCCTTGAAGAATGTTGAATTGAAGCATACTCTGAATTTTATTAGGAGATAGTGAGATTTGTTCCTTTAATTTCTGTGTGTTCCACATTTGTTGTCCTGAAGCTCTCCTTTTCAAGCATGCTTCTACCCTATGAGTAAATGTTTCATGTTATCTAATAAAGTCAGTGATCAGTCCCTTTTCATCCTGACACTCTGGCAGCCTGTTAGCTGAGCTTGGCCCAGGCCATCATGCGTTTTCAAGCTGGCCATGTCTGTGAGATTGCCTTAGGGAGCAGATGCAGTTTTGCAGTACTCCAGATCTGGGGATCTGTATTCCTGCTCTGGTTCCTATATTCTCTGTTAGTCTGTATTATCTAAGAACCTGTTACTGCAGTTCTTCAGTTGTATGCTATATGGCAGTCAGTCGGGCTGTATTCTGACAGGATGGAAAATAAATCTCATAGCTAAAAAGGAAATGACTTGCACAAAGGTTTCTTCATCTTCACATCTAAGTCCTATTGAGACCCACGGCTTTTCTCTTCTGAGGAAGATCGGTGTGTAAGAATGGTGGAAATAAATTTCATGGAAATGAGGGCACATTTTTGACAGCCTGCTTTAAAGAAAAGCATTCTCTCCAGGTGGTAGTTGTATGTCCTGTTTTGGCCTCTTGTCTAGATGAACACCTGCCCTGGAAGAGAGGAGGGCAGATTTTATGAAGAGAGGAAACATTTTGTGGTGGACCACAAACCATACTGTGCAGTTATCATGGACTTTTCATTGACTTCTGGCCATAAGTATTGTTTGAATCAGACCCAAAAGAAAGGAAGAAAGTAAAGTATGATGCTACGATTTTAATCATTTCCATCAGTCAATGTTCCCTTCTAGGATTTGTGGTCAGGAAGTATCCACCATTGCTGTCTTAAACACAGCTTCATTTTTAGGACTTTGTAGAGGGTAGGAGCACCCCTACAGACCCATAGACAGCAGTGTGTTGTCTAGACACAAGCTACATTTGTATGTCCTTGGATGTGCGTCCCCAACTTTTGCTGACAGGAAGCAAACTGCCAAACATTTCTTATGGAGGTGAAAACCCTTGCTCTTGCCCTTGCTGTAAACTAAGAACACTGCCAGGGAATCCTCGAACAAATGTCGTCCCTCCTGATGCATATTATAGCATTTACTGCAGTAAGGACATGTTCTGAATGGGTGACGAGTACTACACACTAAAACTCTGGTATAATGAATAACACAAGCCAAAAACATCTGCAAATAAGAAAAGTAGCTGTCTCAAGTACATGTTGTATGCAGAGTGGAAACTCAGACTGGCTTACTATAGCCAGCCTATAGGATTTGTTTATATTTCCCCTGACACTAGGAAAAATGAGATTCTCAAAACATCACTAAACCAGAAGAAAACTGTTAAGTGTTAAACTGGCTCTACAGTGATGCTTGATGCAAGCTTCTTGCATCAGTTTACCAAATGCCATCTCATATAATCCGAACTGCATGTACTGAATATTTCTTGCGCTAAATAAAACGATATGCAGTTTCCATGTGGTGCTACATGAGATCCAGAATGTAAACTCTCAGCTTTGTTTACAAAATATGAGATGATAAAATTCTCAGGGAAAATAGAATGAAATGATTAGGACAATACACAGGCTTCTTTAAAAAAGGGAAAGGACTTAACTCCTCACTCCTTTGCATCTCGTGTAGTCATTTACCTCATATAACTTCCTGATAACCACAAAAATGCTGTTTTGGGGATTTTGTAGATGGTGATTTCCGTGTTGTATTGACATGCTTGACATTATTAATGTTTCATGGTCCATGCACAGCTGAGTCCAATTTGAAAATAGGTTCCGCTTGTGCCTGAAAATAAATACCATAGCTGCTATTGAAATGAAACTTGAAGCAGTATCTCTGAATGTAATATAATGTTAATTCTTAAAAAATACAAAAATTGAGATAATGTGTAGATGTTTGTGTGCATTTTCTCATATTTGAAGGGTTAGGTAATTATTATCAAATTTGTGATAGTTTCATAGTAGTCTCTGGAAAAAAATGAATTTATTATTTCAGTTTATTCATCTACTCAGGCACAGAGCTAACTGGTGACCATTTGTGATATGGAATTGCAGACTTGCTTTACGAATGCCATTAGGAAATATTGTTGAAAGATCCTTTCCCCTGAAAGAGTTGTTTTCTCTCCATTTTAGAAATAATTGTGAAAAACAAGAGTGAAAAGTTAAATATGAGAGGGAAGTATCCAGCTACCATACCAAAGTCTCAGTAGGGAGGTGTCTGTTGAATGCATGAAGATCTTCCCGCAAAATATTATTTATCTCAAGTACAGTGTGCTCAGAAATAGGGTATAGAGAAGACATTTGTTTTTTAAGTGACAGTGAATGAGACAAAAATAAGCACTGTATTAACTAATTATTTTTTTCAATGATTAGTTATAATAAACTCAAAGTTTATATGTGAGTAATAGCAGATGTGTGCAGAAAGGGGAAATTAATAATATATTGTTCATTTTGGTAACTTTGGCATCTTGTGCCTATTTTATGATGTATGTTTGGATTATTATTTCTAAAGATATCATTTTCTCATAGCAACCCCAATGAAAATCTGAATTATATGCTTAAAAATACTGCAAATTTGTCACAGAATGTATTAATTGGAGTGGGACTTTGCAACATTGCAAACTGTGAGAGAAAACATGCTGAGCTGAGTGATGTTCTTGCCTTTCCAGAATTATTCAGGTCTTTTAAGCAGGTAGAAAACATATATAGAAGTATAGCTTAGCCAGTGGAGTTGCAGGTGTGCCACTGAAATAAACGCAATATTTTCTTCAAAAGAAAGCAAATGGTGAAAATAAATGCAAATATAAATACAAAGCAGAGAGCTTAAAGGAGACAATATGCATAGTCTGTGAAATTGGTGCATGTTCCCACAGATCCACTGAAAAATATAAAAAAGCAAATGTCTTGAGAAGGGTGGCATAGGTGGAAATAACACACTGTTAAATTTATAGTAGGAAACACGAAAAATGTCAGATGCAATATTTTCTCCAACAATAGGAAAAAAAAAAAGCTCTGTACAGCAGAATTTCCTCTGCCTAAGGAGGTTTCGTGCTGCTAATATTTCATTGTTGTAGACAACTGTACTGTCAAATACTTTGTGGAAAACTCTTTGAAAGACAGTCAGCAGTGCTGGATCACTTGGGAAAATGGGATGATGTGTTTTGAAAAACATGCAAATAAACTGGAAAAAAAAAAGTTGAAAGATCACCTTGCTCTTTATCTGAAAAATAATGTGGAAGGCTATTGTGGTCTCAGGAGTGTAGCACACTTGTACCAGGTTGTTCTTACTCAAACTTCAAAAAGTGAACCAGCTCTGGGCTCAATTCAGAAATCTCTTTAAACCTTAAGAACCTTTTCCCCCATTGAAAAAAAAAATTCCCCCATTGCTGACCTTTTTCATAACAGCTGTGACCAGGCGGAGAAGGAGAATATCTCGAAGTTATGTTTCAGTTTATGTTAATTGGGAGAGATTAACATGTAGCAATACAACAAATGTAAACCAACGCTGTGATGCTATTAAAACTAAACTTGTATTGGGCTATTTTTAGGAGTGATAATTACTTGACTCCAATCACATTTTGACATGATATCAAAACACATTTTTGATACCTGTTTCATAGTTAAAACTGGGTGTTGATAACACCCACATTTATTGGCCTCATCTGTTACAGAAAATGATTAAACTTTGGGATTTTGAAATGTGTTAGCAGAACACTTACAGTCTGTCCTGTTCTTGCTTTGGGAGTTTAATGGTGTTCACTAGCATGGCCCACTGGGAGACATTGAGACATCATTTGCTTCTTAGAAAGGTCTTGTCAGAGGTCAGATGTGGAATCAAAGATAATACTGTCAGGTGGAATGCATTTCAGGATCAAGGGAAATTCTGACTGAAAAGGAAAAGATCCAATTTTTCATCCCAAATAGAGAACTAAACTTTTAGGTTTTTTAGAGTTTTAATTATACCTGCTGGTTCTGATGACTTAGTGATGGTCTCATTAATTACTTAGAACCTTCAGTATATAGTGAAAATGACCTGCCAGTGAAAATTGCTTCTTCCCATCATCTGTGCCACGTAACATTCTAAAAATTACGATGTCAAATTGCCTTTAACTTTGATTGTATGGATATGAGACATTAGCATAACTGGTGGAGTAGTCATCTTTTAATTTTGGCCAAGAATGCAGACTGAACAGAGAGGTAGTTATGCTAGCATGAAACCTCCTATTGACTTCAGCTGTGTAAATTCAATAAGACTAATTTATGTAACCCACATGGCAGTGGTTATACTTTTTCTTGTAAGTTGCTCAGTGCTTCTTGAGCTTTTCATGTGTTCATAGTTGTAAGCAGTACTGCAAAATCTAGTTCCAGATAATTGTATTACCTTAGCTTTAAACTGGCAGGTTAATACTACTCAAGAGGCAGTCCCACACAAACAGATAAAATCTTACAGGATTTTATTGGGTGTCTGTTAGCAATCTAAATAAGCATAAGGGATATATTTTTAAGTCATACAGCTGTGTGAACAATTGAAATCGATTGGAGCTGTTGTCGAGCTCTTTTGGAGCTCATACAGCTATTTTTGGAAAGGATTATACAGCTAAAGCAGCAAAGAAAGCATTAAGAAGGATTATCTTGATTTTCCAGTTTCCCTGTCTAGGGGGTGAAACCATATCTCTCATCTACTTAAGAGCAATAAAAAACTGATCTTTTAGAAAAAAAAAAGTGATCGATATAGAAAATATTTCATTATACAATACATTTAGGTGTAACCAATCATACAAAAAAAAAGAGAAGAAATCAACAGTTTGCCTCATAACTAATTAATTAGATAAAAGATTATAGGTACTTATTTTGATGGTTTTAAAATGCAGATTACTTTTTATTTATTGTGCTATTCTATTACTGCTTCCAAAACTCTGTGCTCAAAGACTAGTGTTCATTTTTCTGTTTGCCCTGTTTCACAGTGTGCTGTACTTTATGCTGTTGTTAAATCTTCGGTTTATTAATGACTTTGGTAGAGCTGTTTGTGCTGATAACCAAAGCCAACGGCAATTGTGCAAGGAGTGCAAAGATTTGAAAACCCCCTGTCGGAAGGTAAAGCCCGGATCAATTAAAGTCTATTTTGGGTTGCAGTCATCTGCTTAAATGCCTCTTGGATGACTTAAATGACTCCTGTTACCTATGTCTTAATTGACCTAATATGAAAGCAGTTTATTTCTGTTTATGGCATCAAGATAGCTGAATATTACTTCAACACTTGGTGTTAGCTATCAGCACTGACATTGCAATTAATGCTGCCAAGGCAGAACCTCCAGCTGCACTGAAGGGAGGATGGTGGCAAGTGGAGCTGCCCTAGGGAACCCTGGGCAGATGAGTCCTGAGCTTGGCAGTCACGTTGCAGCCAGGAGCAGGGATGCAGGACGGATGGCAGGGCTAGAGGAGCAGAGACTGCATCACACAGCACCCGTTGCCTTTCCATAAAGGAGAAGCAGGCAGCTGTACACAACCCAGCACGTCCACTCCTCTCTTCAAGGTAGAACACTTTACAGGGGGACAAAATCTAGAGGGTAAAGGCAGCAGCAAGATGGTATTATGACAGGGAATTCATCAGTATGTAGAATAATTACAGGAACATAGCACCTGTAGGAGGAGGTCTCCTGCGTTACAGCATTCCAATGGTTGGGACTGCAGCTGACAGTGTTCTAGGGATGGCCTCCGTGAACTCTTCAAGCTCCACATGCTCCTCACTTTAGATTTCTGTCTGCACCTCTCCATTTAGGAAGCTGCTCTAGTGCCTCACTGGCTGCTCTTGCCAAACTTTGCTCTAATTTCTGGCCTATTCAGGCTAGAGTGGTTGCCAGTACTAAATACCAACAGTTGCTTGTAGCTAAAAGTTCCTGTATGTAAGAAGAGGCATCAAAAGCAAAGAGAATAATAAAAGAATTATTTGTGTATTCTTTCTTTTGAAAAGAAAAATGATAATACCTCTGCTGTGACAGAAAGCAATGCACAACACATAAATACATATGGTTCCAAAAGCTGTTGCTAGCCATGACAGCCTTGCCTGGACTGATAAATGTTCCATTACTGTAGAGATAATACAATAGCGTATTCGGAACATCCTTTAAAATAATAAAGACTGATTTCATTTTAATGATCTGAAAATCTTAAAGAAGGAAGTGTGTATTGCAAACATTACAATGCTTCTATGCTAGACGGATACAAATATTTTTTAAAAATCTCAAATAGTTGCTTGGCTGATAATTCAATTATTTGACTTTGTGCTGGAGAACATCATAACAAAATTTGTCTCTGTAGTGACACAGTAGTAAATTCCAAATAAAATGTCAGTGGTATGAACAAAGAATGTACTTATTAGCTTTATTTATTTGGTATCAAAGCAAAAACCAGCCATCTCACATGGTCCTGTGGTATAACTCATTCAGCAATGTAGCACATTAAAATGTAGGAATTTTATCCTTCCATGTTAAATGCTCCTTGTTTTCTGACTGCACAGCAGTGCTTTCCTTTAGCATTTGTACTGAATAAACTTCTATGGGAAATTAGCCCTTAAAAATTAGGAGCACCAAGAAGCACCCACCCGTTGATCCTGTTAAAGACAAGCTGATGGTTCTGGTGCCACATGGAGCTGAGCAGATACCAGCCAGGCCAGCCCAGGATGGTGTGGCCGCGATAGCCTGGAGCTGCTCCTCAGGGTAGGCTAATGTCTGTCTGGACTTTGCTGGGCAGGCATATGCATTTTTAATTCCTGTTTGGATGTCGAGGGGTGCAAGCGGTGCACTTCATGTGCATAAAGCAGACCCAGGGCTTTTGGGTGTCCCAAGCCAGTGAATCACTGGTGGACCTGCTCTTTTTTTTTTGGCCTGCAAGAAACAGCTTCTTCAAGGGAAGAACTGTTCAGTATGTCCTGGTGGTTGGGACACTTTCCTATTTTGACTTTTGAAGACCTGGAGGTTAAGTGGGAAGAAATATGTGTGTGCAGCTTCTGGGAGGAGTGCTCTATGGAAGAGAAAGGGGAGGAGGACACCATTCCCTGATGGGGGTGAACAATAATGGCAACTGTGGCACCTGGCATATTTCATATTGAAACCATGACACAACCTTGGAATGCCTTTTTGGTGGGGGAGCTGCAGAGTGGATTTATTTTTCTATCAATTTCAGTAGACAGCAGTGTCCATGTTCTGCCCTGTAGCTTGAACTTCTTTGTTTTAGTAACGCTACTGCTTTTGTAGTTATAAGATGGTGGCACATAGCCATGGATTCATAGACTCAAAAGAGCTTGGTTGAATCACAATTAAAACTTACTTGGAATTAGAAAAAGTAAAATATTCTAGAAGATGTCAGAATGAGAGATAATTTATATGACATTTCTTCTATCCTTATGACCCTATGCATATTTCCAGAAGATCTGAGTCTGTATTATGTGAATACTAAATAAAGTTAGAAAAAAATGGGAATAATAATAGCTCTTTACTTGGGGAAGAACCTTTAGAACTATTTTGTTGGGGAGATTGTCATCTGTGCAGATAGATAGATTATTTTAATTAGCACAATTTACACAACTATTTCAAGACGGAGCTTATACATCAGAATTCATTAGGTCCAATCAAGAATATGTTTTAAACCCTTTGTGTTTTATTTGTGTTTTGGCAGTTTTGTCAAGATAGTCATTTAAACAATTCTTGCAAGATTTGACTTGGTGAAGAGAGAAATTCATTTTGCATTTCCAGAACAGCACTGCAGATACTTATGTGAATACTTTTTAAAAGTAAACCTCTAGATACCTATGACAAATTAGATGATTTTAATTTTAAAATAAAGCTAAGTGACATAGTACTGAAAGAAAAGCAAAAGGACATGGAATTAATGCTACGCAACTGTGTTTATCAGCATGGGGCTAGTTCAGTTCGTTCTTACACAGCAAGCACGTTAGACAGTTTATAATCTGACATTAAAATGCAATATAGGGAGTTCATCTGTACCGCAGGCTTGCTCTTTTTTTCTTACCCAGATTCCTGGTCATCTTTACCTGTAACATGTAGCTTCAAACCGCTCCTTCTGACTTGCATAGCAATACAGTTAAAGCTCAGACTTCTCTTCAAAGCAAGGTCTGACCAGTTTACCCTGAGGATGTTACTGCTGGAGGAGCAGAGGTGGCCCCACCGTGATGAATGACTTGGGGCTGTGCAGCCCAGGGTGTGGGCTGTGTCATGCCAGGGTATGATTGAAGGTGACAATTCTCCTATCTATACTTACCTGGTAAATCCAAGGGCTTCAAGGCATGTGCGTCTGAACTGGTGTCTAGAGAGGCCTGTATGTCATGGTTCAACTCCCAGGTTCTCTACAGTCTAGTCTTTCTACCAGTTCACTCCCCACTGTTGCACATGCATGAGAAATGACACAGACTCAAATATGCAGTGTTAAAGGGTCTTTGGAAAATTCAGCCAAATATATAGATAAAGAGGATCCTTCTAGACTTCTGTTTTTTGACTAGATATGCAAATACTCAGACCTCACATTTAAAACACCTAACACAAGAATTTACTCTCTATTTCTGAGTCAACGTTGCAGAAAGTGGGAGACTCGACACATTACAGGGGTCAGAATTCATGAAGTTTTTGGAACTGACATGAAAAACAGGACAACATTCTTGAGCTCTTGTGTTACCTCACATATTATTGTTCCACTCTTGTGTCTCTCTCTGCTAAGAGGTTTTATTATAATTTATTATTTTTCAGGGCATAAGTTCCAGAAAACATTATACTGTCGAAGGTTAAAAGGTTACAATGTAAATAAGACAGGAGAAAGCAGTAATACGTGTGTTTCCAGAAAAATGCAATAGTTCAGGTAAGTGCAACATGTTTTGAGGGGCTACTGTACTTTTACTGACAATTTATGTTTCTTGTGTGCATAGCAAGACATAATACAAATCTCTGCTTAGAATACTGCTCTCTATGAATAAAGTTGGACTTTAATATTCTACCATATCAGCAATAAAATCAGCCAAACACTGTGTTTATATTGATTCCTTTCTGCGAGGTGGTGCGAGGGTTACAGGCAGTTAATTTTACACATAGCATTGACTCTCCCATTGCTAACAGGGCTCAATATGAAGCTTTGTGATAGCGGCTCAGGAGTAGTCCAGTATGCAGAAAACCAGGAATGAGTCAAAGAAAATGCTCACGTCTCAACAGATGATGTTTTAACAGGCACGTAGGTCTGGGCTCACCTTTGTAAACCTGTGTGAACTTTGCCAGCTTGGTAAGCTGAGGTAAGCTGAGGTCAGCCAGAGGAGGACTGAGCTTCACGTCATGCTGTCACTCTTGCTCTGAGCTGTTCCCTGCAGATGCTGAGAATAAGCAGGGCTTCATTATGTTAATTCCCCAGCGCTGC
>NW_010589484.1:156324-192942 GCF_000705375.1 Tinamus guttatus
TCTGAGCTGGTTCTCCTGAGATTCCTTCCCCAGGATAAGGCATAAGAAGCCTGAACTCAAGTATGAACAAGGCCTGTGGAAGCCCAGTATGGGCCCACCTCGACAGTCTGTAGCAAAATGACTCCTGACTCCAGTAAGTGGCCAAGTCCAGCTCGAGGTTTTTGAGATATATTAAAGTAGAGGATATAGATTCAGGATATTCACTTCAGAAAAAGTTCAGAAAAGTCCATAAATATCAAGAGTCTCGTTACTGCAATTTTTGGAGCTTTGTGAGAAAAAGATTCTGCTATAATCAGTATTGTACAATAGTGCCCTCCTGTGCTGGGCAACAGGTCAGGTCCAGACAAGCAGCAGGGAATAGGGGTCGTGGACCTGGAAGTCTCTGGACTTTTTTTTAACAGAGTCTTTGCTTACAAGTCTTCTTTGACTGACAGGTAATGGGAATAACACACACAGGGAGATGAATCATGAAGAATAAAAGATTCGCGCATTAGCTGGAAAAAGAGTTTGGTAATGCAAGCATTTGGTTTTCTCACTAGCTTTCAAACTCTAGAAACTCAAAGTGTTCTTTATAAATCCTTTGTTGCACCCTCTAAGGGCTAACGTATTTTTTTTTTCCCCTTTAACTAATTGCTTATCATTGTAGCTTAAAAGTATTGGATTGCTTGGGAGAGAATCCAGTCCCATTAATTCTTTCCTTGGCTCTATTAGTATGTTCTCTAGTTAGAGTTTTGTCAGAAATCCTGTTTTATTACTACAAATGCTACTACGCCCTCCCAGTATTCCTGTTTTATTGCACTCTATGACATTATCTTTGTTTTGATGCTGGTTGTCATTATGTATCAAGTCAAACAGGTCCTCAAGGAATATCATGTTCAGGTTGTTTTCTCTCATCACAGTGGGCAGCTGCTTTTCATTTCTATTTTCTGTAAAGTTGCCATTTCTTTCAGTCACAAAGGTGTATTTTTGGTGGTGTAGATAATGAGTGTAGGATTAACTCATAAGGCAGGTGCCGGCTGGGAAGCTTAGCATTAACTTATGAATTAGAAACTCTAACATTGTAACTAACTATCCATAAAAATGAAAATAAATAAGCTTCTATTATTATTATTATTAACCAAAGAGACCTTAAATTTTCCGTGAGAAACACTCATTTACATTCTAATAAATATATAATTTATCCAGTAAACATATAATGATTCATATATATATGAATCATGTATTTTCTTCATACATGTCATAATAAATATATCAGAATTATTTCATTTTCTACTGACAGTTTTTGAGGTCTCAAGACTTTTGGCTTCTCAGTGTTTCTCAAAAGAAGCAGCTGACATTAAGGAAAGAGGGCAAACTTAACAGTGTAGTGCCAAAGCTTCAGAAAACTTTCACCTCTGTACTGGGGGATGAGCACCAGATAATCTTTAAAGGGAGTAAATTAAATGAATGCAATTATTCTGAAATAAATATAAAAAGATTCAAACCTGAACTTTTATTTTTAAAGCAAATAGTCTCAGGATACAGTATTTTAACAGGAGATTTCAAAGGTGTTTAGAAACATATATTTGTGAATAAGAATTATATCCTCAGTTATATTACTAGAGGTGAAATTAATAGTTCTAGTACTCCCTTAAAGCACCTAGTTTTCCAGTTCTAAGAAGCTGCTGAATTCAGAGCTGCTCCTCCTCATGCCTGCAGCAGCCCAGACTCCCACTGCAGTGTCCGTGAGTGATTATGGATAAACCACCACGACAAAGCAGTCCCATCTCTGGCGGTCCCTAGGACATGCTAAATACACTCTAAAAACACCGAATGCAGCAGGAAGACCAATGCAAATGACTGCTTTCAATAAAAGATGTTGCTGGCAGTGGAGCAGTTCCTGTTTCTAAATATTGTCTGCATGAAAGCAGACTTAGTTAACATGGCCTTTTTCTGGGTCTTGGTTGGCTCTTCTTATCTCAGTGTCAACTAAAGTCATTCTGACCTGTTTTTTGGGGGCTTAAATGCTTATATAAGCTAGATGCCAAGCCTCTAGGGTAATTACAGTACTAATTACTGCTTTTGACATATATTTCTAGTGATGAGGGTGGTTTACAGAATGCCTTGATGCCATTTTGCAAGGGTGCTGAACTGAGTCTGTTTTTTTTCCATATTATTTTTCAATGCTGAGGTTAGCTTGTTCTTTAGATGTAGGAATACAACAGTAGACGATAAAGCAAATTCATCCATACATTTTATATGTAATAGGAAGCATAAAGTAAACCAAGCGATAGCTTTTTGCTGTGGGGAAAGATACTTCTGTTTTTCTCAGTAGTTCTTCTATGCAATATCCTTATTTAATTTACTGTTCTTGTATCCTTAAAAAACAGGACAAGAATCACCTGAAGGTAAAAAGAATAGAGAGTCATAACTAAGCATAATCCTGACTTTCATGCTAGTTCCCCAAAACAGCCTCCTTGACAGTGTTCTTTTCCTTTCTCCCTTGTTTCTTCTCCCCTTACCAAGATGAAGAGACTTTGCACACACGGATGACACAGATCTATCTCGTGCTCTTCAATTAAACCGAACCCGTGAAATAATAAAAACAAATACTGTAAAAGCTCTGTCAAAGATAATAAAATTATAACAAATGCTGAGGTTTATTAATGAGCTAAAAAAGCCTGTCCTTAAAATTATCTGATAACAGAGGAGGAAATATTATAGAAGGGTATAAAGACTAAAGATAAAGCAGCTGATAGGAGAGAGATGTAATATGCAAGGACATGATCATAAGGAGCACTCTTCTGAAGGAGAAGCAGAGAGAAAGAAGTTATGGATCTTAAAAACAGAAAGGAATTTATGTATCTTAAAAATAGCATAGAGGTGCAAAGGGTAGCTCAGCATGATCTTGCCACAGTATAGGCTGGGGACTGCCTGCCTGGGGAGCAGCTCTACAGAACAGGACCGGGAGGTCACGGCAGAGTGAGCAGCACCAGAGCCAGTGATGCTGGCAGCCGCCAGGCCAGTGCTATCTGGGCTGCACAAACAGCAGCATAGCAGGTACATCCAGGGAAGTAATTTTCCCTCTTTACTGAATAGACACCAAGATATGGGTCCTATGTTTAGGACCCCAACAGAAGAAAGGCATCGATAAATCACAGCAAGGTAGTGAGGTGGTCTTAACGCTAGACTCCCGTCTGCCTGGTGAGGGGAAGCTGAGGGGCTGGGGCCAGCTCATCAGTCTGGAGATGAGGTGGGTTCTGGGAGGACTGAAGATGAGATCCCACCTCAGTTGTCCTCTGATCCTGTGATTCTTTGAGAACGTGGTGGCTCCTATATTGATTCCTATTCGGTGGGGCCTGTTACTTCAGGAAAGTAGGAAGAGTGTTGGGAAATTGAGGGTCTGAGGCAGATAAGACACAGGTGGTGAATGAAGTGCTGAATGTTTTCTCCTCATTTTTCTTTTTTTTTTCCTTTTTTTTTTTTTTTGAAATAGATCTGACTCATCCTTCTACTTGGCAGCATTGATCCATAGAGTGTTTTTTCTTCTGTAGGACTTTGTATGCAGGTACATAAGGAATGCCAGATGCAGCACAGTCTCTAGCAGAGCAGGATAGAAAAGCAGCAGATTGACCAGGGCTTTTTTCTTCCTTTGTAAATGAGCAATGTTTCTTTTTGCCTTTTTTAACTAGTTTCCTAATGAGGCTTGTGCACTAGCAATTCCTGTCATTCCCTAACAGTGTTCATATTCATGGTACAATTGCAACCAAATTTCATTGAGTACTCTCAAATACTAAGCTCCAAAGTGTTTCAAGAAGGTAAGGATCTAGGTAATGGAGAAAGATTCAATTAGTGTCCTCTGCTGAGGAAAAGACTGCAGGTAGCTTAGGCCCTAACTGGGATGGAGGAGTTTGCAGGGGGAAACAAAGGTTGAGTATGGGGAGATGTGGGCCCCGTTGATGAGCCCAGGCAGAGCGCATGCATTTCTAGATGCCACTAACAAAACTATAGGAAATGTGGCTGAAACTTGGAAACTTGGGCAGCTGATCAGGTGCACTACTGAATGTAGAAGTTCCATGTTCCATGCCCTGGACAGATAGTTCTTGATCATGTTGCTGAGCTTTTCATTCTTCTTGACCTCTGTCTGTCAAGGGGTCTGTAACTAAAAGAGCATGAGCTGGCTCACTGTATTAGATGTTTTTCCCACAATCTCAAGCATATTTTCCATTCTTACGTCATGTGCCTTGGCACTGACGCTATCAGGACCGACTTCCCTTTATTCTTCCTGGTTCTGCGTGGGGTGTACGTGGCACAGGGCTGTGAGATGTCTCATTTCCAACCTAGATTAAGCTGGGGAGCCTGATTTCTGATCAATTAAGCAGCTCCATTTGGCACATGAGGAGCAAGAAAGAAGTCAGTGTTATTGGGTTTGAGGCAGAAGCTATGCAGAATCATAGACCTCAAAGGTCTGCCTTCTAGGAGGCTTACTCCCCAAGGCTAGGCCAATACGGGCCGGGACCTGACTCACTAGGTAGGTCTGCACTCCAGCGAAAGGCTCTCCTTAAAGGCCTGCATCCCACTATGTCTCTAAAAACTTTCATTTTTCTCTGCCACAGGTGTAAGTGAGAGCCTCAGTGTTATCCCACCTCTAGATGGCATTATGATACTGTAAAATGTTCACTTTTTTAATATAAATTAAGCAATCATTAAATTATTGCCATGGTATAACATGCTCCAAAGACTAAGAGCTAGGACTCATATTGGATGATCTTCATTCCTGGCATGTTTGGAGTGATCACTATGTTAATACTGGAATAAGACAGAAGAAAATTAAGGGACATGTGCCATAACCACATTTTCAAATATTAGTAACTTAGGCATTCATTTTTAAATACCAAAAAGGCATAGCCCACAATATATAAAAGGATCAGTTCATAATTCAGTTTATGTAGCAGTCATGCCAGGATTAAAAGAATGCAAAATCAGGCTGTTGTTGTTCAACTTCTGTCTGCTTTAATTTCTCTATCAGCATTTTAATTTTCCAAATCTACTTGTGTTTGAAGGCAAATAAAATGTGATAATGTTTGTGCATGCTGGTCATATAGATTATTGCATGTTTGCAAATGAAACATTCAGAGGCTCAGAAAAAAATTATTCACCCTTCACTAAGCATATGAAACTCTTAGCATCTTCAATGGGAGCTGTGCACATGTATTTGACTGCATTCCTGAAATTTGCTTGTAGGCATGGAAAATGTCCAAACTGTATTTTTCAAGAGAAAAAAAATATCCTTGAGGTTTTGTTTTGGCACTGCAGTGAGTTTTCCCTTGGTATCTTCAGAGCTGGAGTTTTCTCTGAGCTCTGCATTCCTTAGATGTCAAAGAATGTCCAGACCAACTCCTGAACTGTCCCCACTTTTCAATTGTCAGTGGATTAAGTTCAATAATAAAATGATAAGAAGTTACATTCGTTCCCCTCTAGTTCTTTTCTCTGAAAAACAACAAAAATAAGATCTAGATAGGGAGACAATATATTGATTGGGTGAACCCAGTGTTGGTGAGAAATTGCTTATGAAGGACTTGAAGAAAGAAAAAATACTGATTTACTGCACAAAGGTAGCAGTTCCAAAAATAGCTTTCTGCTTTGTGCCCTTCTATGACACTGGCCAGTCTCTTTGGGCCATGTGGTGGTTTGCAGCAGCATCTCTGTGTTTATTTGGCCGTTTAGATTTGCCCTTTCTAAACCAGACCCTGCAGGCTGGAGATGACCTGCCTGGTTTGCAGACTGCGCAGTTCCTGCTCCTCACTCAGCAGCTCCCTAGGACCTGCTTGCAGGAGGAGGGCAGCATTTCCCAGAAATGCCTGGAACTGTATAACACCCATGCTTAGAGAGATTTTTTTTTTAACCTCACTCCTTGTGGTAAACCTCCCAGGATACTTTGGCAGGAAAGGTGATGAGATGGCCTCAGTGGCCTGTGTATCACAGCTTGTATAATTCCCTTATTTCATGTCACGGTAAGAAAGTACTGGGCTAGAAGTTGAACTTGCAAAGGATGACAAATATTAGATTGAAGATTTTCATTGCAAAATAAATTTGGTTGCATTGGAAATATTTAGTGTATGTATCAAGCATGAGCCTTGAAGTGCATGCTCTTCTTTCCCTCAGGAACCCTTGCCCGTTCTAAGTACAGGTAACTATTGAATTTTTTTTTCCTTTTTTTCAATTGTGTTTGGTTTTTAATGCCTAATGGGCTAAACAAAATAGGACAAAATGGACAAACCTGAAAAGAAAGAAATTCTGTTGCATTGCACCATATGGACCAATTTTTAAGTTATTCCAGTTTAAATATATCCTCCCAAAGTTGTAAAACCAGGAAGCCTCAGTAACAGCAGACCATCACGAGGCAGTTCTGTTCTTCCAGTTTGACCGGCAAGAGCCGTACAGAAGAGGAATGCAGCAGTCCAGGGTGCCTGCCTTTGGCCTGGCTTTCAGAGGAGTGTCCCGTGTGCTGCATCTCCCTCATTTCTTTGCTCCCTTCCCCAATCCCATGTGCTCCTCCTGCGTGTGTTCCACTCCTCACTCTTGCCTTGTAGGATTCTGCTGTGCTTTGTGTTGGTTTTGTCTTCTTGAAGGTGGGTGGATACTGCTATGGGGGTGACAGAGAGTGAGGCCCTGGTTTTCATCCTGTAACTCATCATCCCAAGTCCTTCCAGCTCCTTCCCCGGGGTGAAAATCCTTGGGGAGGAGAGATCTTCCCTGAGATCATCTCCACCCTTTACGATGGTTTTCCTGAATTATGCTAGATAAGATTTTCCCTCAAGCCTTGTCATTTTGGCTAAGCTTTGAGTTCTCAGAGGAACATTATCATTTCTAACACCTCAGTGACCCCTTCATGTTAATTTTCAAACACTGTATTCAGAGCTTAGAGGCACTAGTGCATTACAACAAAGCAGCTGAAAATAATTTATGGCCCAAAGCTTATGCTTTTTGCTTATGTTCATAGCGCTGGTGGAAATGCTCCTGTGGTCGGGTTTGTGAAGCCTTTCGGCGCCTTCACAGCAGCCCCTGGCTGTGCGCGAGGCCTTTGGCTGCCTCAGCGGTTACCGAAACCTGTTGGAGAGGTGACTGCTGAAAGAACTTGCAGCCAGTTGCAATGACCCCACTGGCAATGCCCTCAATCTGGGAACAGTGGGGAAAAATAGAGCTAAAGCTCATTTAGGATCTCTCTTCCTTGAGACAGGCATCTGGAATAGAAAACCTCCAACTGAATAGCTAAATTAAGATTACAAACAACTGAAAGCAGAGCCTGAAAAAGGAAAATGTCAGATAAACTTAACTGCAGGCACTATTGCTAGTTTAGCTTATAGTATCTTATTTTATATTTTGCTTCTCTAGATCCCCCTGCAGCTTCACTGACTATATTCTTCAGTATTCTGGGCTTATAACTAGTGTAGTGCTGCTGTGAGTGGTGAAAAGCTGCTCTGCTGAGCTGCACTGGCTGTTGAAATTTCTATAGTGCTCTTCATGAAAGTGTGTGTGGGTGCAAATAAAGAGGGTTTTTGCAATTTGAAAGTATTTTACGTGCCTGAGCCTGGACAGTGCAAAAGGTGTTATTTTAAGACATTAGCAGGACTTGTTGCACATCTGTTCTATTATTAACGATTATTTTTAAAACTAAATATTGCATATATAGTAATGTAAAATTGAAAATCGTACTATTGTGCTGCCTTTATTTTTTTTACAAAAAAATCTTTGAAGCTCTAAAAACATCAAGAATAAGAACAAAGGCCTCCAGTAAAGGATGTCAAAAATTCATGTTTTGTAATAACACCCAAGAAATGGTGAATCACTCATACTGCCTAATACATCCTGTTCTGCTTTTGCTGGGGATGTAAAAAAAATTACAAAAACAGTCAAAGCAGCAACAAACAGGGTTGCTCACTATGAATAACATGTACATTGAGATAGTGATTTTCTCATTCAGGGAGACAAGCCTTAATATTTTGTCAATATTAATATATTGATCTGCATGGTACCATGAACAGATGCAGCACTAATAAGTGAAAGGAGGTATGGAGGAAGAACTTAGCCATGTCACTTCCTTCCCATTCGTGTATAAACTAAGGGTTTGTTTATCTTTCTAGAACAACTGTAAAACCAACATCTGAATGGCATTACTGTACAAATATTTTCTTCTCTTATGTTTTAAAACAATCTTATTTTTTTCAAGAAATCTTAAGGATTCTGGGGTCTTTAATAGAAATAATTTGTTACTATTGTCTTCTTGTAAATACATGAATTCATGGACCTTCTTGCATCAGAGATGCTGATCATAGTGATCCAGCTGATGAGCAGAACCCAGACTAGACACTGGCAATTGCTTCTCTTACAGACGTTTCTTGATTACCCAGGCTCTCAAGAATTATAATATCCTAGTCCTGTGATAGTCAATTCCATTATACAACTTTTTTTTTTTTTTTTTTTTTTCAGTCATGAGCAAAAATTATAGGCTCTGGAATGGATTCTAAGCTTCATTCAGAATAATTGGCTAAAATAAATTATTGGCTTCAACATGGATTTTCAACAGTGTAAATTAGGTCTGATTCTGGCTCTATTTCTTTTATGCAGAGGTTGATAGAGCCTGAAAAAAATAACATGTCTCTGTGGTCAGACTGTTTTTCTGTGGTGATCTCCCTATAATTTTCTTCAGTTGAGGGACATCTGTTACCTCCACAGTGCATTATTGACTCTTGTAGTGTTGTTTAATTCAAAGGGAATTTGAGTGGAGAAAGATGCTTGGAGTGCACCCAGCACCTTCCTAATTCCTTAAACAAAATCCTACTTATGTCATATAGCTGCATATATCCCCAGCCTTATTTACTACTATGGTCTTTAAGGTGGCAGCCGCCTTTTTTTCTTCTTTTGGAATCTGATCTCACACTATTTTTCTTGAAAGTAAGAGAAACAAAAATGAGTATTTGATGATTTTCTAAAATGTTTTCCTCATGTAATCTCTAAGGCAATTATTTCACCTCATTTGGACAGCGAAATTATGTACTAACCTTTCAAGTACTACTCCAAAATAAAAATCTTAGTGTTGCCTCTTACTGTCTTTCAATTAGAAATGGCTGAACAGACTGGGAACTTGTTAATTTGGTTATGGAGTTTATGTGTTAACTTAATTTTGCCCCACTGGAGGTTAAGGCATTGATTGGACACTCAGCCATGTAATCTCATAAAATGTAAGAAAATTCATTGCAGCCAATGAGAGTCATTAAGTATATTTATATTCTGTCTGTACAGATTTGTCTAATTCTCACATTCTTTTCTCAAAATCTACTGTCTGGCTGAACATCCTGGTAATAATGTCCAAGTCCCTGTTTTGCTATATGGACATCATTCCTTATGGGCTCTGAACAAGTTATTTAACCTCTCTGTTACTCAGTGTCTTCTGTCTTCTTGCTACTCATAGAGATAGCACAGTCAGTAAAAAAAACACTATTCTCACTATTTATTATTTGAACTTAATTAAAATAATCTGATATCATTAGTGATAGCTTGAGAGCCTTTTTTTTGATGAATTATAAGCAAAAGTGATAAAAAATGAAATTAAGACAAAGTTGAAAACATACAGGTTTAGATCAAGCTTTTTTTTTTTTTCTCCCTGTTGTAATAAAACTGCACTAGTTTTGCCCCTGTAGTGTTGATAGTTGTCTGGGACTGAAATTTCTGCCATTAGGAAAATGCAGGAGGCAACATACTTGTACATTTACGAGAAATATGAAAAGAAGGGATCCAACTGTGAGTGCATCTCCCACTGAGTCAAAATTTACTGTGTTCTTCTTTCTTTTCAAATTGGTCTTTTTGCAACATCAGAGAAAAGTAACAAAAGAAATGGAAGTAGCTATATTTAATACAATCTTCACTGAAATCCAAAGAGCAGAAAGTGTTTTTGCTTAAAGTAATGCAGGATAGATAAATAATGCCTACAAAGTAATTAACACAAACAAGACAGCTTACAATTTAGCTACTGTGTAGCATCCTCAGTGCCAGTATTAGTCAGGACAAAATGCATCTTTGTCTCAGCAAACATGGAATAATAGATCCTGAAGTTTTCATGCTTGCCTGTTAGCAACAGGATTCTCTATGGCAGTGAGCCTATGAATGGAAGGGTAGTAAAAAATTCCAAATAATGCACCAAATTTTGGACAACTGCAAAATGTCACAGTTCTCATGGTTGGAAAGCTAGTAATAATGAGTGTACTTAAAAAGCAACTTGATAATCCTGTAAATTAGGGGCTGGAGGAAATGATTAAAGAGGCATTTCCTAATTTTATGCTAGGACATCGTAAAATCTTCTTGTTCTCAGAAAGACGGGAACTTCCTAGAGTGACTATATGCAGGCTGTGACCTCACTGGTTTTACATTTACTAAAAAGACTTGTCAACAGGAATTATCAATGTTGTGTTGTTTGCCAAGGAGAGGTAAGAAATTACAAGGTTCTTTTTTGATAAAGAGAACTGATCTAGGGACTAATACAGTTTCAGGAGTGACAATTACTAAAAATGTGAAGAGCTATCACAATGGGAGCTCTTGTTGCTCGATTAAGATGTTTGAAGAAATTACTTGCAATTGATGTAATTCCTTGGAGTTCTACATATTTTTGCAGTACTTTCTGTGCTCCTCCATCCTTCTCCCCTTAAAACTTGAAAGTTTTGCTTGTATTTAGAAAGAAATGTCAAACATCAGATACACGGTTAGTGTGGAGTGCAAAGGAACCTGAATCAGATGGAAGGAAAATAGAACTAGCAATAGGTTCAACTGACCATTGAATTTTCCATGGGTTCAGAATAAGAACTGTTTATTCTTATTTGACCAAAAATCAAATAACTACACATTTAAGTAACCCCCCACCGCATACAGTTACATAATCCTAAATCCATCAGAATATACTAAAATAAATACAGAGAAAAAGGTACTGCAGTATAAAAAGAACTTGTCAGCTGCTGGATATCATGCAAGCCGGGTATTCATCAATTATCTTAACAAATATACTGACTTGCTCATTTTTTTCCTAAAATATATTAAAGTTAAAGCTTTTCTTTAACTGCAGCACTGGGAATAGCAAAGAAAAAGAGGAACCTGATGTGCCATTTTATAAGTTTCAAAAAACTAACTTCAGATCTTGCTTAACATACTGAACATGTGTCCCAGGTTTGCAAAAGATTTACAGCATGGTTTGATGCAACATTTGATTTCTTGCAAAGACGAAATCACAAGCTTGTGATAAATCCTGAAGTTACTAATTATTGCATGTCACTGTCACTGTAGATCACAAGAAATAAAATGGTTTGGTCATAGCTTGTACCTGTCACTTAGAAATATTGTACAGTCTTCTTTGCTAGGATAGTTGGAAATACCAAGGTTGCAAAGCTGATCGAGTCATTTCAGATTTAGCCCTGTGCTTGTTTTCAGATTCTTCTCAAACTAACCTTGATTTCTCCAGCCATGTTTGTTATTTTTAGCCGTTTATGTGTCAGTCAGACTGAACGGAATGTTTTCAGGCCACAAGCCACTTGTGAACTGCTTGCTTTGGCTATTTTCTTTTTGCTAAGCCTAGGTGCTCATTTCAATCACCTGCCAAAATAGATCTATTTCTTTCTCCAATTAGACAGTTTATTTATAAATATGAAATAGATCCAGTAGATGAATAAACATTGAATAAAATTCATCAAATGTAGTAAAAATGTAAAAATGTTATGATTTGTTCTGATTCAAAGACTCTAAGCCATAAATACACATAGTGATGGCAACTAACAGACTAAATTTCCATCATTACTTAAATAATTCTCTATCTCTTTGCCTATGCGATCGTTCCTCCGTAAGAGTGACAGCACCTTGGATTCTACCTTTACTACTTCAGCCATGGTTCAAAGCTACGTTTTCATTTTAAATCAGTTTTGATAAGAAATTTCCACTTACCAAGCCTTCATGGTTTAGGACTGCCTCATTACGCAAAGTTTTCTCTACACTTCTTTCCCTTTTCAGGCACTTTCTTTATGCTTCATCTGGGCAACTTAACACGTATACAAACACTCTTCTAAAATCATTTGGTCACACTTTTATCATCTTTTCCCTGACAGATATGGGAAGTGACACTCTGTTCTGCAGCTGTGTGCCTTCTCTTTCTGTGCTTCATTCAGTTTCGGTTTTCTCTGCTGCATTCATCCCTCTTTGTCTGGCATCACCCTTTCCTAGGCTGGAGTGTTAGCAGATTACATTTCCAACAGTTGAAATCTGCTGATGGGATCAGACTGATCACCTCAGGAGGTTGTAAATACTAACCTTAGTGTTCAACTTTTAAGGGAAAATGGGAATAGTGTCTGCATTCAATCTGTTTTGTGCTGTCAAATGAGTTCCCCCTGAGCTGCTTATCTGTCTACCCAAGAAGTGACAAATTCTTAGCATCCACCTTTTCATCTACAACAGGAAAATTCAGAAACCTGGGTTCAGTGTAGGGAAGGATTAAAGCATCCCTGAAAAAAGATGAGACAGAAGATGGTACCAATAACACAAGCACACCTTTTTTTTTTTTTTACCTACTTGGATTTTATTAAGTGGTTCTCCATCTAAAGAACAAAGATTGAAAGCAACATATAGGCCTCATAGTATCATGTGTTAAGAGCACTGATACAGTCAGTATAATCGGCCTTCTCTAGACAGGAAAAAAATGAGGTATTTACAAACTAAACTCGTAAAAACTGCTGGGAAGCTTATACAATCTCTTCCTTTGCTGCGCAGGTTAAGTAATCCTTATTTGTGTGGTGATTTCATAAGTACCAGATTCATGGTTCTAAAGCAAAACTTCCTGAGAGAGAGTTGTGATAATAAGATCAATAAAACCCGAGTATTAGGTTGGAAGGGCATCTAGTCCCAGTTCCTGCTCAAAGCAGGGCCACCCTCAACATTGGATCAGATTGTTCATGGTCCTGTTCAGGCTCTCCAAGGATGAAGATTCATTACACTTTCATTATAGGAGCTGCATGAGTATGTCTTTGGGTTAGACGATGAGAAAACCCTTTTTTCTGGACATTTTCCTATGAATCGACTAATAAATATTAAGATTAGTATTTTTATCTAAAATTCAGTTCTGAATAAATATAAGTGTGGAAAATCTGAAATCCTCCCAACCAAAGAAATTTTAAAAATAAGTTCATGAAACTGTGCGTCTTGAGTCCTTTCATGTGTATGGTAAGGCTGGCTCCTTTCTTAGACATCGGAGGAGATGAGAGAGAATCCAGCAGACTGGTTACCATGAAGATGTGTATATTATCCCTCTCATTCTTTGTTGGTTTAATTGTTTAGGTACCTTGAGATATAAATCCTCCAAAAAAAGTGCCAAGTAGGTGCTTTTAACAAAGCTCAAAAGGTACTTCATGAATATCAGACACTGACATATCTTGCCTTCACCACCCAGAAATGTTAACCTGTGTTGGCAAAGATAACACACACATTTTCCCACAGCCATCTGCCTCATCTTGTTACAGCGTCCCATTTCCCAGCGGCTGGAAATGGATGAATCTTACACTATGACCTGGAATCTGACAGATTTGTGTTATTACAGAGCAATGTGGACCACCCGTATGTTTTAAATGGAGTGTCTTAAGGAGTTTTATTGATCAGAATGCAGAATCTCTTAGAGATTCTCTTAGAGATCATATGTGTGTGTGTGTGGAGTACCATATCTTTTAGGGACTTGAGGTTGGCGGAGCGGAACTTGTTGATATGTGCCTGTTTTCCCAGTCTCACTTGTACACTTTAAGCGAAAGCCCTCAGAATTTCTGGCTCTGAGTGACTGCTGAAAAAATAACAACAACAACAAAAAACCCCAGCAACACACATATTCCTAGATACATGAGATGAATTATGATCTCTGGCAAATTTTACTTGCAGTTCTTCCTTTTCTGTCATTTTAGATATAATAGTAGGTGAAACAGCACCAGAGAAATAGCCTAAGCTCAAGCTTTATTGTCTTTCCTAATAAATTATTAATATGAGCCTTGAACTGTTTTTAGCTTGGGTCAGTCAGCACTTTCACAGAAGGTCCCCAGGTAGGGTCTGGGTTTCACTTAGGCCAAGGACTGTTCACAGTGGGAGTCTGGAGATGGCTACCTTGTTCAGGAATGAAAAAATACTCTTTATTATAGACATGCGCTGCTCTGTCAGGCACTTTAAATTTGCTGGCATGGATGTAGCTGTAAAATAGCTCTCTATGCTTTCCAGCCTATGGGTCCCGGTGCTGTTGTTCTGCTGGTACTTGCTGCTTGTCACTGTGAGCAACACGAGATACCAGGAGTAAAAATGAACTAAGAAAATGCCCTGAATGGAAGAATAAAATATTTGAAAGTTTTTAAAGGTTTCAACAGTTTCAAGGTCTAAACTTTGGAGCAGTAGTAGACAAGTGAAAAAAATTAAAGTAATATCTTTATTTTGATCTCTAAGATGAGAAATAGAAAGAGGAAATGTGATTCGTAGGAGGCAGAGAAAAGGCAGTCTCACTTCTGACAACAGCTTGCTCTGAGGCACTTAATGTTTCACTTAATTCAGTCAGAGGAGGCTCATTCTGAAAATATAGCATAGAAATTTGAGGAGTATTGCTTTTTATGAAACATATGAATGATGTGTTTTAAAACAGAGCACAAAAGACTGTGAAAATACAGGTTTCACATAAGCTCTTTTAAGACCAATTTGGGAAGCTCATAGTGTGACAATGATCTTGGACAGACTGCTCTGGCACATGATATAAGTATCAAGCATTAAGCTTTTACACAACAGTTGGAAGTTGCCAAGAAAACAAAGATAGTCACTATAGCTTGAACCGTATGGAGTTTGGTGAGTATTTTGCTGCTATGTGTAAGATAGATAGAGAAAAAAAATCCTAAAAAAAACAAGCTAGATATGGTTCAAAGGTTGAGACCACAAAACCCTAGCACATCTATAAAACCACTCAACCCAAGATGGTGACTGGCATTAGAACAAAGATGAAAGAACCAAAATGTATTAATTTGCTCTTCTTTTTTCTTTTTCTTTTTTTTTCTTTTTTTTTTTTTTTGTGCACAGACTGGTCAAAGAGGGTAACAACAACAATATTACCTCAGAACATATTGCATAAGAATATTACAGCAAAAGCTTACAGAACTGCCAGCATGAAAGGAAATGGATATTTATTCATTTCAAGCTGGATATGGGTATAATGCCAGTAACTGAAATATTAGTTCTGAAAGAAAATCCACATCAGTAGAAGGTGAATAGGTAAAATTCAAGTTTGGTGTGGAGAGCTAGCCCTTATAAGGGACTACATGAATTAAATTTACTGGTAAATAATCTGGAACAGATGCTATTTCTAATAATACCAGTGAACAAAATACCTTTTATTGGATTAAGAACACACACACACACACAAAAATATCCTTTCTTTTATTCAAGGGTGGGTTCACTAGAAAGAGAGCTAAATTAGTGAGGAGAAAAAAAATTAAAACTCCTTCCCTGGATTCAAAAACTGTCAAGAGAATACAGGAGAATACAAAATAATGTGACACCTTTTTGATGTTTTTAGAAAGCTCACCTTAAGGTTAAAGCAGAAAGATAAGCAGTAAGTTGCTTTCTCTGGAAATCCTAGAGCTAGAGGGAAAGAAAAAATGGTGGTGTAGTCATTGATCAGTGCAGTAGCAAAAGTGGATGTCTTCACTTGAGAGCATACCTCAATCTAAAAAAAGGGAAAGTTGAGAGAAAAAGACAAATTTCTGCTGGTTATGATCAGAAACTTTTCAGTAGAAGTAAAAAAGCATATATTTTTCCACACAGAGGTATCCAAATGCCTCCAACAGATCCTAGTAGGGGATTGAAATATCCTTTAATGCAGTGTGCACTTTGTGGGGAGGCAGTTTCTGCAGGCACTGTTTTGTAGATTTATGATATCTGAGGGGTTTATCACGGGAAGATTCCAGAAATGTAGATTCTAGACATTAAAATTTTGCTCTAAAATGCTTTACCTAATTGTGTACAAAGTGGAGAAATAACCACAAGAGAATCTCAACTGCTATCTAATCATCAGGATATTCTTGCTGGAAATCTGCGTTTGTACCAAGATTACGCCTGAAGGTGTAGCTGGAGATTTGGAACTGGCATCAACTTGCATCAACAGTGGACAAGACGTTGGTCTAATTGGTGGGCACAAACCAGGCAGAATCACCACCCCCAGTCTGTGTTTGGTTTGTCTTTTAATGAAGGTCGATAGTGTTGGAGAGTCTGTCGGATTTGTTGAGAGCTAAAGTTCAGAGCCGCCCTTGTCTACGTGTGTGATGTGTGAGGTGTGTGATGGGGGCAAATGTGAGAGCCCTGGGACCTTTGCTTAGCCAGGGAGTTTAGGTGCCTCCATAACTATCTGAGCATTACAGCTGGACACAATATTTGGATCAGATACCTGAACCTTTCTTTCCATCTGAATCTATGTTACAAGCTTTCCCTAAATGGAAAGAAGTTACATGAGGGAAGGGAGATTAGTCTGAGATAGATCAGACAGGGAGTAAATATATGCACCTCCTATCAGCATTCCAGGTTCACAGGCTTTTTAGTACGTTCAAACCTAATTTAATCTCAGGATGAAAAACTACCAGTTCTCTTATTTATAGACCAGGCTTGTCAGCTCCAGAATTTGAAGCATTTGAGATTTCTCTCTTGGTCTACAAATTGCAGTTATGAACTATGTCCACTGTTGCTCACAAACTTGTACCTCCCAACCGGGTTGAGAAGAACACATCTGGTGAATCTGTGCAAAACTAGCTCTGTCTCATTCACTATAATCTATTGCTTTTACTGCTTGCTCTAGTTGGGTTTATCTGTCTTATTAACTTCTGTCTTATCTACAGAAGTTAATAGTTTTTAACTTTACAGAAGTTACTAGTTTTAGTGTAGCTCAGCATGATTTTCATGATGAGCCTGACATGTCTGAAGCTCAGTGTCCAGATTGTGTGATATTAGTTTGCAGCTGGACAGCAGTTCTGGGGCTGTCTGAAGTGTCAGATGTCTCATGCACATCTGGAGCACCTCTGCAAAGCTGTACAGCAGAGAAAGCCAGAGAGGTTCCCCGTTGGTGGTATTCTTCTAGTGATGACAAGTATAATCTGTAGAGCAAGGCTGCCTCTTTTTCAGCTGCTTTCAGTTATACACATTTAGTATAAGAAGACTAGAAGTATGGCTTTTTTAAATACTTGCTGTTATTTAAATTATTTAATGTATGGTGAAGGGGGAGTTGCTATCCAGTTCTGTTAAACTGCACTATTTCATCAGGAAACCTGCAACTTTGGAGCTGCCAGTCAGATCTTAAAAACAGGATAAACATTTCTTTTTTATAAACCCTTAAAAGGGAAAAGCCATTTAAACACAATGCCTGTCTTTTCACATTTGCCATGCTTTATCCATAGTAAAATAGCTTTTGCTAGTGTCTGTGACTTCAACCTTTCAATAAGTAAATAAATAAAATAGAATAAAAATATAATTCTTAATACTTTTAGCGACTCATAATGAAAAGCTTGTTTAGAATATGCTCAAGTGATGAAGTGATGAAGAGTTAACATTTGGGGCTTTTCACTGTGCAAATGAAAATGGAGCTAGGCACACTTTATATGGCATAAGTCTGGCATTCATCCATGTATTGTGTGACAGTAATGGCTGAAGGTTCACAATGTCTTCTGTATTTCTCTTTGAATGATCTTGTGACAATGCAGCTACATATTTGGTGTGCCTGCAACCTGGGGTGAAATAGCAAATGAAAGCATGGTAGTGCTGTTATTTTAGCCTTTGATTCCTTAGTGATGTTAGGTCTTTAAAAGCCTGCCCTCCTGGAAAGGAAAGGAAACTTGCCTCCTTCCTCATCTTCTAATGAAGGACGCACACTGCTAGAAATACGAATTGCTTTGAGTCCCTGCATATACAGTCAGTACTTAGGGAAAGGTAGAAATGACTGTCATTAACTCTTGCCTCCAACTTTGTATTAGTGTATTTTTAAAGTCAGTTTTAAACTACAAAAAAATTCTCTTGCTGGTAGATGGCTTGTGAGGGAATAGGTAATTCAAGTTAAAAATTAGTTATTGCTTTGAGCCACTGAGAAGTTGTTGAAGCTGATTAATAGCACTTGCAGAGAAATACTGGGAGATGAATGAATACATGGAAATATTGCGAGATGCATTTGTGAAAAGGCAGAATGGGCTGCTGGCAAATATAGGAGTCCATTTTAGTCACCGTATAAGGAACATAAAACTAATACCCTTCACGACATTAATAAAGAAACAATAATCTTATTACTCAAACACTGATCTGCCTCAGTATTTTGCTACGAAAACCAAGAGGTACCAGACGTATTACAGAAATGCAGTTACTAGTTATGGAATACTCTGAATACATAGAAGGTTTCTTTTAAGTCATCTTGGGAGAGAAACTGTTTTGTACCTTGAAGAAAGAGTGAGGAGACATATTCCCACCCCAGTGCATGGCATTTTTATTGTTATTCTTTGGTATTGTACCCCTGGGGTCTTCCTTATCAGTGTGACTGCAAAATCATTCAGGCACCTAGGCAAGTTCTTGCCTTAGCAGAATGCCATGATGAAGTCTAGCCACAGGCTAGCCATGTTTTGCTTGCAGAAACTGCTGCTTCTCTGCCTTCCAGTGCTGGGGAATGCCCTTTCCTCCTGTATTAAGAGAGATGAAAAGTATGAAGAATCATCTCAGGTTTTGTGTAGGAGAGAGACCTGAATGGTAATCAATGAAAACAGCAGAATGGCTGCTAATCAGCAGCAAAGGCCTACTGCTGCAAACCCTGGCTCAGGGCTTTGCTCATGGACTTCAAGAAGCATCATGAGATTCCACAGGGAAAAAAAAAAAAAAAAGACATTTTATAGAGTGGGGCTGGAAAGTGGAAGGGACACGTGTGCCACTGGCAACCATATATGAGCCATTTTGGCAGTGTGATTTGTATGCTGGGCCTAGTACCGTTGTAGCCTTTCTAATCTTCTCCTAGTTTTCTTTTGCATAAATGCTAACTTTTACAGAATAATGCTTTAAAAGACCAAGAACTGTGTGAAACATATGGCATGCAGCAAGTATGTCATCACTGAAGCCCTGGAGGAATATAATAAATCAGGACAATGACTTTTAGGACTCCACTAATGCCTTTTGCTTAGCTAGGAATATCAATGTACCTGAATTTGTATTTCTCTGTCCTAAACACAATCACTATTACAAAAAGGCCTTTAAGAAATGATTAGTAGAATTTGTTCATATTCAGAACCTGTCTATGAATTGCAATCAAACACCAGATGGCTTATTCCAGCACATACACTGGAATAAACACACACATTCCAGTATGTTCCAGCATTCCAGTATATCCAGTATATGAGAAAAAGATTTGAATTCTAGTGAGGAGTTTGTCAAAAAATGTCCTGATCAGGCCAGTTAGCCTGAAAGGTCACAGTCAGAAATATTGTGCTCTGTAAGGCTGATATGAAGCAGGCCTTTATTTCTGATCCAGTCATTTATACTGACAAGGATGATGGACATTGTTTCCACAGCTACATCCTAATATCTCTTTGTGACCAGCATATATATCATCACTCAGGTCCTACCTGTCAGGAAAACATTGACCCTGCATTCCTGAGATTCAGCTGTATGGTGGTCACAATATCTCAGATCCCAGTGCACATCTGCAAAATGCTTTGTATACACTGAAACAAGTGACTTGCATTCTGGTGGTGCTATGGGAGAAAGACATGGAAAAGATGTACAGGAATGAAATGGGAAACAGCATTCCCCTCACAAAATGGTCTCTGATACAGAAAAAAAGAGGCAAAATAACAACTACACTTGTTACAAAACACTGCTCCAGGGATGCTTCCCTTCTTAAAAATATGTGTATGAACTACTTGGATGTGTGCAAGAAGCTGCTAAAAGCTTGCAATGGCTTTGAACCTTTCAGTCATGGCTGGGTGGGATTTGTAAAGCACCAAACTAAGCTGAGGTTTAATAGCAGTGATGCTCATTAGCTGAACAGAGGAAAAAGAAGAAGACTTTGAACAAAGCTTTCAGATTAACAAAGTATGTAGGATTACTTCAGTCACAGATGAACCACCCTCTCCGCCCCAAAAATGGAGATAAAGAAATAGTAAGAATTTGGGTAGCATCTAGCATCTGAAAGTGAGACTGATGAATAAATGGTGCTAAAAATGTAAGTCAGAGCCTCAAAGCAAACATTTTTGTCTCAAATTGTTTAACAGTCAACATCTCAAAATTCCTAATTATCTTCCCCCTCTCAATCTGCTACTAATCTGTATGTGTCGACAAACTTGTGCTGAAATTGTACACAGACAAGCTTGGGCCTCTGGGTTTTCTTGGAAGTGCTGTGGGGAGGTAAGTAGCTAAGCAAGTACGTCTGGGCTTACTGGGGCTAGTGAGAGCATACGGTGCTATTGGAGACTGAGGTGGGACTTAAGAAGGTGCTGTATCCAGATCCCCATACACGCAATATTGCCTTCAGAAGAAACATTCTCTCATAGAGGATCTTTAAGTCTATAATCTTCTAAGCACCATTGGAAATCCCTTCCATGTAAGGAATGCCAGAGGTGCAAGGAAAAGTGTTAAACAAGAGCCTTCCTTGCTCTTGTCGTGCTGCTGAGATCTCTCTGTTGTCAGCCCAGATGGAGCAATACATCAAAGTCAGCTCTGTGGAAATCTGGGGTTTTTTGTGTGCATCACTTACTCCCTCAGGCTGGAAGAGCACTAGGTCCACATGGCAGGGAACTGTCAGAATTTTTATTTTTATTTTTTTATATTGCCTTTACAGAGTGGATCCGATAATCAGAGCAAACCTGGAGAGGTGTGTACCTGAGCAGGAGAACACAGCCTGCACAGAGCACTGTTGGAGGGCAGCTGAACCACCTGGGCTTTGTGCCCCAGGGCTGTTCTCCAGGCTGCTCTGGTGCCCCAGCATTCGGTCCAGCCGCACCACACTGCACACACACACATACACAGAGATGACCTACCACCAAGAGTAACACACGCAGCAGAGCAGCACCCTTGCAAGCCTCGCACGCGTGCAAGCAGCAGTCATATAAACACGAAACACCCCTTCCTGCTTTCGGGCTCAGAGCTTGCTAGCAGCTCTCTCCCTCACACATGCACACGCAAACGCACACGGGTCTCCCTCCGTACAGACCCTCCAGCAGTGGGGTCTCTGCTCCTGCTGTCAGTCTCCCAGGGTCTCCCATCAGATCACTCCCAGACCTCCTATCCTACTTGCAAGCTACTCTGTCTTGAAGTGTAGCATTCCCACAGACCAGAGAGCACTCTCTTCCAGGAAAATAAGCTGTTATCCCCCTCCTCTCCTTTTTCCCACTATTATTCCTCCCCAATCCTCATGATACCTTTCTTTCCTGTCTTCAGCTTTTCCCTTAAACATGCCATACTATGATTTCTATTGTCAGCTTTTCCCTCAAGTATCCCATAATAAACTTGCTCTTCCCCTTGGGACCCATGGTAACCTTCTTTACCCCTTACTATCAGTTACAAAGTTCTGGCTGAAGCTCCACAAGGTTTTTGGAGTGGTTCCTGCAGCATCCCATCAAGCAGCAATCAGCCATCTCTGTTTTCTGGTACAGTCACTGTTACCTCCTGTTTCTTTGGGTATGTGTCTAAGTGTTTAATTTATTACTTGTCTTCCTATCTCTTGTCCTAGTCTTTTATACTTAACGGCCCATTACCAGATATCCTCACAAAACAGGTAGCTTCACAGTTCTTATAGGGATATTTTGCAGTCTTCTCTAGCACAAGTTCAGGGAACCTTGCTGGACCTGGGTAGGATAGGGATTGGCTCTGTTAAATTTTTGTCTTGTGAGAATTTTGGACTAAAAAGATGTAGTCTTTCTATTGCAGCCCAGCAACTTTAAATATCAAGAAATCAAGTTAATGGAGGGAAAGAAAACTAAATATAAGCTTTGTATTAAGGCTCATTAAATTACAAATCATTGAATGACTTGAAATAAGATTAAAATGTGAGTTCTCTAGTCTATTTTTAATCTGTTCTACTATTATGGTTTTTTATTATATAAAAGTTAAGCTAGTCATTTATAAAATCATCTAAATGCACCTTTTTCACCTTCTGTTCTCCGATTTGGCAGTGAAAAATTGTTCTGATTGCAGTTTCTTGAAGTGTAATTACTTTGTCAAAGGAAAATATAATTAGAACTGATATTTAAAATGCACTATAATTGTATTTAAGCCATTTGATAATTTGGTCACGTACTGGATGTTTTGTTAATTTAGCAACAGCTAACAATACTGAAGTTGGAAAATTGTCTGACAGTTTCTCTTTCCCATTTTAGAGAAAACATAATTTGCTCTAGCCTTCCATCTATTCACAGGGAGAAGCCGTGGACACCTACTTTATGTGAACAGCTTCATTGACTGCACAGCAGATTGTTCACTGAAGTAATACTCCCATTAGTATGCTGACTGGATCAGGTTCTGTTTGAGTAGCAACTTGAACTAAGTATTTGACCATTCTAGGTTTTTGTGTCTTACAAGAGACTTGAGATATGAACAAGCAGTTGGGGACTGGCAACTGAGTTTTAATTCTAGCTTTGATTCTCAAGAAAATATCAGCTTTTACTTCCTGTAACACAGGGTGGTTAAATGCTTATGAGCTCCTCCGGGGTGCCAAGAATTCAGTAATATTAGCTTAGGAGTTGAAAATACCTATTCTTATATTAGCTATTATCTCTATTTGGAGTGGACTCGTGGAAATGGAAAAAAAAATGAATTCCCTTGACTCATCTCCAAGATATCAAAATACTGTGAACAGCACTTCCTTTGCTAATGCTTGACAACATTCATCGTTCACCACAATTCATTCAAATCTGGTAAATTATACTATCATGGTCAACAGCTACCTTTTCTCATGAGGTTAGCACTGTGTCCAGCCCCGTGGCAGCAACCCTGAAGCAAACTGCAAGAGGCAGCAGGAAGGTTGCAACTGCAACCACAGCAGGGGATGCTTAGGACACATATATTTTCAGTCTGGGAAACATAGCAGATCTTAGGTCTTAGTGCCTGCACTATGACCACAGATGTGTCAGATGAGTCAGATATAAAGAACGGCTGTGTCACATACCAGATGGATAGCACCAGACTCATGGTGCTAGGGACTAGGCACGGGCAGCATCAGAGCATTTGGCTCCTCTTCCAACCAGCTTGCAAACAACAGTGCTCCACCGGACAATACTAATGCTGAGGGAGGACCAGATGTAGTGCCCATTACTAATGGCCTTAATCCAAGCCTGACTCTATTCAGAAGCAAAGATTACATTTTAACCTCGGGAAGTGACAGAAGGCAGGCAATCCAGGCACAGCTGTTGCATTAGTGCTCACAAGCAGAACCGGGCGAGCTTTGTGCGGGAATGGAGCAGGAGCTCCCGAAGCAGAGCTGACAGGGTGGCGGGGGTGGCTGTGCTCAGCTGCTTCTTGTCTTCGGTGTAAAAGGGACCATTGCACAGCACAACGCAGAGATGTGCAAATTTGCCATGTTTTGTAAGGGCAGCGTTTAATGTAGCGTGGGGAAAGAACACCCCTTGGATGCTATTGTTGGGAAAAGGACCGAGAGAAACAACTGTCAGGAGGGAGCTTGCAATGAAGAGGAAGGGAAATACTTGTAAGAGGAGGACTCTCTGAAAGGGAAAAGCGCTGGCAGACAACAGTGCCTAATGCACACAACTAGTATCAGTTAGTCCTCTTACCTTGAAGTGTTTTCTTTAAGAGAGGGAAATCTAGCTATTCACTCACCTTCTCTGAAAGCTCTCTCGAAAACTCTTGTTGAGCATAATTTGGTGGCAGAGGCTGTCTGATATGGATCTTATTACCTGAAATGAAATATCCTTCCTGGAAGCATCCTTCCAACCAGCCGCACATAGGAAACTCCTAAAATCACACTGAAGAGGCAATGCTATAGCTTATATAACCGTAACTAGTTCTCTCTCAGTCATTCTCTCACTAGCTGATAAGACTTGGAAAAGGCTGTAAGAATGCCAGTGGCGATTGAGCATGGTTGTAGGAATAGACATTTATCTGTTCAGCTTCTGTAATGAGTAGTTCAGCTGTATTTTTGCATTAAAATCTTTTTTTGGGGAAAAACAGCCTTCAATTATCTCAAGATAATCTTTTTGCCACCTTACAATATTTTGCTCTTGCATTTTTTGAAAGACTTTTCTTGGCCCCTGTTAAAGTATTCTTTGATTTGTTGGAGTCTCAGGTGTTTCAGCCTGTTAGCACTCAGTCTAGTTTTCATTTCTGGGAACCCAACAAAATTAAACACTACATATGTGTTTACTTTTTGCCAATAAAGAGCTTTGGTCACACAATTTCTTTGCCTTGAACAATATTAAATGTCAAGAGTGGAAGGCCACTCACCTGAATACCGGACCCAGGGAAAAAGATCACCAGCAGCAGAGGGAGAAGAAAGGATCTAGCTTTAGCATGTTCTAGTACAAGCTGAAAGCAATTTGTCAAGTAAATTAACAATTCTGCATATCAATAGACAAAACCTACAGCAGCAGCTGAGGATCCTTCCCATATATGATCCAGGTGCCAAATGGTCTGTTACTCCTTGGGAAAGTTTAAAAGGGGGCTTCAGTCCAGTAAGTTTGTGATGTTTTCCTGCACCTTTTGGAGTTGTGGTTATTCCATCCTCTAGTGTGTTTTTTTTTCCTCTTTTCTGTGTCTTTCACTCTTTCTTCTCTATCACTTCTTCCTCTCATCCAGATCCTGCCTGTCACTTCTGTCCTCCTTATGTGCCTCATATCCTTCTTTTCAGTTCTCCTTGCTACTGCATGATGAGCCCCTTTCTTTTAACTGTCAGAATGTCCCTCTTCAAGATCTCCCGGGCCTCCAAAGACCCAGGAGATTAGCCCATTCTCATGGATTCCTGGTAAACATTGTGGCTCTCCTCAAAGAGGAAGAAGGAGGCAGATAAGAGTCTCATGGACTGAGGACTGGTGCACTCCTCCACTCTCCAACTGGTTATTCCAATTTCGAAAAACCTTTCCTCAAAGGTAATGCTGCCACCCTTCTGTTCCCATTGCTCCCATAGCCACTGCTTTAAGTAGGATTGCTGTGCTGTTTTCACAGAGCAAGGGGAGATTTCAAGATTAGATTCCAATAAGTTTCAAGAAATGAGGTTTCAGTTAGAACAGAGAGACCCCATTAATAACCAGAGAAAAGCAAAAAACACAAGAATCTTGGCTCCTGCAGTTGCTCTGGTATTTTATAATGCTTAGAACACAGGGGCAGATGCACTGAGGACAAATGAGAGGGAAAAAAAAAAAGCAAAAAAAGAAAGCAATCCAGGCAGGATGGTAAATGATGTCAGTACAGCACTGTGTACCAGGGTCAGCAGGACCTCTGTTTTCTTTTTACAGTACAAACAAACTGAGGGTTTTAGGTATGCTTGGGAAATAAGAATTTGAGGAGACATTCTGGAGTATTTGAATCCCATGCTTGAATTTCTGTCCACTTGTGGGACCTGAAGGATATCTCACACAGGATGAGCCATAGTCTGAGTTGACCTTTATTTTTTTCTCTTCTGCATAAATGCCTCCTGGCTGTTCAGTTACACACTATACAGGTACATGTGTTGCATAAAGTAGAATCAATTCTTAAATAGCATATTGCATCGCATTGCATTGCTGCCTTTCACATTCTGGGAGTTCATCTGTCGTGCACGAGATAACTATTACACAGAATATTGTGTACAAATCTACCAGCCTCTCAGATGGTATCTCAAATTTGCTGTGAATGTGGAAATAGCTCTCATTAATCTTTAAGTACTATGTTCCATAGACAGATCCAGTTTAGTATTATAGGACTGTTAATGAGGAATTATGGTATGTTTTTAGTCAAACTTGTAATATGCAAGCAGTGTTATTTTGGTAGTAATAATGATGACGATGTCTTGAAACATGCAGAAGCACTGCAATAATATTATCTGAAAAATTCAACTTTTTTTTTATTCTACTGGAAATTTAAAGTGCAAAGATCTATACAAAGCTGCTTTATTTTATTACCTTTTGGTAAAAGGCTATTTTGGATTCTCTGTCTGTAGATAATTCATGGTGCGGTAATGATCTCTTGTGATTATAATACACAGTTTTTAAATTGCTGCTATATTTGATGATCACAATTTGTGTGTAGTTTTTTTCAAAATGATGTTATAAATTCTTATTCCCATGTAATGAGACACAGAAGAGCGTTAATTTATCATTTTTTACTGTGATATTTAGAGCAGTTTAAAAATATGCAGAAATCCAGAGAATTCACAGTAGATTTTCTATATATCCAGCTTTCATTATGGGCTCTGGCAAACGCTTTTTACACAATAAAGATGAGCCAAGTTCAGCCTTTGTACCAAGGATGACTTTAGCAAAGTGAATTTCTGTTATGCTCTCTGTTTTTCTATTCATCCATATTCCTTCTTTTTTCATATTTTGTTTCTTTGTGTCCTCTCACATGCTTTCCTCTTCTCTTTTTCCAGAATTAAATTTCACCTCAGATTACTTTTTCTGTTATTCCATTATCTCACTTCTTTTCAAGATTTGTTCCCTTCATTCTGTTTTTAGCTAATTTCTTTTCTAGATACTGTTATTTTAGCTTCACAAAGTTACAATTAAAATATATTTTAATATATGGTCACCCAAGCCTAGGCGACCAGTGTATAGTTCCCTTCATTTTCCTCCTCTCCCTTTCTGAAGACAGATGTAACATTCGCCTTTTTCCAGTTATGGTGAGTAGCTTTTCTGCCTAGGCATCCAAAAGAGTATGAATAAATTGATATACTTCTAGCTGAAACTTTGTGAATCACCTGTCTATTCAAACATAGCACAGTGTGGCTGTGTAAAACTGTAAGATGTTAAAAAATAGAATAGACACAGGCAGGTGTAGTTAAAAGCAACTCTCTCCTTTTCATCTTTACTGGGTAAAAGGGACATTATCCAAATCTTCCACAAATCTGCACAGATTAATTCCTTTTCCATGCAAGTTTTAATTGTGCATCTTCCATCTCTAAGTCAATTTAAAAATATATTTTCTCCAGATTAATGTAAATTCCTAGTGTTCAGACACAGCACTTGGGAAGGACTATTAAAGGACTTTGCCTTAAAACCTTGAAAATTTAAGCAAAAAATTGTCTTCATATTATCAGAGACAAGAATGTTGTAATTTCTCATAGATAAAATTTGTTATAACACAAGAACTGGGGACACAAAATGGAGATGTTTTCTGCTTGTGGGTGAACATCTAGGGTTGACCTTCCAGCTATTCCTGTACTGCAGGGCTGGGAGGGAGCACAAGCAGCTGGGTGAACTGTGTAAGAGAGTCAATGAATTTATCATCTGAATAGTTATTTACTACTAACAAGAGTTTACTTTTATTAATGATACCAGCTTAATTAATAACAGGTATTCAAAAATACTGGCTTTCATCCGCATTTTCCTCTATCCCCTATTAGGGAAAAGGGAATTTATACATATTCATAGTGAAGCAGTATGGTAAACCATCTGATCATCTGAGATGGTACCACTTTTCACATCTTCTAATTTGATTATTTGATCATTATAAAAATTAAAAAGAGTTGTTTCAGGAAGTGTTCCTTCAGTTGCTTATTACTGGTGTATTGGGAAATTCCCCGAACATTTAGTTATCAAGATGTTTAACAAGACTTAACAAGATTTTTAATCAAGGTAAACAGGAATTTAATGTTTCAGATTTGCTACATTATTAGTGGGGTTGCAAATATAATGAGATGGTGAATAAGAGTAAAAGAGAACAGGATTTATTGTTTTTCTGAAGATAACGGAGACTACCTCCATGTTAGCAGGTAGTTCAGTGCAAAATGATTTGTAGAGTCAAACAGTTGGTGCTGGAGACTCTGCATCCCCAGTATTTGAATTTCTGGGGGATTTAATCTGGAATAGTTCCAAGATGGTGCCGTAGACTGAAGACCTCCACTGCCAGCAGCTAGGGTGTTTATGTTATATTACGTTTATGCAGTTCGTGTATTCTGAGGTGACCTTGAGCTGTAAACCAGCTTGTGGTGGATGGAGATGGCCAGGAGGTCTGATTCAGAAGTGCATTTCTGATTTGACATGTAATATTAGTGTAGCTATGCCCAGTAATAATTAAGAAGTGAAGGATTAAATGGACTGAAGTGACACAGAGCAAATCATCAATATAATAATTAATCATATATTCTGTCAAGTGTTTTATTGTTTTTGTATAGACTTGGAGCATCATTAGTTTCTAATAAAGTATTAATTATATAAACTTGAATGCAAGAGGGAAATACCATCCACCTGTATTTGGAAAAAAATACTTTGATCTTCAGTATGATTTTCTTCTACCTTCAATAACTGAATCAGTACTTTTATAACCTCTTCTCAAAGTATCATCAACAGCCCTTAAAAGATCATAGCACTCACAGGCAAGATGCCTAGAAAATAAACAGAACAGTGTTAAATGTCTTCTGATCAGCAGTCATCTTAATTGAAGTTGATCAGGCTGACTTCAAAATGAACAGGATGCTTTGAGTCTTAGTAGGGGAAGTCTGTCATTTCTGTCATTTTTTGAGGCCTTTATCCCTTTCTCTCCCTCTATTTATTTCCCTGCAGTTTGTTTGAGCCATGAAGTTGTTAGGGTCTCCTGGAAAATTCCCCATAGCCTGTGTTTACTTGCCATAGAGAGCATAATGTGCGGCTGTTACCGGACGAGCTGTTTGTACTTGCACGCTGTTCCTTTGCCCAGCTCTCGGGCTGCTGTTTTGATGGCATTTTCTGCATTATCTCTGCCATGCAGTTGACTGAGTCCTACTGAGTAGCAAAGGCACATGACTCTCCATGCGAGCTCAGGGACTGCACGTCTGAGCTGGGAATGCTCACTGGGGGAAACTTCAGTGTAGCCGCAGAAAAGCACAAACTTGAAGTTTTCATTTGATCGGGTGTTTTCAAAGCCCTTAGTTTTGTATTTGTATAATGAATGTAAAGAAGTAATGTGTGTAATGAATGTAAAGGAAGCAAAGTGAGCTGTTAAATGCCAGATGTGTACGTAGCAGGACAGTATTTTTAATCTTTCTCTTTTCTCCTCTAACAAGACGCAGGTCACATACTTGTTATGGGAACGGTCCCTGGTGCCAGCTGTGGCAGAGGAACCTCCAGGACCATTTGCATTCAGGGCAGCTGCAGAGAAGATGCAGGGCCGAGCAGTAGCCCTCCAGTAGCAGGGACTGCTTTGTGGCTGGACTCTTTTATTTTTTTCTTTTTTTTCAGTATGCCCAGAAAACTGTTTTTAAAATTGTGGAACACCACTGAGTTTAGAAAGTTATCATCACGACAGGAGTCCCGTCAAATATGTCCATACGGGCTCTTGTGCACATACAGTTTGCCACATTCTCTTAAATTTCTGCTCTTTCAATTAAGAAGAAAACTCTGTTTTGATCTGAGCTCGTCCTAATATATATAAGTTCACCTCTGCGCTCAGCTGCATGGCTGTGCAGCCTGTTCCCAAACAACTCCAGGGAATGCCTTTAAATGAGATTCCCCACACCATCTCTGGGGATGGCTGCAATTGTCAGCTCTCTGTCAGCTAAATGCAAATAATGAAACGTAAGTTACAAACAGCAGCAAAATTGTGTGAGTCATTCTATTTATACATGTAATTACATCTAAAGGTCCAAGTGTCTTGAAATTAAAAGAAAATTGCTTCCGTCAGGCGCTTAACAAGTTTTTCTTGGAAAGGGTCTACCTAGAGAAAGCACTATAAAAGCAGCTATGTCAGCAAAGCATAAACAACTTGACATTGTATGCCTAAATTCAAGTGAGATAGCACTGCGATGCAAATGCACATATTGCTTCAACAAGCAGAGCTGTGTGAGCTGAGATGCAGAGTGACTGCAGTATGATGGTTGTGTTTCCCTCCACTTCTGTTATTGTGGGTTGAGTGGAAGTTGACAAAAGAGGCGGAAAATATAAAGGATGGGCATGCGGGATATCCTCTCTTCCCCTTTCCTTGTATCTCTCAGAAAGCCTTGGGCCTCTGAAAGCTTGGAATCAGGATGCATTACATTTTAATAATATATAAAGCACAATTAGCACACATGGTGCTTTGCAGGCATGTAACTCATTCTTGGCTCCACACTTCAGCACAGTGCTGTGTAAGGGAAAGGGAAGAGCTACATCATAAATACAAAACAATGCATTGACGCATTATTGAACAATTTAGTTCAGCAAGCCTTGTAAGTACAGCTTAGGAAAGAAAAAAGGGTTCTGTGATATTCATCCAAAAAGGTAATGGGATTATGAGAGATGGAAAAATAGCTGTAGAGGAGTTGTTTTTTGTTTTCATTGAGCAATTATTATTTTTAGGTAAAAGTTTATAGGAGAGAGATTGTGTATTGGAGGATAGACCAACTCAAATCTGTCAAGACCAGAGCTAAACCAGAGCCTACAAGCTCAGCAGGCACTGATTTAATCCTTGACAGACTCCACTCTCCAGCCTCTATATCATCTAGTCTTTTAAAAGTAATACTATGTAGTATTACTTTTCTAGTCTCTGGTACATCTGAGAGTTTACCCCTCTCAAACTGCAGAATGCTGGAGTCTTTGAAGAGGGAAACTGTATATAGTGAGACCCAAAGGTAAATGAGTGAAAAAAGGAACAGGAGGAATACAAAGATGGAATGACAGGAAGGCTGCAACATCAGGTAAGAAAATGATGGATGTTGACCCTTCCATGTGAAAGAGCACACTATTGAGTAATCCATGTTATGAGACTTTCAGAAGTCCTGTGTTTTACAGCAGTTTGGCAGTAGTGAGCTTCCGGACAATGTATACCTTGTTTTGGGTGTCCCTTATACTACGGTGATTTTACGTTGGTGCTGTAACATCCATTCACATACAAAGTGCTGTAAAGCTTGGCTAGTTGGCACTGTAATTCATGGTGCATCATAAATATTAACTTGTGCAAGTCTAGTATTGGATGTTCCTCTTCATATAACATGAATTTTTAATACTTTCAAATAGCTGAAAGTGAGCCCATGTGATACTTTATTACGGCACTTTATATAATAGATGTAATAGATATGTTGTGGAGCATGCTTTTCATGCCCATTATTGCACTTAGGAGTATATGTGTAATATTACAGATGTAGTTTGTCAATTGTAGCACCCTGTTGCTATGAGAAGTTGCTGAAGGACTGTCAAGACCATGGTTAACAATTACAGCTCTTATATTGTCTATGGAGAACAGATAACTAAGAAAATCATTAGTAAGAAATAACAGTGACAGATTTTCATATGAATATTGCATTGCTCTTGTTAAGTAGATCTGATTTTTGCTAAGAAAGCATCTATCTGCTTAAATGTCTTTTTGAAAAGTGAGAGAGAAGGATATTATGTGTTTTATTTGGCAACTAAATACAGACTGGCTGACGTTACTTTCACATGCCAATAACTTATCTGGGCAAGGCTGTCTATGTATTGATGGCTATTTTACCTGCTAGACATTCTTGAACCAAACTCTCATTTTCTTAACTGCAGCAATTTGCCAAATCTGACCCCAGGTTTTAAAAACTTGGAATCTTTTTTGCGATGAGTTGCATCATATCCTTAAAGGTCACAGTGCCTCTGCGACCCTGAATGAAATTCAGCACATCCTTTCAGAGGCCAAGGCACTGAGGCCTCAGCTGGGCAGAGGTGGCCAGAACCCAGATCATGGTTCCCAAATACACCTGCAAATCCTGGCACTTGTGGAATGCTGGAACTTGCCACTATTCAGAGGTCTGTTCTATTTCTCTGCAAGAGCCCCCAGCTTAATCTTCAGGAGAAACCACTTTGTTTATTGCATGAGTTGAATATGGCTGATCCACTTGCAGAAAATAATGCAGAATCTCTGAGGACTGTTGGCACAGATTTGATATTCTCTGTAAGGAAGGATGCAGGGGATGTGCTGTGTGATGTTTAGAATTTATCTTTTAGAGACAAGTTCCTGTGATCTCAGTTTGGATGTGACAAAAGTGACAAATATGAAATCTTTCTTCTGGAAGGAAGTTTACTGTTGGTGAACCCTAGGATTTCTGATGGTGAAGCATTGAATTTCCCCACTTTGGTGGGTCCCACCCAAGTCCCCTGGCTTGTTTCACAGAGATGTCTTCTGAGTTCTGATCTGTATTTTCTAAAAGTGTGAAAAACCACATTTACTAATCTGTTAAGAGTCTCTATTACACTCTGGAAAAGCATTCATTTGCTTTTATTCAGTTTGCTTTTGTCTTACTGTGTTAATGCAAGTCATATATATAATACCATATTAAAATATAAACATTGTGGCAGAACAGAATTACTGTTGAAAAATTAGCGAATTCTCTGACTGCTATTATTTTAATAATAATAAACAATGCATTAGAGTTGGGATCTGTGTAGATGTTTTTGCTTAATCTCCAGAACAGGTTTATCTCGTCATTTAGCAGCCTTCTACTACCTGAGCTACTCATTGTGCTGAGGTATTAGGGAAAAATTAATCAGTCAGTGCTTATATCAGGAGATTACTGCAGAAGGTTTACAGGAGAAACAATCTCAGAAATGACAGAAAGATACATCAGTCAAGCCAAGAATGGTACCTAAAGAGGTCTTGGGCTCTGATTAATTCAGGATGGTATTGAACATGCTTTAAAGCTCACCATTATATTACATCAGGCATCAGGCATCTTGAGTGGCAAGGATCAAGATCTTGAAGACCTACTTGCCTCATTTCGACATCTTTGCTTCACAGGCAGATAGATATCTGCAGCACTTGGCAGCCCCAGCAAAGCCAAGTTGTTACAGATTTGGATGGCAACATTTCACAATTACTGATGTCTGAAGTTTTCTGTCAAAGAAAAAATTGCTTCACATTTTTCTCTTCAATCAACAGCTACAGGAGTCCAGTAATACTCTACAGGGTAAGTGTAGGTGTTTAACACAGGCTGTCTGTAGGTGAAAGAGTTTTGCTTCAGCAAGTCATCACACTTTTAGATACACTGCAGAATTTTCTATCACACTGGAGTATTACAAACTTGTAGAAGACCCTCAAAATTCAATCACTTTTTCTACTGCCCTGTTGTGCAGGAGGCTCTGGCTCATGCATGCCATAAAAAACATCACTTTCAAATCAGTAGTCTGTGTTTCAAGATCCCAAATGAATTCTTAGGGATTCTTGATCTTCTATTAAACTGCTGGTCATGTGGGAGTGGGCTAAATCACTGCTTGTGGCTGGATCCCTATTCCCTCGCAAATGGCTGGATCCCTACTCCCTTGCAAATGGAAGGCCAACACATTGTCAGACCTCCAGAAATCCTTCTCGACACCAGAAAAATGCTACAGAAAAAAAAAATCAATTGATGGTATTCCAAATAGCTAATTTGTGTATATACAGTTTCATATGCATGAAAGAAAATCATACATGCAACTTCCTATGTTGCAAGTCAGCTATAAGGTTTTCCACTGTGTTGTCCAGGCAAAGAGCAGACCTAGAACAGATATTGGATCTGTGACCCGGCTGTTAGACCAGATCCTCATCTCCAGTGTTGGTGTCACTGTGGAGAACTGGAATCTTGGATGAGCATGGTAATATATATTCACTTTCTCCCTGGTGGTCTACTCAAATTCAGATCTCTTCTGTGATTTGATAGTTTTGAAATTTAGTTCTTAAATCTGGCTCTTAATTGAGATGCCAAATTTTAATACTCCATCCGAATCATTACTGACTCTCTAACAGTTTTGTTTAGACAGATGGTGTCCTTTGGGCTCTGTGAGGTGGAAAAATCTGGTGGTGGCCATATAGCAAATGAACTGAAGGGATGCCTGGCCTACTACTTGCCCCCACAATAAACAGCTTGCTTGCTTGTTGTGAAGATGATATTGCCTCCCTTCTGTCAGGAGCTGATGCTGTCCCTTGACAGAAACTTGTTTAATACAGACACGTAAATTGATGTTACAATAAAGAATCATAGAAAATCTATTCTCCTTGCAGATAGTAGGTAATTCTGAGGTAATAGGAGGTTTGGCACAAATTCCATCTCATTTTGCATTAAGGGTTACTGTGGCATAGAGATAATACTAAAAGTAGTTTTGCACTTACTGAGAATCTATTGTTTTATGTGTCTGTATGTGTTTATATATATAAAATGGTTAAAAATATACAAAATAATTGTGCTCTGGTTTTATAGGTCTGAGAGACAAATAAAACAGTAAAGTAGCAAATGTGTGTGCATTTGTGGGAAAAATGTGTTAAAAATATTCAATAAAAACAGGTGACAACAAACACATATGAAAAAAGTCACAGTTTTTTTTCTGATGAAGTTTTATCCTATTAGCTATTGTATTAGTCTATTGCATATTCACACGCACAATATTAAGTAATATATGAGTTTATGACAAATTTGATATTGTTTTACTATACATTGCTAGGTTACTATAAAATAGGGTTCTAGGTATTGTGGTGTTCCCTGTCTGTAGTGAAGGAATTAGTTGTTTCATTGATTAATACTGCCTGTTTAATAGCAAGTTCTGCTTACAGATTGTGATGTACGATGACAAATAATGATTAAAGTCTAAACAACAAAAATATTTAACAGCACATAAAATAGGAGAGAAGTAATAAAGCATAGTCAACCTGAATAATTAAGTGATGTGTTTTCTGTTAGTTACATCACACTGATTTGGTGTCTCAGACTGGGCAAATTCAAACAATTTCTGTCACTTCTGTGCAGGCAGACATCCTCCCTTGCCACTTTCAATAAATTCTCTAAAGCAGCATAGGCCTTGTAACAGTATATGGGAGACATTGCAGATTACAAAAGTTAAAATATTGACTCCCAGATTTCATCCACGCCAAGGTGGGTGGAGAAAAGAGAATTTCCAGATGCTGATTACATCCATTAGCAGATGCTGTGCTTTAGCAGCGTCCTCTTTAGGTGTAATCTTAGGCCAGGTGAAGCTAGCTGCAAAATTATTACTGACTTCAAAACAGATAGAATAAGTCTCAACTCAAGATAAATTTGAGTCCAGAAGTATCAGCTCAAGATACTACCCAAAAGAACTGAAGAAAGAGCCCTTCAGCCATACCCGTGGGAGATGTATTACACTTTCCCAGCTGGTAGTTAATGAAGGCACATTTTAAGAATTTGATTCTCATTCAGTGCAGCTTATATTTCAAAGTTCTGCACCAGGAAAGTATTAAACACTATTTTGTTTCAATTGCTGAGAATTTGATCTCATACATACATTTATTTCTCTTTGTGTGCTTTTAATTTTCACAAAACAAAGTGAGGAAAGCTCTCATTAGTGCTGATTTGAGAGCCCTAAGCAGCCCTGGGATTATTAGCAGCATTCATGTGACCCCCTTCCCATGCACATACATTTACAGGTCTCTCAGATAAGAGCTAGAGCTCAGCAACTGAATTCATACTTAACAGCTTGCTCTGTACTTCCTATAAGCTCTGATCTCCTGAGGCTGAGAAATCTAGATAGTTCTTACAAAGCAATTGCCTTGTTTTGACAAAGACATTACATTCACCCACGTCTCTTGGTAGTCTTCTCTCTAAAATTGTTGACAAATATATGCCTTAAAGTGGACACTTGATAGGAACAAACTCTGATGCAAAGATAAAAAACCTCCAAGATTGCTTCTAAGACTGGTTGTACCCAGACTACTTTTCTTACTTTTTTTTTAATCTGTTCCGGAGGCTTTATGTCATTTTCTCCAAGGACTTAAATCCTTTAGAGCCTTTATTCTGGCCCAGAAACACTCAATGTACACATTTTCCAGGCTATCTTCTCTTTCAGATGACAAGTGCATGACATTCAGCAATGATGAGTCTAGGCAAATAACTAATAAGAGTAAATAAACCTGAGACTTAGTGGGATGACAGCTAGCTGGAGGATAACTGCATACACTTTCAGATATCTATCTATCCCTGGAAGATTTAAATTCTTGGAATAATATTCTTTGTGACATACAGCTGTAAGACTAATTTTTATTTTAGTGTTGTTAACAATTCTGCATATTTCCGATTCACAAGATATCTGTGTAGGCTAAAGCAGCTGAAAAAAACAATGGTGATTTTAGTCTATATGTTTAGCCAATCGTTAGCTGAATTTCCTTCCTTCTTCCTCTGGGAAACTGAAAACGCAGACAGTGCAAAGACTTTATAAGACGTGTAGGATAATCTTGATGGGCAAACTTTTGACAGTGGTTAGCCATGGTTAGCCAAGGTTGTCGGAATTCTCGCCTGTGTCGTTTCTTCTGTCCTTGCTGAGGCAAGGACAAGGTTTCTTCTGTCCTTAACTCGTGCTCGCTGTGCTCACTTGCAGCACCAGCATGAGAGGGTGGACAGACTGTAGGCATCAGACACTGGGCTCAGGCACCTGCAGCTGTCCCTTTTTAGTAATTTTCCCCTCCTTTTTACCATGCTCATTCTTTCCTGATTCTCCTGCATCCCCTTTCCCACCCTTGGTCTTT
>NW_010589484.1:193080-204462 GCF_000705375.1 Tinamus guttatus
TCACTCCTGATGCAATGCTGGTAGTTTCACCCCAGGGACAGCATGCTCTGCTTGTTCTCTTTGGGCAGGCTTTGGAGTAGCTCATTTGGTACGCTCCTTTTTCCCCAGTTTCACTCCTGGGGTTGCTCCACCTATTGCTGTTCTTCAGATCCACATTGGTCTTTCTGTTTGCTTAGATTAGCTTTTAATGATATAGCCTAGCAAAATTCAGCAGAAGGCAGCATACATAATAGTGGATGGTCTGTTATTTCCTTTCTGCCAAATCACAGACCTGAAATGTCCCACAAAGTGGCTGTGGGGTATGTTGCAGCGCATAAAAGATACCTGCTTTATAAATAGCCTTGCTCTCCTCATCCTAATCCTCACAAGCAGTCCCTGTCATTGCCAAGGCTTATACTGCAGTACTAGGGGGCCAGGTTAGGCCTAATAGAAAACTTTCCAGTAGTAGAAAAAATGAACCAGCGCAATAGACTTCCCAAGGATATGGTGGAGTCTCCCTCAGGGAAGACCCTTAAGAGCAAGCTAGACACACGTGTGCGAGGAATGGTCCTGTCTGGAGACCAGAGAAAGGACAAGGTGACTTCCCAAGCTCCTTCACAGCCCTGAGATTCTGTGATTAATGACCGAGTCCACGTAAATAATAATTCCTCATGCAAGTAACAGTCTGAAAGTTTGAACATGAGCCCACCTAAGAAATCTGTAATGTCTTTTCTAACTAACCAAAAAAGTCTAGATTATGGAGCTGACTATGGGAATTAAAAGAATATTTTAAAAATGAAGATAGTCTATGCCAGTTGCTATTGTTACTATGGCCCAGTGATTGGTGTTACTCAGTAGCCGAGTTCTTCATATCTTTGATATTTTTGTTCTCTGTATTTCTCAGAATATATTGAATAGAACTATACTCCTTGGAATATATTCTTGTTTTTATTCAAACAATGCTGCTCTAAAATCTAGAACTTTTAAGAACTTTCAAATGATTATTCATAGCTTGGGTTTTATAAAGTCAAGAATTAGCTTCTGATTGACCATTAAAGGCTGTAGTCTCTGTATGTTAGAGCTGCAGACTGAGAGGTAGTGTAAGGCTGTTTAAGCGGTCTTGTTTAAGGGAGATCAGCAGATTAAGAAATCTGGAGTTCCGGAAGCGATGCTTAGAAATAAACAAAACCCCAAACCCCACAGCTTTTTCAGAGCTCATCTGACAAACTCAGCTAGAATCTAACTTTAAAAATTCCACTGAAATATTTAGGTTAGTGTTTCCATAGGAACCAAAGTTGAATTGCTTAAATAACATATCTGAAAATCTTCTACACCTTATGCAGGTTATTTTGTTTTGATTCATTTATGTTTTGTCTATTGGGCAAAGTGGTAGATGGCAACTCTTAGAGAGCAATTAAAGCAATAAGCAATCTCACTTTAAGTTCATTTAAACAGAAAAGGTAAAATAATACATAGCAGATAAAAAGTGTTTCCAGATGCTGCAATATAGCTTAACTGTCTAGCAGTCACAAGTGATCAACTGAATTTGGCCTTACTACATTAGAGCATTTCAGAAGGCTTCCTGGACATTTCCTTGAGTTTGTACAAGATGATGCCTAGCAAGTACAAAATAACGATCCTCCATCATATTTTTACAATTTGACTCAAGAGAAAGAAATAAAGCTTCTAATAAAAGCAACTTAAATTAACTGTCAGAAGAATCACAGTTGCAAAGGGAGCTCTAATTCTGAGTGTTTGATGTTTGCTGTTTGGGGCCGTTGCATTGCAGGGCCCAGGAGCTGAGGACCTTCCTGGCCAGGGGAAGTTGTTGCAGCCCTGATGATGCTGAAGGAGTGAAGCTGGTGTGTAGCAGGCTGTTATCTCTAAGTTCATTTAGCATATTTAGCATTTTGGAGGCAATTGTTGGCCACCTAGTCACACTTCTTATCTTCTCGGTTCTCTCTGGAAAGTTGTGCTGGTGAAACCTGTGCCTTGGGTTTAGCTCAGCATTCACCTTGTAGATCAGAGTGTGACCCGCAGCACACACAGGTATGCTGAAAAATTACACTGTCATATCTTTGATTTTCTCAGTGTATAGGGATTTTTCCAGTAACCCTTCTGCAAATGATACAATAGCCCTGCAAAATCTTGTAGTAAATCAGTCTTGACATATTGAAAAGCAGCTTAGGCCTAATACAGACCTTATTGTTCCATTTCTCCTTTCAAAATGGGTGGTGGGCCAGGCTTTTCTGGAGCCAAGAACTAGCTAAACAAATTAAAGTTGTTGTAAACTAGTTTCCATAACTATTCCTAACTACAGGGAAATGTCCTATGCAGGTCTGGGAGCAGATGAGGAGGTACAGATGCGGACCATCGTTATATCTCCTGCCCCTTGCAGGAGGCAGGGGCTGTTGCATGAGCCCTGGGGAGCCACTGCTACCAGCTTTCACTTCCCAACTTTCCTATGTGGTTTCTTATAGATAGAGTGCTTCTTAATGGGAGATCATGGGGCATTAACAAAAACTCAAAATTCTTGCATTTAGAGTAACCCATCTTTTTAAAGCACTTAAGGATGCATTTTTCTCTTTGAAAAGGAAACTGTACTGAAGGAGAATGTATTATTATTATTGTTATTATTTACACTTAGTATAACCATTTTAAGTAGAACTTGTGGTTCCAGAGGAAGATTTCTTTAATGGCAGTGCAGCCTTTCCTGCAATTATCCTTGTCTCTCATGGGCTATGGGGCCGTTTGACACAATGAGACAGATTCCAGTATGTGCATACTGGTGCCACTAAGTGTTGTCAGTGAAGACCCCCATCGTTTGGGCTGTATAACTAGAAACTATTAACAATCCCCATTCCCAGAATCTTTCAGTGTGTAGTGCCAGTCTTCAATGTATGCATTGTAAGTGCACTGACTGCACAGGTTCAAGGAAAAAACACTTTTTTCCATCAAAATTACACTAAGGATGATCCTTCCTTTAGTCATTTAGAATCTAGGAGAACAGTTATATTCCTTTCCTAGCAAGCTGAAAGGAAAATAAGGGAAAAAATGCCTACTGGAGGCTCAGAAGATGAGCAGCAAAATATTACTTGGAATTCTTACCAAGGATTCTGTAAGGTCACATAGGACAATTTTAAATGTTTCATAGTTAAGCTACAAGTGTCATCACGTTTTTGGTTCTCTGAGGGTACATCAAAGAAAAAAAATCTTTGAATCTACTTCTGAATCATATAATAGCTTAATTTCTTCTTAGGTCAGGAAAGCATTTATGAGTTTTAACGGAAAAATCTTTTAACTCTGACTCCTGCCAAAGCGACCGCTTTGATAAGGAGGATGAGGAAGAAGAGAGAACACTTGCCTTTTTATCAGTGGTCATAACAGAACAACATGTTCCTCTATCTTACCCCTCTCTGTAATACTGACAGAAACCTAACTAATCCTAACTAAAAGGTCATGTCTCTATTCAATAAGTCCATGAGCCAACTGCTGCTCTGAGTGTATATTGAATGCATAGCTCTGTGCCATAATAACTGTTCTTCTCTGCAGCTCCACTATTTACACAGCAGCAATGTGGACAGCCCATGCAGAGAGCTCTTTTGATGTGAACAAGAAAAGCTGTGTAGCCCAAAATACATTGATACACCACTTTTAAATTATTTTATTTTCAAGAAGTAGTGAAAGAGGTCTTTGGCATTCATTTATTTTCTCTCCTGTTTGGGGAGGGAGGAGTGTATGAGTGCTATAGTTGTCTGGTAGATGCAGAACTCTCAGCCAAAATGTGGTATTCCCTATGAGCTAGTCTGCTCTTATTCTTCCTGTTTGTTGAAAACCCTAGAAATGCCTTCAGAAAGATGGCAGCTGTCCCTGATACTGCTCTGGCTGCAAAATCTCTGACAGGTGAATGCTGAGGAAAGGAAGTAATATTTGTCCCTCAATGCCAAGAGTAGAAGTGCATGTGTGCTGTTCTTATGATGCTGGCATCACTTATTCCACAGTGAATGTTCAACGTTTGGAAATATATGAATTAGTTTTCATTTTCATATTTATGAGCTTGTAAAGTTCACTAGGGCTGCTAGGAAAATTGTTTAGTGTTTTGATTTTCATGTACATTAGTACTGTCTTTTTTTATTTGTTTGTTTGTATGTGTTTCATTAACCTTGTCAGAAAAACTGTCTTTACTAGGGCTTTCCTGATGCTGTGCAATTCTCATTCAGTTCACTGTTTAAGATAGTATTATCTGAGCCAAGAACTTATCAAGCTGGTTGTTGCTATACTGTTTTTCCTTCGTAAAAGAAAAACCTTCCTTTGTAATTTTTATTAAATGTGTTGCCTAAAATGCTGTTTTTATTTGGTGATCTCTTTGTGTTATGTGTTATGTCTTTTGACTAGCTGTTTTATGTCGTATACCACCACAGACTAGGTTTTGAGATCTTCCACAATGTACGCAGTAATGACCTGAATAATGACTCATTTGTGTAACAAAACTTCAATTACTTTGCTTTCCCTCAGCATAAGATCATGCTGATTTATCAAAAGAGACAACTCACAAGAAGAGATGTGACCTTCCCCTTTCCATCAGCTCACTTCTTCTTCCTTATTCCTTTACTGCTACTCTCTTGTCTGTGATACAGACAGTTTTTCCTTTACTACTCTGACTCCTCCACTTTCTCCAGTGACCCCATTCCTCCCTTTGTATGTGTTTTGATTTTCTCTTTAAATTCTCTCTGTTGTGACTCTGTCCCCTTGCAAAAGACTCCAGCATCTTAAAAAAAAAGTGTAGAAAACAAGAAAAAAGAGGAAAAAAAATCCAAAAACTCATGATCCTTTCCTGTTTTCATCCCAAATGCTGTTGAAAAGATCATTTTGCTTGCCTCTTGCTTGCTCTGGGCATTCCTTTTTATTTTTCCATGTGTCCCTTTTCTCTGCTGCAACAAGTGCATGTTTGGATTAATTTTCTTCTGAGACCTTGGGTACAAGTCTCCATTACTTCAGACATTGGATGCAGGCTTGCTCCCATTTGACCTCTCACATCTGGGAGGGAGATCTCACTGTGCACATCTGCTGCGCTTCCTCATTGCCATCTTCAACTCTTTGCCTGGACACCCTTTCTGCTCCCCATTTTTCTAACCGCTGGGATAGCCAGTTGTTGTTTACTGCTGATGTGCAGACTGATATGGGTTGGAAGTCTCTGCCTCAAATAGCTTATTGTTTTTTTACACTAATTCTAAGGAGCAATGGTCTACCACCGGTTTCTTTTGAGAGGTCTTCTTTGATTAAGGAAAGAAAAACCTCACTCCGTTAGTTGCTGAGCTCACAAGCAAAGTGAAGTGGCTCTTTTATCTCTGTTACCATGGTAGTTTTGCCTCAGACCTCTTTGAGTCCAGTGTAACCAATGTGGATACTGCACTGTCATATATTTTGGTCTTACCTGAGCAAATGCCAGCAATACAATTGTTTCTCCATAATACCATCAGATTTCTGTTGTTCTTTATTTAAGATTCGCAGCACCCCTGACAATGAATGAAATAAGAGGAGATTTCACTTTCCTCAAAAGCTCTGGGCTATTGTGTAGGTCTCAAACTGAATACCCAAATAATTTTTAAATTACTTTTTTTTTGAAAGTATAACTTAATGTTAACTACATCCTTATGCTGGCAGCAAAGAGGTGGAAAAAAAAAAGGAACTCTCCTTTAGGTCTCACTCCAGTTTGGTGGTTTTTAACTGAATATGGCTTATAACTGGTGAACACTTCTTTTGCAACACTTGTGATGTTGAAATACTGCAAAATGTTGTATGGGCTTAAGTACCCATGAGGCTGCAAGTAGATCTGCCTTATTTCCTACACATTCTTTCCAGGTTGATAATTTTTAAGAGATGAAACTTCAATTTAAACAATGTCAAGAGTTTTCTGGTGGGTAATAAAGGAAGTTTATAGTAGGTGAGAAGAAAAATGATCTCTCTCCTTTTTTTCCAAGGTAAAAATCACTTCAACCTTGAGGCAGACTAGCCAAACAGTAACAATACCTTTGTGACCTCTTCACTGTTTTTCAGAGTTCTTCATCTTGCTCTTCTACTGTCATCTCATGTGAACTGTCTGTGGGACACACACACAACCCCACATGGCCATCTTCATTCTTCACTGACAACCTCATCAATCTCGTTGCTGTCTCAGGGCCCCTTCTGAGTCCTGCAGCTTCACCTAACCCACATGGTGCCAGGAGTCTTTGACATCCAGCACTGCACAAAGACCTCCCACTCTCAGGCAAGCACTTACACATCCAAAATTGAAAATCTATATCCTAAAGTGAAGAGCTCTTTGTTCCTCTGCCACTCTCCATTACAGACTTTGAGCTCTGTGTACCCAGACGCCCTTGGCTATCTGCACTTGCACTGTGTATTACAGGGTTAGGCAGGAACACATGCAGCGTTTTTCCCTTCCCCTGTGTTTGGCCTACCAAGTCCCTGGATGTGGCTGCTTTGGAAAAACAAAGCAGGCAGAGTTGGGAATTTGGAAGCAGACACTGATGGTACAAAAGTTAGTCAGGCTTCTTTGACTGAAAAAAAAACAAAGAACAATTAAATAACAAATAAGATTTGTGTTAAGACATAGGGGAGAGGAGGACCTTTTCTTAGGTAAGTGTTGTATATTTCATTCAGTCACATTGCAACTGCCTCCAATATAGAGTTAAATTATTGTTAGCTTAAATGCATTATTAAAAATGATACTTATTGGCAGCTTTAATACAGTACATAACAGTACTTTTTTAAGACTAATCTCTTTGCATGCGTAATTGAAGGTAACTGTTTTGAAGTGTAGTTTTTCTTAGAATTTTCCAAATCTGTCATTCTGAAAAACATATTCAGGAAAAATATTCTTTCAATTGCTGCCTTTGGGGTAGGAATGCATTCTGCAAGTTTTAAGAAATGAAGGTATGCCGGATTTGAAAACAGAACAGTATATCCCTTCTTGTCCTAATATTAGATTGCTAAATCAAGAGGATGTAAAGTGCTGAGTCTTAAATACATAGTATTCTTAATTTCTTCATTAAAAATAACACTCTGTTCTTCAGTTGTAACCCTTTAATATTGCTTACATGTTTCTTACGTAATTTTCTAGATAATGGAGCAAAATCAAGCTAAGGAAACTAGCCTGATTTTTCTAGAAATATTTTTTATGTTTCTTATTAAGTTTGGCCTTGATTGATGTGTTGGTGTAGATTCAATCTCTCTCTAATAGCCACCCCTAGGAGTGACATTGATTCCATGCACATGCTCCGCATAGACAGGTTACTGACATATTAATTAACCTTGGCTGTTGCAGAGGAGTAACAAGGGAGAGAGCAAGAGAGAATTATGTTGGACTTCAGGTGATGAGGAATGAAACTCTGGGTGTGTGCACCCTATTTCTGTGCTCTGTGACAAGCACAACCAATTCACCAGATCTAAAATTTTTTAAGAAAAATGGGCTCATGCTTCTCATACCAGAGAAATGTTCTCCCACGTACTAAGAATGTTGATGAAATTTCATGGATGTTTCTCAGTGAAATAGAACAGTAGCATATGAGCTGAAAGGTGAAATACCCATAGGTTACACTTATTGGAAACACTTGCCACCCAAACTGAGGTCAAGTACAACCTAACCTAAACTAATAAGTTCAACGATTTTAATTTCATAGAATCATAGAATCACAGAATGCTTAAGGTTGGAAGGGACCTCTAGAGGGCATCTAGTCCAACCCCCCTGCACAGGCAGGGTCACCTAGAGCACGTGGCACAGGACTGCGTCCAAGCGGGTTTTGAAGATCTCCAGAGAAGGAGACTCCACAACCTCTCTGGGCAGCCTGTTCCAGTGCTCTGTCACCCTCACTGTTAAGAAATTTTTCCTTAAGTTCCTGTGGAACTTTAGGTGCTTCAGTTTGTGGCCATTACCTCTAGTTCTGTCGGTGGCCACCAGTGAAAAGAGGCCAGCACCATCCTCCTCCCTGTCTCCCTTGAGGTACTTATAGACACTGATCAGGTCCCCTCTCAGCCTTCTCTTCTCCAGGCTGAACAGGCCCAGCTCCCTCAGCCTCTCCTCATAGGGCAGATGTTCCAGGCCCCTGATCATCCTTGTAGCCCTGCACTGGACTCTCTCCAGCCGCTCCACATCCCTCTTGTACTGTGGAGCCCAGAACTGGACACAATACTCCAGATGTGGCCTCACCAGGGCTGAGTAGAGGGGCAGGATCACCTCCCTCGACCTGCTGGAGACGGTCTTCTTAATGCACCCCAGGATCCCATTGGCCTTCTTGGCCACGAGGGCACACTGCTGCCTCATGGTCAACTTGTCATCCACCATGATACCCAGGTCCCTCTCTGCAGAGCTGCTCTCCAGAAGGTCAGTCCCCAGCCTGTACTGGTGTCTAGGGTTATTCCTCCCCAGGTGCAGAACCTTGCATTTGGCCTTGTTGAATTGCATGAGATTTTTCACCGTGAGGTCATGAGGTTGTTCCACTCAGGCCCTGATTTGAAAACTGACCCTGAAAAAAATTTTACAGTAAAATGTATTGTTTTTAATGGTATTATGCAACATTGAGCAATAATTCCAATAAACAGGAAACACGTTCCTTTTTAACACTTAACATGCAAAACAACTAATGAAAAATAAGAATAGAATATTGCGTGAAGCTGGTGGAGTTTTTAGTTATTTCTTAAACATGGATATAATGTGTGGGATAGACACATTAGTAAGTTGTTCTAATTCTAGACATGAGAGAAGTCTGGGTTGCTTTTGAAAATAATTGTTTCTTGGTGGAACTGCAGTATGAATACATTTAGCTAAAAATGAATAGAAACATCCCAGAATGAAGATAACTGAAGCACCATTAATTTTCTTCTGATTGGGAAGAAGAGTTAGCTATTTTTTCACTTAATATTTATTATAACATGATTTCTTCTTAGAAATGAACCGAAACATTTCACTGAAGTGTGGCTCCTGCCAGGAACAGCAGTGCTTGTAGAAGAATAGAATCATCTGTGGTGGAAGAGACATCTCTTGGGTCATCTCAGTCCATCAGCCTGAATCATTGGAGGATGTATTTCATTATTCTTAAAATAGCTTAGAATATCTTCAGTGATGGAAATGCTGTAACCTTCACTGGCAGGTTGTTCTATTATGTAACTGTTCCTCTAGTTATAAATTTTCCCTGCTGCATTTTAATCTAGTTATTAGTATTTCTTGATCAACCCTGTTGACTAATGAGAATAACTAATCTTTATTCTGTTTACAATGCTCTTTTAAGTACTTATGCCTTTTTTTTTTCACTCACTAACCCACTTTTCTCTAGTTTTATATACCTGTTACTTCTAATCTTTCTCATATTTCTGCTTAGCCACATCTTCTCTCATATACATTTACAAACCCTTTTAATCCCTCTCCCTTTTTCCTTTTTAGTAAAATAAAGCTGAAAAAATACTCCTGTGGAGATTGTAAGAGTGTTGAATTCTCTAACTCATCACAAATGATTTAATCTAGATACATATATATATAGACATATTTTATAAAAACAGCTCTATGCATAGGACTGGAAGGATTCCCAGGAGCCAGTGAACCAGACTATTCTGTTGTCCAGTATAGGACGCATAATCCCATCATTCCATTCATAAATTTCTCAAGAACCATTCACATGTTTCTTGCAGCCTTTACTGCTACCGGGTGGTTGTTTCATGATTTCTGAAACAGAAACCTTTTTCTTTTTTTCCCCCATTTTTCCCTCACTTACATCTATTTGTTCTTCTGCCATGGTTGCTCCCTTTTTGTGTGTCTTTTTTTTCCATCCTTTTCTCCTGATTTCCATACTCTCTGTCTTCCGAATTCATTTCTGTTTTCTCCCATATACATACACAGAAAAAATCACATCCCAATTGTAAAATCCACTTCTGTCAAGGTCTTCAGCCTCGCACTGTAACATAGTCTTCTTAATTATCTGATCAGCCTCTAGCCCTTCTTTGCATATATTTCAGGCAATTGGAATTGCTCTTCACTCTACAGATGAGATCTCACTGATCTTACTGTCTAATGGAGGGACAGTAGTAAGTCTCTCTCCCAGGATAAAGGCCTCACCTAATGCTTCTTGGGATCACTGCTGTAGCCCAAGGCCCTGTCATAGTGATGGTTTGTGATGATCCTTGGTTTTTCTGGCACAGGTTTTTTACCTCAGCTGCTGCTGACAGGGATGACCTCTTTCTTTATTTCAGAACCCCTTGCTGTTAGGTCTTAGCCCATGACCTTGTACTGTATACTCTTAAATTTCACCTATTTCCATATATAGCAGGCTTAATGTCTCTCCATGTTGCTCAGTATGAGGGCACTGAACCAATGTCTGCTGTCTGCATGCAGAAGGGCTTGGTGCTTTCCCATCCCTGCGCTGCTCAGCACTGCCGTTCTCTGCGGCCGTACGGAGGCAGAGCACATGCCCGGCTCCAGCTGCAGAGCGGTTTGCAATCTTGGGCTGAGGCCCTGGGAGCAAACTGACCTAGCAGCCTTTTCTTCTCCTCTAATTCTTGTGATTCAATTACACACTGGCTTCAGCATTTTGCACAGTATGAGTTTAGTTCCAATCTGATATATACTGGCCACAATAGCTCAGCTGAGTAGCCTGAAAACCCTCTGTTGTGCTTGCTGTGCTGTAAGAGTTTATGACAATCAAGCACAAATATCTGTGTTAAGAGGAGGAATCAGCAATTCTCTCCTGATTGTGCTTTATGCTGAGAGAAATGAAGCAGTAAAAACTTGTATGTCACGTAGCACTGTTGTTACTTTCTGGGAGATAGACTGAATGACCGAGGAAGTGGAGAAAAAATTACCCAGGTTTTAGTGCTACCTTTGAAATCCACTTTGAAGGTGCAGCTAATACAAATTATACTTTCCTGCATCTTGCTGTTGGGATGATGCATACATCACTCCTTAGTGCCTGCTACTGTTCCAATCCTAAATGCAGGTCACAGCATCAAGATTTGGTGAAGAGCCTAATGCGCCTTAAATGTTATATCATATAAGAGAACAGCCCTATCCTTTGGTATTTTCTCCAAGCGACTACACCTTTGAGGCTCATCTCATTTCCAGTTGGTTGGTTCCAGCACGGCTTCATGAGACCCAGGCTGGGATCAGCCCTTGGATCAGCAGAGGACATGGGATGCAGCAGAACTCAGGGGCTCTTTATACGGGTGCCTAGTGATAAGGGGCAGCTGCAGGACCCACTGAAAAGAAGATTTTCTAGTTTGCTGTGAAACTGAACGGATACCCCCAGAGCTGTGAGCAGTGGCAGGGTTGTCAATACTGTTGAGAAAGTCTAAAGCTGCTTTCGAACACAGAAATGGAATAAAGAGGATTCCTTTGATTCATCTCTAGGTACATAT
>NW_010589484.1:214499-265365 GCF_000705375.1 Tinamus guttatus
CAAAGAAGAGAACTGCTCACCAAGCACACCTTGCTCAGCCATCTTGCCATGTAAGAAAAGCAGCCTTTCGTCTTGCATGTAGTAAGCTCCAATAGAAACTTTGAGACATTCAGAACAAGTGGTGGATCAACCTAGCAGAAAAGACTCAACTCTGCACAGATTTGGGTGACCACAGAGGATTCTATGAGGCTCTCTCTGAAAGCAGTGTACAGACCCACATACCACCTTCAAAGCTCCCTACTCAGAGCAGATGGCTAAATGCTTCTGACAGATAAAACCTCCATCCTGAATTGATGGTCTGAAGATTTCCAGACTCTCTTCAGTGCCAACTGTATAGTCCAAGGTTCAGCAATTCAGCACATTAAACAACAACTGGTGAAAAATGAATTGGATATAGCTCCTACTATGAGATAGACTCTTAAGGCCATACAGCAGGTGAAAACTGGCAAGGCAGCTGAGGTTGATAGAACCCCACCTGAAGTCTGGAAGCATGGAGGCCAAGCACTCCATTGTAAATTTCATGAGGTCACTGTGTGCTGCTGGGAAAAAGGCAAACTACCACCAGATCTCTGTGATGCAGTCATCATCACACTGTACAATAAGAAAGGAGAAAAGTCAGACTGCCCAAAGCACCGAGGTATAACTCTGCTCTCCACTGCTGGACAAATCCTCGCAAGAATGCTTTTGAACAGATTAATACCTGATATCTTGGAAGAACTCTTATCTGAAAGTCAATGTGATTTCGGAGCCAATAGGAGTACCACAGACATGGTATTTGTTCTCGGACAATTGCAGGAGAAGTGCAGGGAACAGAACAAAGGACTCTATATAACTTTTGTTGACCTTACCAAAGCTTTTGACACTGTGAGCAGAAAAGGCTTGTGGCAGATCTTGGAACGATTAGGATGTCCCCCCAACTTGCTCAAAATGAATGATTATCCTGTTACATGAGGATCAGCGCAGCCAAGTCAGATATGGCGATGCACTCTCTGAGCCCTTCCCAATAACCAATAGTGTGAAAAAAGGTTGCGTTCTTATACCAACTCTATTCACAATCTTCTTCAGCAAAATCTTTTCCAAAGGGCCACCAGTTTTGAGGCCATGCTGCTGAGAATGCAGCTGTGCTGGGCAGGGCACGTCCCCAGGATGGAAGATCACCACCTCCCTAAGATTGTGCTCTATGGTGAACTCGCCACTGACTGCTGCAAGAAAGGAGCCCCGAAGAAGAGATACAAAGACTCCCTGAAACAGTACCTCAGCTTTGACCATATTGACTACCATCAATGGTCCGCTCTGGCCTCGAATCAGGAGACATGGAGACTCACCATCCATAGCGCTGTTGCTTCCTTTGAGAACACATGCAGAATCAGCCTCAAAGAGAAAAGACAATCCAGAAAGAACAGGGCCTCACCAATGCTGCCTAAGGGAGCAGCAATACTGCTGTGCCTTTTGCAACTGGACTTGCCTTTCCCGCATTGGTCTTTTTAGCCATCAGCGTGCTTGCAGCAAATGTGGGTAAAGCCCTTCCCAAATTTTCATTCACGAAGCCTAGCCATGATGATGATGATGATGATTTTTCCAGAAAGGCAGTGATTTAGACCAACAGTAAATGCTTTTCTGTGGAAGGCAGGACTGGTAATGTAAATCTCCAAACTGACTCTTGCAGCTAGCTGGGAGACACACTTTCCCTAAAAATACCGATATTTATCCTAGAGGACAGGCTCTACAAAAAGAGTCTGTCCATCCTGCTCTCTCTGGATCTTTTGCTTTTGGAAAACCAACCACCTTATGGATTTTAGAGCTTTGCTCAGTCAAGCAGCAGAAGAAACTACAGGTAAAATAAAACGAGTTGCCTCTAGCAAAAAGCTTAGGCTTCTGATTATGCAATCAGACACATAGCAAAAGAAAGAAATAAAATAGCAACACAAAGCAGTTCTAGACTGCAGCTAGTGATCCGTTTCCTCTTTAGGTGCTCTGGAGCACAGCTAACAGACAGCTGCAACCTTTCCCTGCTAGCAGAGAGCCCTTTTCCTTCTGCTAACTTATCCTAGGCTTATCATTCTCAGTTTTCCGAGACGGCATTTCTCTTTCTTTGTCCAAAAAGGAGTTTCCTAACTTTTCCTGTCATTATCTTCCAGCTTCATTATTTTTCTCAATTATTTTATCCAACAAGTATTTAGCTGCAGTTATGCTTTATTGTCTTATTATGGCTATAAGTAGAGTTATAACGAAAGTCTTCACGACATATAGCTAGAGTACCTTAGAAGCCCTCTTCTTCCTGCTCTTTCAAGCTGGATTCATTCTCCAACTCATTTTTAATGTAATTGAAGCCTCTACTAAAAGTTTTTGGGATGATGGTGAACAAATAAAGCATCCAAGGTTGTTAAATGAGGGGACATTACAACCTCTTCAACGCTTCTGTGAAAAGATGCTTTTGTGAAAAAGTGAGCTGGCTTTATTATGTCAGTAAGTCTCCTGTCTCCTGGTCTTTATTCAGGATCCTATTCAGGGTCAAATTAACTTCTTAAAAGAATTTAATAAGGTTTTACTTTTCATTAAAAACAATCAAACAAGCAAAAACAAGCCTGTATTTTAAAGGCATGGGCTCAGATGTTTTTCCTGTTACTGTAGGTGCACAATTAGCCCTTCAGCCCATTAGAAAGGTGCTGATGACGGTAGTGATTTATGTCCTGGCCATTGTAGTACTTCACTGTCCAAACTACCTAACTTCAAAATGAGTGCAGGGGAAAATGACCCCATCAATTAACTGCAGCTGGAATTATTACAGGCACAGTGATGGAAGGCATATTGAAAGTCTGGCTGTGAAAACATTGTTCACTGTATATTTTTCTTCAGGGAAGATCTATTTTTCCAGTTTTATATTTTTAATCCTTCTATCCAATTCTAAGCATTTTCAACTTTATTGCAAGCATTTTAGTGATGATTTCTCTCAGCTGTTCCCACATCAAAGCCCTTGCCCTCAGGATCATCTCCCTTTTTTCTTTTTTTTATATTCTAGCTCTTATGGGTATGCTCAAGGCCTTCCTAGTCTCTACATCACTATTTTGTCCAGTTTATCCTTTCAGATCTAATGCCTTACTTTAGAAAGTAGTTCACTGCCTCACACTAGGAAAAATACCATGTGAAAAGGATTTTTCAGGTTCAGGTCCTTCAGCTGGAGTCATTTATATATGTAAAGAGTTCAGTTGCTTTGGTAAGCAGCAAATACATTTCTATTGTAACATAAAATTGTTAAAACAAGAAAGAGGAATTACAGCACTATTGAAAATACATGCAAATAATAGAATTTTCTCTGATTAAAAATATATTCATTGTTTTCACTGCACTTGACTGCAAAGATGCACATTCCTTTTGCTGACAGATAAGACCCTTTCATATTTTCCCTGGGTGTGATGCAGAGTGCACATCAGATGAGTAAGATAGGAGAGAATTGTCAATTACTGCATATACGGAGATTTATGGGGTGTTTTTAATGAATTAGAGTGTCAGATTATTTCTAATTAAAAACATCAATCCCCTAAGTACTGCTTGATGTTAGTCATCCCTACTAGTTGTAGTAATAACATTCACAATTTTTTTTTTGAGATTGTTTGTATAGTCACTTTATGTACAACTCTCTCATAACCAGTGGTATGGGCTTATTTAGTTATATCACTGTAGTCTAGGGCTCAGTATTAAATCGAGTTTAATTGGTTGTGTAGAGTTGTGTTGTTGTGTAGAGTTACACAAATGCCAGGGAGAAAGAGAAAAAAATAAATTCTGTTAAATTAGACTTTGGACACAGTCACAACCAAATAGGGAGATGAAAGCAAAATTCAGAATGAACTTTCAAACTGAATGTCGGATTTTAGCCAAACAGTGTCCGTTAAAGTCGGCACAAATCACAGAGCTTAAATCATGCAAAACTCTCTGAGGGATGGATTGAAGCCTACTCTGAGGTCCACCTGAGGAACATAAAGGGACCTTAAAGCAGCTTTTAATGTGCAGCAAAGGGTTGCCTAGAATAGAGAAATCCACAGCTGGCGTAAAACTGTTGTTGCTATCTCTTCATCAGTCCCTCTGGTCCATACCATATAAGAGACACATCAAGGACAAAAGGGAGAGCAGCCAGAATATACTGAGCACTGCAGAGTCTCACCAGCATAATGGCACTTTTGGATACAAGGCACTAAAGAAGCACAGACTAGTGTTATGATGGAAGTTCACTCCTTACCCGTATTTCTCCCCTTTAAGTAATACCTCAGCTTCCAAAATGGTCCCTGTCGCTTACTGGGGAGAGCTAGTTTAAGGGTTTGCGGCAAACTAGCACGTCAGAGAAAATCTCAAAGGTTAAATAAAAGGGGTTTATAGCCGTTAAAAAAACGACAACTTGTAACCTTGTGGAGATCTTTCACTATATAAAAGTCAGCCTCATTTTTGTTTCTGCTATGGCTATTACCCAGCTGATCGTTCAGACAAATTAATGAGTCTAGTGCTAGCTAGAGGTCCCTGGGAAAGTGAGTTTGGCTGCAGCTGGGCTGGTGGCGGGGTCTGGATGGGATGCCCGATTTTGCTCCATGGAGAGTCATCGGGGAGTTCATTCTTCGTTCCTCTGAGAGCACACCAAGGTCAAATGGCAGCACTGAAGGCCACAGTTTATTAACACCGGGCTTGTTTGTTATCAGGTCTCCTGGCAAGGCAGACTGGATCCAGATCAAGTGCGAGTCCCTGATCGTTTTTCTGTCATATTAACCATAACACATTAGGGTGTTTATGTCAAATGGAGATGTATTTGGATAAATGATATTGGTCCTTGTGGGTTAAAGCTATCTTTCAAAAAATGTTGAACACATGTAAAGGGTTCAGGAGAAAGTGATTTCATGACTTTGGCTTGGGTGAACATGCTTAGTCTGGTAGTAGGCAACTTAAAACTAGGCATACTAGCTGTAGGAACCGCAGGATAAGCGTAATTGCGGATAAGTGATGGCACCTCAAATTAAAGGTCTATGCTCACCTACAAAAAAGCCAAGCAGACCAGATAACAGGATCATATGTACAGTTCAGCATACATTGCAACATTAATCCAACAGCAAAGTAAGCTAAAAATTGTCCTCCCTCTGAGTCCTAGTTTCCTGACCTCTGTTCCCAACCACTCCACCCGCTCAGCTATGCCTTTGCAACCGCCTTGGCGTAGCACTGCAACCTTCATCGCTGAAATACCTGAGACAAACTGTAGAGTTTTACTGAGGCAGCACAAACAGTGTTGCCATCACCTTGAGGAGGCAGCAAAATCTGCACTAGCATAGGGCTGCGTAGCCAGGGTAGGAGAGGGTGCAAATGTGTTAGGCTGGTCTCACCGTTGGAGAAAACAATTTTTAAAGTAGTCCCTGAGGCAATAAAGTGCTGGAAAGCTTGTTCTAAAAAAAATCTCACAGTCCTAAAATATAGCCACATTGCATTCAAAGGCCTTGCAAAACATTGGTAGATAGCCAGAATCACAGATTCTGATGATCCAATTATTTTGTTTTAGTGTACAAAGATACTGAAATGCCTGAAGGTGATACAGTCAGATATTGTTGCTACTCCAGCACTTTTTTGGTTACAGAGAGTACAGAAAATAGACAGACAGACATGCAGATTTACAAATCTATAAGTAAGCCTGGGAGAATTTTGATTTGCTTGGGGATTTTAATTTGCTCTTGGACTTCTGTTTTATTTTCCTCAGTGATCTAGCCCTACTTCTGTTAATAATTTAGACATAAGCCAAGGCTGAATACAGTGTTTTAACAAAAATTAATGCAATAAACCTAACATGGGGTTAATTTTCCCTAACATTAGCTTTAAGGCATTACATCCCCATTTGGAGCTAGTTATTGAGACTCTTACATAGGAAAGGAAACCATATGCAGGAGATGATTCATCCCATCCCAAGAAACATCTGGGAGAGATAGAATTAATCTTCTGTGGAGATGCCTCTGTGCTTTCACTGATAATGGAAAGAGACTAGACAAATAACTTTGACTGAGATGCCGAGCATATAAATGGCGTAAGCCCAGAAAGATAAATCCTACCAGTTGTACTTTCCCATTGTCTTCTTTTGTCATATAATATTTTCATTGTGTCCCTTTTCAGGAAGAATTCTTTAAATCAAAGCACTGAGACTCCTTATTGATGGATGCCTATAATTACAGCTGTACAAGTACGCACACAGCGCTCATTAAGCGCCCCGAGCCCTTTCCAGAGCACACTCCAGTTCTGAACCAAGAGGAAGTTTATTTGGCTCTAGAGGCAAATAGAGGGAAGAGGGAAGAGAACTTCAGGGGATAGACTGTGACAGATACTGACAATATGCATTTTAATTCAAATAGATTGCTGTTACGCAGAATTATAGTTCTAAAAAGTATTACTAATGGAGATCAGAATTTAAAGCAAGCTCCTAATGTGCTTGCTTGCTTAGTGTGCAGGTTGTTGTCACATATAACTTCTCTCTATTCTTTATAGAATCACGGATCTGTTGCTCCATAGCCAGTCTTTTTGTCTGCTTTTTGAAACATTGATGTTATTTTTTGGTTTGATATCAATGTCCTTTTCAATTTATTGAAAAAAAATCTGAAAAAAGGGCATCTTCCTGAAAACACAATAGAGCTTGTAATCATCGTATATTTTGCTTTAAGAAAACACTCCCAATAAATGGAAACAGAAAGAACAAATATTCTTCTTTTTTTTTGGGGGGGGTGGAATTTTTGTGAAAAATGTGGTGATAGTTCTGTTTAACCAAGCTTTAAGGCCTATAATTGATAAAAAACAGGAAATAGATTATGAGATCATATCAGCATTACTAAAGCAACTAAAACGTCATGAAGTATACACCCTTCCACAAGCCCTTTGTGGTGGTATAAGGGAAAAAAAAAAGAAATTTGAGTTACCATGATTATTATCATCTAAATTGGGTATTGGATATGGAAAAACCGGCTATGCACATTCCATTCTAAGGAAAGGGGGGAAATTCATTCTGTTGCTGTCAGCAGAGCACCTGCTAGATAATAGGAACTCTACTGCCCTCTTCAAGATAATGAGCACCACGCGAGAGAGGAACTCCATACATTTAGAAAAAATATGAAGTATGGTGATTTCTTCAAAAACATGAAAAAATAACACTTCTAGGATGTGCACACCAGAGACCTCACCTCTGTTACAATACATCACTTCCTCTTTCAGAATAAGATTACCATTTTCTTTGTTTTCTTCATAGTACAGTGACAACATTTGTTCCTCTTTGATGTCAATCAAATGAAACTCACTTCAGATTCCATTAGAAAATCAATACTGTTAGTGAATTGAATCAGAAGAGGTCATAATTTCAGTATGTTTTCTACCCAGTGAATACATCACTGCCATTTTTTTTTCTCTCCAGCAGATGTGGGAAATGAAAATTAAAAAGCAGAGCTACACTGACATGCTGGTAGACTGAGCTCATGTTCTAACATGCTGCTGATAGCTCCTGGCTCTTCCATTGCTATCAGGTTTCATTCGGTGCAGACTAGAGATAGGACCAGGCTCACAGTGTTACACAAGTACAGACAGGGAGTGACTCCTAATTTATATTTTCCTAGGACATTTATAGACTGACCATCATGGTCACAGCAAAGCACTCACTTGACAGCAGAATTTTAAAGTGTTTAACGAATCATATGAATCAATATAGCGATCTTCAGCAGTAATATTTTTTTCTGTGTGTAGATTTCTTATTTCTCGCAGGTTTCTGGTAGGTACAATGTGGCTTACATTTCTAATGACTTATTTTGGAAAGAGAGCTACTGAATGCATTGAGTTGCCAATATTATCCATGCTGAAATTATTTCCAAGATGTCATTGATTCTCATCTGTTATGCTTAATTGGAAGTTTTGAAGTAATAGTCTCTCCCACAGTACCTATTAAGAAAACAGTTATTTGCATGATAAAGGACAATATGCAATTAAATTTGACTAGTTTAAAGAATTACTGTAGTTTTAATGTAAATTCAAAGCACTCTCACTGCATTGCCTAAAATTGTAGAAGTTCAGCAAAATTTATTTGCACGAGCATTTCATTAATTCTGTTCCTAGAGGCAAATTCTGCTCTCAGCCACTTAGTTACAATTGCCCATCTTTAGACGAAAGCAGATACTTTTTAATTTGTACAGAGCCAATCCTTTCCTACGTTGGAAATTGGTTCTAATTTCACAGCAATCCAGTACAACCTTGAGTAGACACTGCAGGGACCAGTGTTCCCACAGGAGAATTTCTGTCAGTTAGAAGCTGCACCTGGGGCCATACCACAGTCTAGACAAGACTTTAGCAGCCTATCTGCTAACAGGGAATATAGAGACTCTTTCTTGTGATTTAACCTCAAATTCCCACAAAGCCTCTTATCCCTGTACTCTGCCCTTGTCCTGCTTGAAATCTCTGTCACAAATTAAACTATCCTCCCACTTTTCAACCTGAACTGGAATGTCTGTCCCACTTTGTTACCACCATGTGGATTTTACTGGTGCTATTCCAATCTACGATCTACTTTAGCTTTTTTGCTCTCTGTAGATACGGACTTCAGCTCTTCTCCCACAGGCTCCATTCTATGCCTCCCTCTGTGTCAGTGGTTTCTTGAGTCCTAGTAAGCAACAATTTCTCTTCCCAGTTTCTCCCTTTCCCATTAACCAAGCAAAAAGAAAGCATAAAAGCTGCAAAGAGAGGCAAAAAAACCCACAACAACAACAACAACAAAAACCCAAAAAACCAATGATAGGCAGAATTGCTCAGTGCCTGAAAAAAAGGAGAAGCTGTAAGGAAAGCTTGATCCATGAGAAGTTAAGAGAAAAGAGGTCCTTTTGCATACCTGAGTTCTACTAACAGGAACATCAGGTGGGTAAAGGTATCATTATTTGGACAATTGCAGCCAGCTTCACAGAGAACATGCCAGACTCAATTGGTATTCATAAACATCCTATCATTGAAATCCCATTTCTGTGTATTCTTATGTGTTAAGAATGGTCACTCCTGGTTCTGCTAGTACTGGGATTCAATTACTCTGAGCATCTTCATTGCCTACAATGAAGGAATGAGGAAGGTATGAGATAATGTGGTTATATGTATGAGATTCACTTAATAATTTAGTGGATTTGCTAATTGATCTCATTATTCAATTAATGCTGGGAGGGTTGTGAAATATGGTTTAATTTCCTTGCTCCCTGGAGCCAAATTGATAGGAATGTTTTGTGTTGCAAGGAACATCAATATTTAGAGACTTGTATATTTACAACATATCTGAAAAGTCTTACCCTTGGTATCCTTTTGCTCTATTGTTTGATCTTTCTTGTCCTTCCAAGCATGGACAGAATGATTGATGTTTGGTCTGCAGAGATTAAAAATAAAATACATATCACATTCAAGTCTCACTCTGGAAGTTAAATATTATATTGGCTGCTAAGGTGTCCTTCAATAAAAGAATAAAATTCAGTTCTTACACTTGCATAAAACCAAAAAGTCCATGACAAATATGCATTAGTTTTGTTGTCTATCCTTTCTGTTCCTAGCTCCTTCTGTTTTAACTAGTACCTGTGTGCAGGCACATAGCAGTTTCAGTAGTTTCCTTTCTCTTGTCCTTGTGGTCTGTACACAATATACGTTTTAGACTTTCTTGAGTGCTCAGCTGTTAAATCTCATTGCCGACTTGATGAACAGATCATAAAATAATATTATCTGCACTAAAAGTCAGAATATATGAAGCGTGTTATTAGTAGGTTTGACTAATGAGGATAAATTACGGGAATACTTTTATAAATTCTAGATGAGGGGAAGGTAGTTAAGATGTGACACTGATTGCTATATTACTATTATTATTATTATTATTGTTTCCATCCACTCCTATTTACACCTAGGAAAAATCTCCCAGAGCCACGTATCTGAATACATGGACATAGGTGATATCTCAAAAGCCATTGTCCCGCATGACGGGAATCACCTCCTGCAACTGGATGAGCAAATAGTTAAAATTTAATTGTTCTCCTTTTCACCTGCAGCCTCAGGGAGTGACAACCACATTACTGAGGTATCTGAATGAAAGGAGCTTGGTGCCAAACAGGGGGAAAAATTCTCTGCAAAGACATGAGGAAAACAAATATGAGTCAAAGCTATGCTTCTTTTGTAAGTGAGAAGAGATAATAGTTGCAGACTTTGTAAAGAGATGAGAAATAGAGGAGAGTCTTTGGAAATATAGTGGAAAAATGGCTTGTATAAGAATCTGTTCTGTGAATGTCAGTGAAAAGAAATGCATATACATAAAAAATGTATTTATTGAAATCTAGCACAGCCTGAATGGCAGTTAGAATAGGGCCTAGAAACTCTCTATTTTAAACACAAGTAGATATGAATATATGGGTCAATTTGAATGACCTTACACTTATCCCAGGCAAGAATATATATGGGAAATTACTATGACTATAAGAAAACTCTCACCATATGGTAAATGCAAGGTAATTTGAAGACCATATCAGACAGCTGACCTTGCACATTGAACTAGTAAATACACAAATGACTTTCTATCACAACCCTTTGTCCCAGATGTTTGTAAAACATCTAAAAAGCCCACATTTAGACAGGGGAATGACTGTTCAGTCGGTTGAGAACTATTTTAGTATGAGCAAGATCTTCATAATAAATCATTTTTTAATTTTGAGGCACTGCCAAATTGTTTAATATCTCCTATAAATTTCAATAGAGCTGTTGCAACCAAGTACACAATCTTGCTATAGACTTGATAATTCTGTTTTAAAGATTAGCATGTAACATTATCACTCTGTTTGAGTGAATGTGATAAAAGTACATGGTTCTAGAGCAGAGTAGAAAGAAAGCGTCACTGGAGAGTCAAAAATTCTTATAACTATAGACTAGCTTGGATTGGCAGGGATCTCTGGAGATCATACTGTGGCGTCTCAGAGTCAGAGCATGCTGCTTGGGAATTTGTCCGGTGGGGTTTATAATATCTCCATGGATGGGGATTCCACTGCCTTGCTGAGAAACCTGTTCCCATGCTTAATCACTGTTACTATGCACATTTTTCTGTCTTATTATTTGCCTTGCTAAAAGGTTTTACTATTGCCTTGCCTCTCATCCTACTCCTGTGCCACTCTGAGAAGTATCTATCTTCTCTTTTCACTCTGTTAAATCATTGTTATATAGCAGAAGACTGTTTTCTTTAATATTTCTTTAATCTTCTCCAGGCTGGCAAACTCAGCAACCTTAGTCCCTCTTTGCATGCTACATGATTTAGTCCCGTGTCATTTCTAGCAGCCCTCCAGTGCATCCCTCCAGCTTAGCAGTCTTTCTTGCACAGGGAAGCCCATGATTGGACAAAGTGCTCCAGATGTGATCTCACAAGGGCCAACCAGAAGGGAAAATCACTTACCTCAACATCCTGGCTAAGCTCTTGCCAACATGGCCCATCATGCACCTGGCCTTCTTTGCCACAAGGTCACACTGCTGATTCAACAGTTCAGTTGGTTCTCTCCAAGTCCTTTTCTGCAAAGCTGTTTCCTGAACAGTGAGCCCTAACCTGTGCTCTTTGCATGGAGTTCACACTTGCTTTTGTTGAACTTCATGCAGTTTCTGTCAGTCCATTTCTTCAGCCTCCAAGTCTCTTTGAATAGCAGCTCTACTTTCCGGCATATTAGCTATTCCTTCTAAGGGTGGTATCATCATCAACGAATATGCTGAGGGTGCACTCCATTCCATTTCTTACATCATTAAAAAAGACAGTAAGTAACACTGGCTCCATTATTGATCCTTGAATAATGCCTCCATTAAACAGCTCCCGGTTGGATTTTGAGTGACTGAAGACAAACTTTTGAACTCAATGCTCCAAGCCAATTCTCCACCCACCTTAACATTTACCTAGTCCATCTTCCCAGTTTGGCCATATGAATACTGTGTGAGATGGTGTCAAAGATGTTGCTGAAATCTTGTTTCATTATAGTTCTTTGTCTGGACATCTGGTCTCTTTCTACACGTCAACATATATATAATCTACATATGAGTCTCAAGGACTGATAATAGACTGAGCTAGCTTGGAGCTAGCTCGTTCACGAACTGATGGTGGTACAATGGACAGGACAGAGCTTGGAGCAGACTCATTCCTCAGTAGCCTCCAAGGATATGCGGTATGGTTTGCAGCAAAACTGCAGGATGTTGGTACCCATGTTAGTTGATATTTAATGAAGAAGGTGCTTCTCTTGGGTCTCAGTGTGAGGTATACAACCTCTTTTCTGGTTGCTTAGTAGAAAATGTAAAGATTTACACATTTGTCCTCTTTATTTCCCTTGCTGTTTACTTACAGGATGAGACAATAGAAAGAGAATGACAGAAGTCAGGATTTAAGCAGAAGAAGCGGGAAGGCATTGCTGCACCGCCTCCTATCAGGAACTGAGCATCCTTAACTTCCACCATTCCCAAAGAGGCTCAAGCTCGTGAAAATCTCAAAGCTGGTGCTTTACACCTTCCTGGTCTTAGATGCTTTCCCTGTCTCCTTTCATCAGGTCACATATTTATAACAATGGATTTCCTAATTAATGTTGACAGCTAAATTTAGAATAGTTAATTAGTGGAGGCACCAGCCTCACAGCCTGGGCACAGGTTCAAGGTTTGGAGGACGCTGGTGTAGTTTGATTACCGTTTTCTCATCAGGCAATAATGCCTGCTACTGTGAGCAGAAATATGAGAGAGAAATTGATTGTGAGGTGTGCTGTGCACTCTGAGAGAGAAGGTGAATAAAGTCAACGGGGTCAATAATCTCCCCATAAGTAGCCATCAGGTGACAGATTCTTGGAGTAGCCCAAAATTTTCTTGGTAGACAGTGGGATTTAGGGTGGTCAGTGCTTCTGAAAATCAGGACGCTTCAGTTATTTTTAAAAAATCTTATTTTTATTTACTTTCTCAACAGAAACAAGACTCACTTGAGCAGCCATATTATATGATTAGCTATATAATTTAGCTGCATTATATGTACAGCAATATATTTTTTTCTATTAACCAGCTCAACATTAAGGAAATGAATTCCTCAAGGGGAATAAATTAAAATAAAAACAACTCATGAAAAAAAAACTTTAAAAAGCAGATGGTACCACATATAAAAAGCCATCCATTTTTATGCATCTGTGTAAAAAGCCTGAGATATTCCCATCCTTAACATAAATTCTACCCATCATCCCTACCAGGATGACACAACTTTCTAATGGCTGCATCTCAGGACCCATATTCTGGTATTCTGCTCTCCAGTCCAAACCATTGCACATTACACTTGCCTCAGAAAAGTGGCTAGGAAGAATTTTGCATACTCATATACAACCTTGAGCCTCCAGTGAACTCCTGTCCCTCTTTAATTCGAATGTAAGCTTTTAACTTCATGATTTTGCTTATTTTCTGCCCCTCTGCCACTGGATGGTCTTCCATATGCTTGACATATTTGGAAACCAAGGGTCCCACTTGAGAGAGAGGAGCATTATCTCAACACCCCTGACATAGAGGAGGAGCAACCCTGGGTACAGTTTACCAGTGCATCTTTGAAAAGTCTTTACCTTTACACTTTCAATTCATTTTTTTTTCAAAAGTCATCTACCATAGTGTGGACATTAATTTGGATTCCCTGTTTCTGCGTCTGGGATTTTAATCACAGATCAAACCAAGATAATTTTTCAGGGAAGTACGATGGATTAACACAGACACATATATGGCCAAAACTAGGTTTGTTTCCCCTCCAGCTTAGAATTATTGTGTCAGACTCAGTTCCAGCATGCTCAGAACCATTCCAGTGTTCCAAAATCACATGCTGGTACATCAAAACCAAGTGTTGCTATACATTGCCAACTACCCAGCACAAAATTAGCACCACTAAACTATATCATAATGTGATTTTAAAAGCACTTAAAATTGAAATCTCCAGTAAATGCTCAAGAAAAAGCTGCTCGTGGGTTCAGATTTAGCAGTTAATGACAACTTGTTCCTGGGGGCAGAGCTTGTTGAAGAAAATGGACTGCTGCATTTAAGAATAAAATTAACAGTATGCAAAATAAAATATGCACATACATTCTGCAAAAGTAGAGAGTTTCTGAGTGCAAATTTCAAAATCTTCCCGGGGAAAAAAATATTTTAAATAACTGGATGCCATAGGGGTTGCACTAACCCTTCTCTATTATGAGTCAGTAACAACTTTATAACTTTAGAAAGGCAGTATGGCTCAATGAGTTTTGTGAACACCATTAGCTCAAAACCGATGAAAAGAAAAGTTTCTTCTACTGTTTTCATCTTCTTTTCTGTGGAAGTTTGACAGGACTTTGTATATAGTCAGCTTTGTTTGACCCTTGTAATATAAGATATTACTGCTATTATTGTGACCCTGAAATTCTGTGGTAGGTAGGGGTCTTTCGTACCTGCAGTCACAGACACACAGAATGCGGACAATACTTTCAATGAAAAACTTTAAAGGAAAGGAAAACCTCTCCTGCGTCATCAAACTTTTTTTTTTGCTTCCCAAAGTAATAATATTACTGACTTAATTATATGGTTATCAAGTTCTACTGCACACTGGTCTTATTCCTGATCTTGAGAGGAGATGCATTTCTGTATATATAATATAAACTTGGATCATATTAAAAATGGCAAGGGAATAATCAGATACTCAGCTAATTTTAGCAGAAGGAAGAACTGAGGAGTACCTAAGCAGAGATGCACCATGAAAAACTGGAAATATTTGAAATGGAAGTTGCCTATATGCATTCAATAGTTCATATGACTGCACACTGCAGTAATTATGTAGTGTGCCAAATCTTCAGTTTTGAATCAACTGAACTCCCACAGAACTCCCACCAATAACTAGACATTTCCCCATGGCAATTTGCCCTTCATCATGTAATATGTATGCACGCAGGAGTATGTTTTCATATGCCTAGTTATGTTTGACCTTTTGAAAACTAGTACTTAAACCATTTGCCCCAAGGATGCAGAATGAATCAGTGAATCGTGTAAATCATAATTTACTGTCACTTCCAGTTTGATCACTTCAGCTTTTCCATATGCAATACCCTTGTCATAGTACAATAACAGCAACCTAAAATTATGCCAGATTAGTGTACACCTATTTTTATTTTCTGTCATGTGTCATACATCTGTGGGTTTTTAACTTCTTATTCTCTAACACTTAAAACAGAAAATTTACATCTCTTTCTATAATGCCCTCTTATCATTCCCCTCAGTATAATGTCACAAGGAATTATTCTTCAGCTTCGTGTACAATTTCATTTCCTTTTTGATTGACATTGTGTTGTATTGTGTTTGTCAGAAATTTCCACATTTACATTTTTATACCTACATGTATTTTCAGAGTAAGAAAAAAAAAACAAAGTTATTAATGCAGCTAATTGAGTGGAGAGATATTTATGTCCTGCACTCCATCTTGCTGTGTGTGACAATTATACCTCCCTAACCTCAAAAAAACAAAATAACAAAACCCCTTTGAACTAGGCTTTCTTCTTGGCAGCCACATGGAGATTTAGATTTGTCCCACTTGCTGTTTTTTTTCCCATGGGTGAATGAAGGAGAATCTGGTGTAAATGGTACCCTGCCTGGATAGGTTTAGTAATCTGCCCTTGCATCCTTATGTCAGGGTTTTTTATCAGAGTTAATTTGAAAAAATCAAAACATAATGAGTTAAGATTTCCAGATGTAGTAGAGTGTTTCTTATTCAACACAAACAGATGGGTTTTATATCACTAGAAAACTCAGACAAAACTAGAGAGTTCAAACTCAGATGCTGTATTTCTCCCAAGAAAGTCATTTGATTGCCTTTACCTGTGAGTGAAAGCCTTGAAGAGTGAAAGATATTTCTTCTGAGGGACACTGACAACCATTCTTTTTCCAGCTCAGTTCTAGAGTTTCACATGATTTTAGCTGTCACAATGAAGGGGCTGAGCTTGAATTATCATTGGCAGGATACAATGTGTCATTTATTCTACAGTTTTTATTGAACAAAAATGCAAAATAGTTTTAAAAGGTCTGAAAGGTATTCTGTTTAAGAACCTGTATTAATAAATTAATAAATGTTCTCACTGATGCACGCAACTACTATCTAGTGTAAATGGCTTCTGTGGCTAAAGACCGTATTCGGTAGAGTTTTCACCTGCTCCGCGCATAGAAGTAGTAAGGGTCAAATCTTAACCCCACTGAAATAGGTGAAAAGATCCAAATGCCTTTAGATTATTTTTAAGGTGTCTCTGCATCTTTTATTTGTTAAAACAGCTGAAAATTTCATTTTCCCAGTGTCCATAGGCTTATTTTTAGCCTGTAATGAGCAGTAGTATACAGTGATCACAAAAGGCTTTTTCTCTAATGGTACTTAGGTGCTGCACGGTTGGTTAGGACAGTGACCCTTCAGGTGTGTTGACATTTGCCATAGTTAAGATCTCAGGCTCCTGGTACAGAACAAGACAGTGTTATATGTTTATGTGCTCACAACATGACGTAAACTATTTACAGAATAGGCAGTAAAAGTGTGAGGGGTGTCTACGAGTGGCTTACGCCCTACATCTCTCAAGTGTTTATCAAGGTAGAGATGACTTTTTTTCCCTCACTTGGGAGAAGAGAGCCCTCAATTGGGCTCCACAGGCCGCAGAGATGATGAGAGGGTACGTGGTGTCATGACAGAGCCCAGCACATAAATTGTGAGTTTGATACCTAGCTCTTTAAGGCTGCCTTTTTAGCAGAAGTCATTGCTCCCATGAAGAGATGCTTGAGTCAGGAAACTGCAGTGAAAACATAGCCAACTTTCCACAGGCAGCAGTAAGAGGGTCACGAATCAACTATGTGGGTGTTTTAAGGATCTGCATTTTTGACTAAAGGCACCTCACCTGGCAGGAGAGCAACTAAGACTTTGGTGGCGCCTTAACGTCTAAGGCAAAGTGTTTCTTTTAGTGCCTGATTCTGTCTAGGAGGGAAGGAGTGATTCTGACCGAAGCAGTTATGAGAGTTTCGTAGTAAACTGCCAGACTCTCTTAGTGTGTTGTCCTTAAGGTTACTATCTGTATACACTCAATCATAACCCAAAGGTTACTACTGTTATTCACGTTTTACAACTGGCAAAAGAAAGCCCCTAACTTTACCATTCTTCCTTTAGAACAGTGATCTTCTAAGTGAAATTTTGAACATACAAGCATAGAAGAAAAGCACTGAAATGTTAAGGACACGAAGAAGCCTTTTCTAGAAACAGTTTTTCCAGCTGAAGCATGGTGAATGCACTTGTGATATTTGTATGCTAATGTTGAATGAAAGTTTTCGAGTCAAAAAAGAAATCTGACGACTGTTTTTAACCCTGAAAAATGGAAGACAAGGATAATAATGCCTACAACTGCATCATAAAAGTATAAGGTAATTAAGGTAATAGCATACTTTAGTGGCTTTTCAGATATTATTTTGTTTGCTAGTCAGATGAGGTTCTAGATTTGGGTAGAATATGTCTATCTAACGAGAGAGAAGAAAGAGAGTGAGAACCTATTTTTACTAGTGAAAATGCAAGTCATAATACTAAATAATTAATGCAAAGTAGTTTGATTCCTTAGTGTGGAACACCAGCTTTTGTATTTTGTACAAAATCCAAAAGTGATTCAACTTTATTTTTGAAAATAAACATCTTAATTTCAGCTTACAAATTTTATAACTGCATGGAATGTCAGTATATTCTCATAGAAAACAAAAATATTTATATTCTATAATTATAAATGTAATTACTTGTGTATAAACTAAAGAAAACTTGTTTACATGAATAATGAGAGAACTTGAGTTCCTAGGGTCAAATTTGCAACATGATAAACATTTGCATGCAACTATTAATTAAAAATGTGTGTTGTACTGAGGATATGTAAGAGGAGCTTGATTACTTTTTAAATAAAGACAATTAATACAAAGTAGAACTCAAATTGTAAGAGTTCTTAATTTATTATTAAGTTTCTTCTATAGACTACATTATTAACAAGATGTTGTCTCTTAAGTAATGGAGCAGGAATAAGTAATTTAAGAAACAGCTCATCATTTTCTTATGCATTAATGTATAAAATTATTCAGCTATTCCTAGCAAAACATGCTAAAGAGGCAATGTGGCAGCGGTATAACCCGCGGTCCAGAGATTAATGATGTTAACTCTAGAATTTTCCCAAAGGCAGAGAACTACTGGGTGACCTAGTACTGCTGTTCTGTCCCTCTCCCAAAGGAGCATGCACACACACACAATTCACATACGTTTATGCATGTAATTTATGTATGCATTTTTCTGTTGATTACTAGGTAAAGGCTCTTGGTAAACCGGCTAAATTAACAAGGGATTTCTCGTCTTTTTTTTTTTTTTTTTTTGAGACTTCAGCTGTACCAACTCTGTTATGTTTCACTGTTTCAGCAGCAGGAGGATGGACAGAACACCTTGAATCTTATTCCTGCTTTGCCTTAATTGGTCCCCAGATCAGGATAAAAGAGCAAAAAGTCTCTCACAACATGTGATGTGATAGCCCTAGTGTAAGAAATGAGAAGATCACAGGCTTCTCGCTTGGTGGCATCTGATAAGCAAGACTCTTTAGAAGATCAGGACTGCGTCCTTCACTCAGGATACTCCTTACAAACACCAGAGATAGAACAATGGTAATCTAGAATAGGTAGAGAAGTGGACTCTGGAAAGTGACCTTTCTTTTGGCGTCACAACTTCAGTTATGGCTATGCAGGAGATATTCTGGTCCAGTTCAAATAAAGAAACTACGTGGTCACCGGGTCATTAGCTATTTTTTTCTCCAAAGTGTAGACCTCAGTTTCAGAATTGGACAGGTCTGCTCCTTATAATTCCTTTGCATTCCCTTACCATTGCTTGCTAAATTTAGCAGAGAAACAGAAACACAGTGGGGAGCAGGGCAAAAAGTAGGATGGGCTGGACTTCAGGACAGCAGACTTGGCCTGTTCAGGTGCCTCCTTGGAAGAATCCCATGGGATACAGTCCCAGCCCAGAGCAGGGTCTGGGAGGAGGGTTAGACCAGATTATCTGCAGAGGTGCCTTCTAATCCCAGCTATCCCTTATGCTGAGGTCCAATGGGAATTTCTCTTCCTCTTCCCTCCCTTTTGCACAACTTCCTGTTTGTCTCAAAATAAAATGTTCTTATTCCTGATTAAGTGGGGACAGATCACTCTAGTATCCTGGTCCCTATCACTTCTCCTGGGGTTCAGCCACCTGTGACCAAAGGCCAACTCTGATTCAGTACAGCCACATAACCTTGGCTCAAACTCCTCAGGACACCACTAGCTGAGAGAAAGCACGTAGCCTGGAGTCATGTGAGATAAGAAAAGTAAAATTGCAGACAGTGGTAAGATTGTTTAGATGGGAATAGGAGGCAGTTCAAGGATTGAAGAGAAAGAACATTGACATTAAAAGGTATAAAATCCTAAGAGAGAAAACAAGGAATAGGAAGCTGCCAGCTCAGCGTCCTAAAGGATCAGCCCACTTCAAGGAGCAATTTCCATCGTGGAAACAGCCCTTCACAATCTGACTGATAACTAATTGTCCAGCCAAGGACTCATTTGGGTGCAATAAGTGTATTGAAGCTTATCCTAGTAGCTTGTCAGACCTAGCTATTCGTTACATGTATTAGGAAATAAATAACTGCAGAGGGTCTCTTTGCACATGGCAAAATTTGCCAAATCAAAGTGACTTGGAAGGGCAATGGAGGAGGTTTATCCCAGCTTCTTTGTTGTTGAAAGCCTGCTTTCCTCCTTCAAGCACGGACTGTGTTTTCAAGTGTAAGTAATCAGCTTTGTCTCTTTGGAAACTCTGAAAAAGAAATAAGTCATAATTTCACCTTTCAAGCCCCTTGACAAGACCCTTTCCTTGTTTTCATCAAATTCAGGAATGATTATGATTAAGTATCTTTATTTGATCCCTTAATTAAAATGTCACTGGAAAATACTCAAATTATAACTAGAGTATTAGTACCAAAGCAGAGATGAAATAGCACTTTCTCTTTGAATATATCCAAAGATTTCCCACCTATATTGCCCTATTACCTTTTTAAATGATACATTTAGAGAGAAATTGCAAAATAGGGTCAATCTGTTTGGAAGATTTTCACAATAGAGAAGATTTAGCTTTGACAAACTGAACAGTGTCTACTTGATTATTATTTTTTTTTTTTACGTATTTTCATTTTTTAAAAATCGAATTTCTCAGTGAGTGTCATTTAGACTGTATTCCAGTAATCAAGAATGATAACAGTCTTTGGGTTCTTAACATAGACAAACAGGAATATTACTTAACCTTTAGGTCCTAAAGAAATTGAATCTAATTTTTAATTAATGTGACAATTCCACTCAGTCTTTATTGGTGTAGGAAAAGTGTTAAGAAGGGAACATTTCTGATGTCAGCATTATCACTTGTCAGTGAGTAAAATAAGTACACACTTGTCACTTCTGTTGCTGGGAATGGCATAATTCTTGCTGATTAGTGGATTGCTAGAGAGTGCCCCTTCCACTTTGCAGCCTTTACATTTCATTCATCTGTCAAAATGAGAATGGTGAGGGGAGAGAAGCACAGCCTATGGAGCTGTTCCCATCCATCTTATTCTGTAATGAATGAGCAACACAATATACATACAAGATGTGCACAGCATTGTGTTCAAAACACTGTATCATTTACAAAAGTGCACTTGATAAGGCACAGAGCATGTTACAAATGGCTATGGGAAGAAATGAGATACTGCTCCAGACTTGTGAATAGATGGGCCTACAGGGATTTGTGATCACTGTAAGCACGCAGTGATACACTCTATCACTTCCTTTCTCTACTTTGCTTTGTGATAAGAAAAATATATAATCTGAACTCCTAAGAATACTCTCTTTGCAAGCCACTGTCAGCAGCCCTGAAGAATCTGTGAATTTGAATAGTGACCTTGAAAGGTGTCTTTGGGAGGCACAGCACTAAAAGTCTATGCAAAAGCCTGCTGATGTGATATAAGGATTTTCAAGAATCAAATCAATGTTCCCCCAGTCTTCATGTGAAGATGTTATCTGCTCAGATGGGTGTGAGACTAGGAATTTAAATGTTTCTGTATGCATTCAGCATCAGCAAAGCTGCCATTATTATTAGGAACAAAAGAAATTTAGGATAATCATTTGGTATTATTTATTCTAGGGACTTCGTTCAAGGCTAATAACTATCACTCCCTTTTCTAAAAAAAAAGAGTTACAGTATAGTCTAGCTTTTTTCCATCCTTTTCATTATATTTTAAATGACTTTCTAGTTAAGCATCAGAGAGAAGCCTTTAGCTAAAGGGAATAATTTCTGTCATAATGCATATTTGCATCGCACCTTCGTACTTCTCGATTCTTCTGTTTACTGATTATCTGCCAGTTTACCGATTATCTGCCATCTTCAGTAACAGAGTTTTAATACTTAGATGTTCTCCACAGCTTTATTTCTACCTAGTATTTGAAGCAATAGATGCATAGAGATGCTGCCTAGAGAAACCTCTACTTCCACTGATTGCTGTCAAATGTGAAAACTGGTTCTCTGTAAGATGACTAAGGTGATCACCTTAGAACTGATCCTCAAGCAGGTAGGTTTCTGAGCAGAGAAAGGGGTGATGCTATATAGTAATTCAAAGACCAGGAATAATCTTAGTTCTGTCAGCTAAGGAAGGTTTATGCTTTTCTTTTGTTTACTTTCCCTTTCCACTCTGTTCGAGGTGTAACATGCACTCAGCATGTGCTATAGAAAGTGATAAGTCTGTGATCAGCATTTGCAGGTGGCTGTGACAATGTTCTTTGCAAACTGCAGCTGTTGTGCAAGAAAAAAATACAATAGCACAATTTCTATTTTTTCTTCACACTTTTGATACTAGAAAGATTTGCTTGCTGCTTGTTAACAGTGTGATAATATCAGGTATAATTTTCTACCAGTACAACTAACTGGTTGTATCCACAATTCATTGCATTAGGTATCTTTTCCCTCCACATCTAGAAATAGCTCTACCAGTATAATTCCTGTTTTATTGGTATAACTAACCAATATAACTAACCTACATGAAGAACTAGGTCATATTTCTCTACCTACATGAGCAGAGTGAAACTGCTAAAACTTTCTGGTGGCTTTAAATTAAATTTTAAAATAAACATTTCTCAGGCATTGCTGTTGTTTGAAGAAAAAAAGTCTAAGCACCTTATACAAAGGAAGAAGAGAATAAAAGAACCTGGGTTTGCATGCTAAATTTTCTAATGTGTTTGATTAAAAATTGTTTAAAGCTATATATTTCTTTGAAAGTTTATTTTGCCTTTTTTTCTGATGAAAGAAGAAGAACCTCCCTCTGGTATTTCACAGCACATAAAAATGTCTAGGAAACTCCAATACAACTACATCAAAACCAAGTTGTTGAGACAACAGCTTAGATATACTTACAACCTTAAAAAAGACAAGGACCTCTGGGTCAAGCATGCTTTGTTCATGTATAGGAATTTATAACTCTAATCTGAGACGGAAAAAAAAAGACTTGGCCACAGTCTAATAAGGGAGTTCTCATTTAACTTTGACTTCATGCTATTCATGATGTGATCAAGTCATTTCAAACATTCAAAAAGTCAGTAATAATTATAGAAGTCATAATAATTGCTACAGCGATTTTTAAGATATTCTAGAAGCAATTTCATATTAGGTGATTACATAGACAGCTATCTAGTTACTATCTTTAGTTGAATTTTGAGACAAGTTTATGTTTTTAATGGGTAAATCTTTCCTTTTATAGGTATCATAGGAAAGCATGGTCTTTAAAGTTCAGAATATAACAATTTTTAAATGTTAGGAAAATATTTTTTTCTTCAGTAACAGAGTTGTTATCTTTCACATAGGGACTGTCAATACTGTCTTTTAAAATAAATTTGTAGCAAAGTATGATATGAAAATCTGTAATATGAACCCAGATATTAACAGTCCAACTGTTATTAAGTCTCAAGCAGGGTTGTTTTGTTTCTAGGAGCACATTGCAAACCTCCAAAGTTTTAGAGTGCTTCCTTAGGGGTTGTTGGTGGAAAATTCAGAGGGAGCATGTAAACCAGCAGAAATCAGGCATGACAAACGCGGGTAAGACAAATGATGATTCAAGGCAAAGTTTGTGCATGCTAAGTCCACAAAATTACATGCTCTAAAGGGGCTGGAGGTTGGGATGAAGATAAAATAATCCTAGAGCAGGTTATCTTGCTAAACTGGTAGTGTAGTGAAAACCTTAGAATTAGGAACAAGAAGAATTGGTCAACAATAGCCTAGTAGGTGGCAATGTCTGCCATCCTAAAGAGCACAGGAGAAATCCCTATGCAGTCATTACATTCTTCAAGTTATAGCATTCGACTCAATTGACTCTCCTGCAACAAAGTATATTGTAAAAGCAATCTCTGAGAGACTTTTGTAGCCTATATCTGCATGAAGGTGCAATGCATTTTCTCTTTGTCTTCCTCTCGTGGCTACAATTCATATTTATGTTCATGACATACCTGGAGCCAACTCCAACCCATTAAATCTGGTCAGCCCTGGCAGGAAGGCTGTGCATGGGGAGCTGCTCTCACTCCTTTTGGAGATGTCACTTGAGGATGAGTGCTGTAGTTCAGAGTTGTCTCCTTATTCAGGACTGGATATCTAGAAGCCATGTATAACGTTCAGATTTTTACATTTAAATTAATCAGGCTGATACTTCAATGCAGATTGCCTTGGTTTTTGTCTTTGAACTCATAAATGCAATCTCTTAACAATCTGACTGATTACTGTTATATTTCAGTCCAGAAAGTTTATCTGCGCCTCTTCTGCTCCATTATCTACTTGCCATTCTTGCTTGTTTGGCCAGTTTTACACCGTTAAACTGGGATAACTAGTGGGACATGTTTTTAACTTCCTTTCTTTAAGATGAGTTTTGCAGTGTTGAGTATTCTGAGCTATATTTAGCATGGCCTTTTAAATTCTGTATGCTATCCCTCTGAAAGCACAAGATGTACAGGAAGCACAGCATTTCTTTAAGTGCATTTCTGGTGATGGTGCCCTGTGCCAGCATTTTAATGTCACAAAGTCCCTGTTTCAGAAAGAGTTAAATATTTTTTACAATGGAATGTTAACTGTATTTAGCTTTAAGAGTTTCAGCTTCTCTGACTATCAATATATTATTTCCCTGTTGATATATTATCACCTTATGAATGGCCTCTCTGTGGTGCCCTTAACACTTCAAATGATGACTGAACACAGTGGAAGATGGTGACAAATGACATTTTTTCAGGATCTACACCAGAGAGGAAGGAATAAGAGCAGAAACTGTGATTCTTGAGGTGGTACTATACGTACAAGAACATGCATAGATATAGATAGACTGATGCAGACATGCTACATATATGCATACTTATATATTTCTACTGTCATATTAGGAATCATTGGTTACATATTTATATATCAGTGCATGCCAAATACATGAGAAAGCACATTTTCATGTTTTGAAGTCAGTAGTGCATATGCCTAGTACTCAGTTCAGCTCCAAGAATTTAGTATAATATTGAAGTCTGTAATAAATTGAATGTTTGTTGGCCCAGTGATGTAGTATGAATTTAATCAAGCTACAGTATAAAGAGGGTTGGGTAACTTGGCTCCCAACTCATGTATGCCGTTCGAATTGAGTTACTAATATTATTTTCTGATTCCTTTCCTCTCTTTGCCAATTGCACCAACAATTTGGCATGCATAGTAAGAAGTTATTATGAATTCTCCAGCAGTCTTCCTGTTGAATGGTGCAGATAACACAAATCTTGTTAACAGTCTGACAAAATATAAATGGCTTCATAATAAACTGCTGCCCCTCTAATATCTCAACAACTTCAGAAATGTTATCTGGCAACTGCAGGAGGGTTAAAGTTATGCTTTCAGAAGGCTGAATTTTAGCATCATGCTTGCATATATCTCTCTCTCAAAAAAGATTTTTTTTCCATAACACAAAGCAGTAATTAAACTTAATCTTCTGTATCAAACACAGGCATGTCCATTCATTTAATTATGGTTATACAAGGAATGCAGCATAGTTTTTAAAAAGGATAATGCTTTACATTTGTAGAAGAATCAACAAAACCGCTTCTGATTCTCACTATTTTCGTGACTAAAAGTGCCCTAATGATCTCTCAGTCTCACCCACATATTGCCTGTGTGTGTGTGCATGTGGTAAGGTAAGGTGCCTGACCCAGGCTGAGGTCCCTCTGGGAGTGAAGATGTTGGAGACCTGCAGGTTGGAGAGAAGAGCAAGGGTCTAGTGAGATAGCCTGATTGGAAAAGGCTCTGGAGAGGAAAAAGGAATTCAGTATTGGGAGAGAAGACAGTGCAGCTGTTTCGACTATAGCAATGCACAGATGTAGGCTCCTCGTGTGCTGCTGCTTCCTGCTCGTTCCTACTATGGGTAAGCAGGACTGCCTGGAGCATAAGAGCACTGGAAGTTGAGGCCATAGGAGGAACCAAATTGTATAGAGTATGAGGACAGATACTGGGAAAAGTGGCTTAAAATCTGCTACTCAAATTCCATGAACACAAAAACAAGATTAGCAATAACGAACACACCAAGACAAACTTCAAATCATTAACTGTTCCTAAAGTGAAAAAACAACTTTTCCTTATTGATATCTTTTTGTATGTTCTAGTATCTATGTATATGTCGGGTAGGGTACCAATGGAGAAGTAAGTCAGAAGTTGCAGACTTTCTAGTCATTTTCAGTGTCAGATCTGGATTCCTTTCACCATAAAATGAGAATTTATGGCTGGTTAGACTCAAGGTCTGCCATGTTCCCCATCTGCATTCTTTATTTAATATTTTTAATTTCATACAAGCCTTAAGTATGACAGAAGTGGCTTTAAGTATTGTTGTCCCAAACAGCACCACCAGTTCTGCTACACGTCTCTCTCTTTTTTTTTTTTTTTTTTTTTCCCCAACAGTCATGCTATTTGTGGTAGGCCAATATCCTGGTACATCACTGTGGTTCTAAGCAGATGCTGCTTACAAAATGAAACTGATATTGTGCAAAAAAAAGAAAAAAAAATGTTCTTAAGTATTTACGAGAGAGCTTGAGTAGCTGCATTTTGCCTGTAGTCTGCAGGCTTTGAAGTGACTTTATCTCTGGAGTAACACTTCTGAGTTGTTTGAGCTGCTCGGGAGATATTACTCATCCCAGACAGGAGTGCCAGAATCTTCTAGCATTTTGCTTTTGGCGGATGACTGGCCATCTAATTTCCAGGCGTTGTCTTGTGAAATGCATAGTGGCAATTCTTAAAACATGAGAATATGAATAAGCAAAGAGCAAGAAGTAGCAATCATTCTTGATTTAAGTGAATACCTTTCCTTGCGAGTGCAGGTATTCATATGAAAAATAGCCCTTCAGCAAACATTTGTATGCACAAAAAGCCCGCTCATAAATAACAAATTATGAGAGTTGTAAACATGGTTGAATGAAATAGTCTCTTGGCATTCCAACGAGTGATAGCAAATATTGAGTAAAAGGGGAGCTAGCTTAAGAATTCCCTTGCCCAAGGAGTTTCTCAGGAAGCACAGAGGTATTTCAGTGTAGCCTGTGAGGACAGAGGAGTTGGTCTTCGGGAAGGTGCAAACAGTGCCGCCTTCTGACAACAAAAGACACTCTAGGTAGAAGTTTCTGACTATGCAGAATCCTTTTTTTTAAAAAAAAAATTCTTGTAGATGGCTAACTTGTGTCCACTTCTGTGCATCTGCAGTGTAACTTTGGACACGGCGCTGAGGAAATGCAATGATAATCGCATTACTTCAGGAACTGCCTAGATCAAAAGGTAATGTGTGTTCTGGTTCTCCTGTAGGAAAATAATATCTTTGGTAATTGTGTTGCCTTTAGATCAAAAGTGAGGTAGGGTATCTCTGACTTGGTTTCCAAGGAGACAAATATATTTCAGGCTAGGAGAATGACAGATACTACGCTGGAACTAAATCATGGTTTTGACTCCTAACAGAGAAACTTCATATACTTTGGAGGCCTTGCTAAACATAGCAACCTAGATACTGAGGGTATGACATGAGTCTGACAGACTTCTCACAGCTGCATTGGTTTCAACAGGCCATGACTCAGCCCAGTGTTCCTGGGCAACATTGATACCATTGAATTAGCAAACCAAAGGACAAACTACGGACACAACAGTCTGTACAATCCATTATTAGTGCACCTCCACCCCAGCTTTGGCCTAGGCCAACCAATATTCTCTCAGGCAGTATCAAGAAAGCTCAAGGATCAAGTACAGGGAAAGGACCATTTCCAAAAAGAAAATATGTGGACATGGGCTGTTCCAAGCTACCTGTTCTTAAGGTCAGAGGATGAATAGGCCCTCATTTGTTTTCTTTACCAGTAGCCTCTAGAAACAGCAGAGAAGAGCTACTTACTTAGAGGCTTTTTGATGTCATGAAACCCTCCTAGAATTTATAGAAACTGTTCTAACTTGTATCTGACCAACAGCAGTCCTAGCGAAGCAGCAGGTCATCTCAAGACAAGTGAAAAGCAACGACCTCCGCCCTTTGGGACTGTCTCATGAGAAAACTTCTAGGCCAAAACACTCTACTGACCATGTAGTTGTGACCATGTAGTTGTATGATTTTTCTTTATGCTCTCGCCTAACATTTCTGTATAAAAAAATGGAATCAATTTAAGGCAGAAATAAACTTGCATTTTTCAAGTTTAGACTAGGTTTGCTCATCTTTATGTTTAGGTAGGCACAGAAGTTACTGAGGGCAGGAGAAACAGATATCAGTATTGGCTTCATTACGAATTAATACCTGACGCAGTCAGAGAATCACAGAATGGCTGATGTTGGAAGGGATCATCTAGTCCAATCTCCCCTGCTCCAGCAGAGAAGTCTTAGTTACTGAAAAAAATATTGATTAAAATTCATTGTCAATATTAATTGTAACAGTGATTGACAATATATTGACAAACGTATTGACTGTTTTTCTGGCAAAGAGCAGCACCTTTTTCCTCCTTCTGTTACCAAACTAAGAATTATCTTCAGTGACAGTAACTTCCCTTTGCAACAAAAATTGCACTGTGTACGTGCAAAAATAATTTTCTGGTAGTGGCTTTCATCCAAAACACTGACTATGTGCATCTTGAAAATATTGCAGAGGGCTGCATTAAATGTTAGTTATGAGTAAGGAAATGATGATGCTACCTGATTTATATCAATACATTCAAACAGCCTTGGAGATTTACCTGTTTACTCAAGGTGTTGGGAAAAAATATCGCCCAAGGGTTTTCCTCTATCTCTGCCAACAATGGTTACATATTAACCATCATTTAGTCGGCAAAGAGAAATAAAAGAACACTGACTGTATATTAATCTCTAGAGGTGAATTTTCCTGAGCTAGCAGGTCCTGGGAGCAGTTTGAGGAGTCTCTGGAAACCTGCATCAGCTTGTGGCCGTGTTAGGTAGGGCCTTTCTCAGAAATGTACCTGGGTGATTGATTTGCCAGAGCTCACCTGCAGGCAGACGACGTGCAGGGAAGCAGGCAGACCAGAGGAGATCACAGAGCCAGAGGGCAAGACTTTGGTCCCGATGCAGCGAGGAGGGAGAACTCTTTGTCCCTGCACAAAGTTGCCTCATGGTATGTGCTGGCGGCTTCTGATGGCTAAACAAGAGGCAGTCATGAAACCTGGCCTCGTGGCCATACCTGCCCTTCTATGTGCGAGTATTACCCTGTCATCTTGGGTTCAGCATTCACTTGCCTTTTCCTTAGGTTTTGCCCACGTTGTCAAGCACAGCCTTCGGACAGTAGAGTAGAACCAGAAATGTTGTCTCATGCCACAGGACCTCTAGGTTCTTCGCTACAGCCCAAATAAAATATTTGTAGACTTGCTTTGTGCTTAAAGAGGAAAAGCTCTTTTACACACTTATCCTTTTGACCTAGAAGTTATCAAAAATATACCTTTTTTTTTATGTGTATGTGTGCACATGAATATGTGTGTTTATGCATGCATAACGAGTTTCTTGAAATGATTAAAACTAGGATAAAATTACTTTCTTCAGAGTTTTGCTACTGCTGCTACACATCCTGAGAATACTAAACCTGCAGCTTGAAGGCAGTTCTCTGATACCTATCATGCTGAGGCAGTTTGTTGTTTAAGTAACTACTATAATTACATGGGAAGAAAGGCTTAAGGAAAAGAGCTTCTTCCAAACCTGCATGCACCATATGGCTGACCCCTCTAAGGCCAAGAATCTAGGATCTGAGAGCTTCTAAATGAGTAACACCTTGTTTTCCTATAAAGACCTGCCTTATTAGACACAGGGCAGAGCAAAACCATAGGCACTCTTCAGAGGCCTGTTTTGTCATCAAACTTGCAGAGGCTGCTTCAAGCATCCATAAATCCCCATGAAAGGAAATACTGTGTGGGCATCTTAATATACAGGTCACCATGTACAGAGACAACTGGTTCAAAAATTATGCACTAATTTTCAGTTTTTAAAAACAAGTATTTGCTGAATTCAAATTACTGATATCAGACTTTCATTGAAATAAGTGGGAAAAAACAGAACCCCTACATTATCTTTTGGCTAAATTATCTAGTGACTGTAATGAAAAAGGATCCTGCTTTCCTGATGTGAAGTTATACTGTATCATGAATCATCCAGCATTAAAACAAATCAGGCATTGGATAAAAGTTAAACTTCATGCTGGGCTCTAATGGAGGAGGAGTACTCAAAACCAATTCCCCTTAAATTGCCCTTCTGTTAGACACATTAAAGTAATTCCCACACTTGTGTAGACATGACAGATCATGTTGCCTGAAAATATTTGAGTCTTTAGTAAAAAGTCTGAGGTTTAGAGCTTTTTATCCTTAGCTCTCATTATGATACATCCTTGTTTTGGAAAAACATTTTTTTTTTCCAAAAGTCTAATTAGATGTGGAACTCTTCAGAAAGCTGTCAGTTTTGCTCCAATAGTTTAATATTCCTTTCAGTCTTATTGATTTAGTGATTTATCTTGGTTGTCATATAACATACTCTATAGGTCTTGCCTAAAGACACCTTCTAAAGCCTCTGCCCCAGTGGCTCACTACCTGTAAATGAGATGGGAAGAGGTGAATACATAGTCAATAGGAGAAAGGCTAGACTAGATTAAATGCATCGATAGTAGCCATACCAGTAAAATACAGGTCTCAGTGGTCACTAGTTTCTCTGTAATATAGAACAAATTAGATTTTGCTGGGAAAAATACCTAGAACAAGATGATCCAAAATTACTCAAAAACTAATGAGAAATAAAATTCAAGGTAGGATAATTTAATCTGAAACCACTTTTGGCTCCAGAGAGACAAAATGTGAAGACTGCAACCATAAGAGTTTGAAAATTTCTTCCACTGCTTCCACTTTCTTCCACTGAATTTGGTAGCAAACTCTATTGGTTTAGTGGGAACTACATTCAATGCCAAATCTGGAACTTTGTGCCCAAATCTGCTTTTTGCTTTACAAAATGCTGTTGGTGCTCAGAAAAGAACCTAGGTTGTCTATTGATCTACAGTCGGGCTAATTGCTGACATGAACATTAACAACTTGATTTTCTTCAGCAGAGTTTAAGGACTAAGCTGTCTGATCACATACTTTCCTTTTTATGATGATTTAAGTACAGATTGTAGCCAAGTGAGGTCTTTGTATAAAGTGATCTTCTGTGTGCAACAGTTCTAGGGAATTGGCAGTGCCTGTTACTGCTGCTTCATGAAATATATCATTGGCACATTCTTCTGTGTAATAGTTGCAAAAAAAGAACAGAGCTTTATTAGCTCAACATAATAGCAACTCACAGTCTTGGGCTCTGGTGTTGGCTGCAACTCAGACACAGAGGATACACAAGAAGAGATTTTTCCTGTTTTTGTTAGTTTCTGTGCAGGCAAATACTAGCCTTGTCCCTTTTATCTGACCATGACAGTGTTGTCTCATATGCAGTTTCCTGGTCGAATTCTCATCTCGGATATGAGCACAGAGAAGAACAAGTTTGAATCTTAAAGTCTTATTTCTTTGTGGAAAAATGTATCAGAGGAGACTATTTACCAGGGTGTGTGTCTTAGAGCTAGGGCGAAGAATGGATGATCAAGCCAGGCTCTTGGCATATCAGGAGAGTGCACACAGTGCTGGAGGCTGAAGTTTCTCCTTTGAACTAGCGCTGGTCACCTGCCAGAGGCAATTAAAGTTCACAGGCAGCAATCTGGGCTGCAGCTTTTCTTGAAGACTGCTGAAAGCTGAGGGCGAGAGAAACTGGACTCACTGGCTGGAAAGGCCATGGAGACCAGCGTCCCGCTTGTCTTGGTGGCTCACTCTGCATTTACTGGTGCTCTGTGGCTTGCTTTTGCCATCCTCTGTCCCAAAACTGATTCCTTTTCTGGTGAGTCTGCTTGACACTGCTCCCAGTGTTGTGATACTTCTGGGTTGAACATTAGGCATCAGAAGCAATCAGTCATCTATTGCTTGGCTCATCTATAACATGACAAGCAATACACTTGACACCTGAAAGGACCACAAAAAAGCACCTTTTGCAGAAACTCAAAATTACTGAGTTATAAAGAAATATTCTTTTCATGAGCACACTGGAGGGTAATTTGAGCTTTTCAGGAACCAGATAACTGCCCAAATCTCCAAGTGTATTGTCAATGACTCTGAGAGTAAAAGCAAAAAACATATACGTTTATTTATGAAGTCTCTTATGTACGCATTACTGCACTGAAAAATTTTATCTTCCCAGTTAAACTGTATGAGTAATATTCTTGTGTGGTGATAAGCATTAACATCCACTCTATTGAAAACCTATTGAAAAGACTTTTTTTAGCGTTTCTAATTCCCAGTCTGCAGACCTGACTGTACTACAGACAGAAAGTCTTCTCAGAATGGGCAAGAAACTGCTTATAGAGATGTGGCATTTTTCTGCACTAATCTATTTGACTAGCATGGTCTGCATCATTAAAATTCTCACGGAGTCCCATAGCAAAGGAATAGAATAAATGCAGAGATATTAGCATGGTTATATTAAATTGCACTTGTTTCCCATTTTGCTTTCACCGGATGTTTTATTAATTACAATGAGATCATTAATTTTTTCTGTTGGGGCCAGTCTGTACTGTGTGCTTCTCTCCATCAAGCTGAACTTGGGAATGCTGTTCTGCATTGTTTGACATGAGCAGAGCTGTAAAAGCATAAATGTTTGATATTGCTCTGCTGGGAAATATATTTCTACTTAGCTGTTTTTTAGAATTATAATGCAAGAGCAATTCCCTGTTAAGTTATTCTTTTTTTTTTCTTTTTCTTTTTCTTTTTTTTTTGTGATGAAAAGCAAACATAAGCTTGCATTACCATTCCATTAACAGCACGGTTAAAATGATTAGTCAGGTTGCTTTTTATTTCTACTGTAACCTTTTTCTCCCCTATTCAAAACTGTCTTTTAGCACTTGTAGTTTGTTTATGTATTTTGCAAATAGAACACTTATTTGGCTACCTGCAGTTTTTGCCTACGAGTAATGTGGGGGAGGCAAAGTGTTCAGGCAAAGTACTTGAGCAAAAGCACGAGAAAGCTCTCCCCTTCTCACCATTGATATGAAAAGATTAGCAAAAATTTAAAAGTATTACTCTGCCTCTGCGCCCGTCCTTTCTTGAGAGAAATCTAACAGAAACTGCTAAAATTAACCTCCTTGCAAGCATGCTGTTTGATTCATTTTTGTTTTGAAAAAGTCAGCTCCATTTTCTTCAACAGCACTGCTGTCTTTACATCATATAAGTACAGGATCCTTCCCCTCAACTTTGCTAGCTATTAATGAGAAAATGGAGTCAAGCTTATAGCCATCCTGAATCTTTCACGGTAAATCATGTCAGCTAGCTAATATTGGAGAAAAGGGTTGCTGAGAAATGGAGGGCTCTTTTTTTCCAGCTGTGGCAGACACCATGCTAACCACGGTAACTAATTCTCATTAACAGCAACAGCTGCATTATCATGGCTCTTTCGATAGCCGTACTGGAGAGGGACCAGAAGATCAATCTCAAAGCTTCTGTTGTTTTCCAGACATTACCAGACATCATAAATCTACACCAGGTTGTTACTCTTCTTTCCTACTCAAGGATGAAGCAATGCTTTTGCAGACCATTGATGTCACATGGTCTTCCCACTCTGAAGCAGGAGGGGAAAAGTTGTTCTTTTTACAGACCCTGTCCGAGTCAGATAAGCCTTTAATCCTTAGTATTCATGGACAGATTTGCAACAATCCATTGTTTAGTTGCTAAACTATTACTGCCACAATAAGAAAGTGCAGATGCTGTTTTTACTGCACAATTTTTTTCTTAGTTGATTCTGATCCATAAAAAGAAAGTCATATATATTGCAAAGACAACTCATTTTAGGTGTTCTTCATTATAATTCTGAATACTGGTCCTTTTGTCTTAGAGATGAGAAAAGCATACAAACTTCGTATGAGAAATTGGGGTAGACTGCAGTCCCTTTTGAGGGGAAGGAATAGAGAACTTAGGAATTGACAGGCTGCAGTTGGAGGATTGACTCAGCTTTTTGTCAGATGAGCATGGCAATTTCAGTTTTGTGAAAAACAAATGCAAATAATTCTTCAGCCATCTTCTACTGATTGAAATGCTGCCCTTGACTAACCTGATGAGACGCCTTCTGCACTTGATAGGAGCTATAATTGAGTTGAGAAAAGAATTTATACATCTGAATTTAAGGAATTCATGTTCAAGCTACCTTATGCACTTATCTGTATTGATTCTACACCACATTATGCTGCCTATATTATTACCAACCCCACTGAAGAAACTGTAGTGGAGAGAAAGTTGTGACTTTGACTAGCAGTTTGAGATGTATAGACATTTTAGGGGAGTCTATGAAACAAGGAATGCATTATTTTTATCATGTGAGGTCCTCTATAAGTCAATGGAAAAGTAGATAATAGGATGAGGCTCATCAAGTTTTATTTATTTATTTATTTTCAAAAATGATGCACTGAAAAATTATTAGCTGCTTTTTTATTCTCCTGTGCCGGTATATTGGACATTGGCTTCCACAGAACTGCTGAGATATAGACTCCATTGTTCTGTGTTCTCAGAAATAAAGACCCTTAAAACAAACAAAAAAACAGTCAAAAACAGAAAACACTTTTATATTAGCTGATACATGATCTTGGAAAGGAGGAGTGTTGTGTGTCAAACACTTTAATAACTGACTATTGTTAAAGAATAACCAATGTCCTGTGGAAACATCAGAGCATTCAGAGACCAATACAAAAAAAAAATATTATTCAGTAATGAATGCCTGTTTTGATCCATTTGGAATAATCTATAGGTTATAGGAAATCATTCCCAGATCCAAAGTAGATGGCAGACATCTACATCTAGTGTTCTACTTCTTGGGAATAAGAAACAAAAAAAAACCTACTTTGTGAATGCCAGAACCCCCACTATCTCCTTTACCCATGTGCTGAAGGAAAATGACAGCAAATTGGAAAAATGTCTTCTGAATTTCCTAACTATTCTTCTAAGACAGGAGTGAATACCCTCATCCTCTTGAGCTGCCAACACGTCTGTGAGATGTTCAATGGTATACCCTGTGTTGAGGCCACGACATGAGTAGCTGTGGGCCACATTGCCTTGGTAGCTGCCAGGTAAAAAAAGGTAATCAGGGGTTGCTGGACAAGCCTCAGGGTTTGGAGGCACTGCCAGCCTCAGTTCATGCTGCCGTAAAGGTAACAGGCCCCTGTTGCTGTTACCTCCTGACTGAGAAATGCTCCGAGCTTGTGCACCCCTCGGCTCCCGACACAGGGGCTGTATCCCAAGGCCTCGTTGCTGTACAACAATTCCAATGTTCTTCTAAAGGGCACAGGGAAGTTGGCCAGTCCTACTTTAAATTTTTGCTGAAGAAAACGGTCTGTCGTCTTGTTTGTACCTCAGTCTCTGGGGTAAAGGACAAATATTCTATATTGTACTCAGATCTTTAATGCTATGAATAAAGAAAATTCAGGGAAGAGGTGCTTGAACAGTCTCTGTGTGACACTTTTGAATGGTATGCTGCCAGTGGGGGAGAGGGAGAAGTCTAAAGAGTAGGATCAAGAAAGAAGAAACAAGAAGAAAGGGGTACGCTAAAGCCACATTAGCAAGGCTTGACCATTTTCCCAGCACATGCCTTTTAAGTGAGACAAAACTTGAGACGGGAGCAGTTTCCTCCAAGCTCTCATGAGGAGCAGCTGTATAAATTAACATGCAACACGATGTTGTGTAAAGCAGAAAAGACAGGACGAAGAACCACTGCAGCATACAGAGTCAGAGCTGCTAAGTGGCTTTGTCCCTTTATCATGGCTTTCTAGCCAGAGAATTCTCTGGAGCAATGACTTCCTAATGGAAAATGTAATTGAAGCGCAGTCAAAATCTTCCTCAGGGAAAATGTTGACACAAAAAGAGGGCCTTTCTATTCCTGTTAGAAAAAAAATGAAATAAAATGTTTGATTTGAAGTGGGTTAGGCTCAAATTAACACCTTGCTGAACTGACCTGAAGTGTTAATTGAAACATCCTCAAACATTGCTCTGAGAGCTGCCATGGAGGGTCCTGTTTTCCCTTATTGGTCAGGTTCCTTAGAAGATTAAATGTGCCAAATGCTCTGCAAGCTTCCCGCTGTATGAGCTGTGGGATTTGTCATAGTAACAGGGCCCAGCCCACAGAGTGCCTTGGGGTCCTGAATGTGTAACAGTGCTGGTTGCAAATGGGCTTGAAATGGAGCATTAAGCCAAATTCAGAGCATTTTTCTTCAGGAATGCCAAAGCCTTGCAGCTGGTGTTTCCAGGTGTAGCCTTGCCCTTCCATGAAGTATCAAACAATCAAGGCCTTCTACCTAATGTGGAGAGATAGCAAAACTAAAAATTCCCCTCCTAAACTGTGAGTGGGGAAAATTTTGGAGGCCTGGAGCAGGTGGCAGCACAGGCTGAAGGTTTGTCGTGGTAGGGAAGAAAACTAATTGATCTCAGTGCCCTATTGACAAGAACAGCAGAGGAAAACAAAGCGCTCTCCTTCTGAGTGAGCACTTGGAGAGCCAAGAGCCAGCAGCTTGTGTGACAGCTGGTGTTGCTAGTTGTCCTGGAGGGCATCGCTGGTCTTCTCTCCTTCCTCCCGCTCTGGACTGAGTTCCAATTAACTAGGCAAAAAAGGAGCGCTGAGCAACAATCTGGAAAACATCCCAAGATCCAAATATTGAGGCAGTTTTAGTATAATTGGATAAATTAAAACTAAAGCAGAGGGACAACAGTCTTACAGTTTGGGATCTCTGATATAATGTGACCTTTTTTGGAAGCAATGACGATATATTTTCTGTGAACAGCTAAATGGAAGTAACATACCAAGTATTGCTGTATTTGTCCACATCCATGGTTAAACTGTGAATTTTCTTTCACTTTCTTTCCACCAATGTGTTTGGCTGGTCTAGGTATAACTTGATTTTCATAGTGACTTCAGCTGTTCATGTAAAATTACAATGGCAAGTAAAAACAAGAAAATTAAATGCATGCTACAAAAAAGAAAGAAAGAAAAATCTCCAGTAATATTTTACACTCTCCTTTGTATCTGCATAGACTATTTTCTCAAAAAGAATAGAGGAAAACAAAACAGAAAGAATAACTTACCAGCTAAGGCCTTTGGTGAAGCTCCTCTAAGAGATACAGGATATTTCTAGAAGTTTCTTTCCAATATATAAAAGGTTCAGGCTGAGTCATATACTCTGCGTGACTGAATACATGTTCATAGTACAGATATGGCACCTATGGAGGAGGGAAATCTGCAGATTGACTATATTTTCAAATATATTCAGGAAAGAATATATTGTTGATATTGTTAAAATTTAAAAACACAAAATCTCTTTTACTGAGACATAAGGTCAAAATCAGTTTGCTTTATAGTGGCTAAATCTTCCCAAAGCGAAACACAGTATTGATGATTTTAAAACTCAAATAAACAGAGCACATGGGACTTTATTAAACTCAAGTCAATTGGGTTTTCATCATTATGACTAAGTTTTCCCTCATAAGGTAAGACATCACAGCTGCTGTTAAAACTCTTTATTACAATCTACGTAATAACTGTTTTTTATATTCTGGTTTTGCATCTTAGGATTGGTTTATTTCCTTAAAAAAATAGAAGAAAGGAAAAAAGAGAAAAAGATGATTATGAAAAAAGCTAATTATATTCATTTAGATGTCTTTGTATGGACCCAGGCCATTCTCTTTCACAACAATTTCAAAGTGGCATTTCAAGTTATGCAATACCTGTATAAATATTATCAAAGTAAATTGTAACTGAGGATACTCTTCCTTGTTTAATTTTCCTAGTTAACTTAAAAGTTTCACAGCTTTTTGGAATATGATTTTATCTAAAGCTGATATTTTCCTTGAGAGATAAATGTCTTGGAGAAGCCACTTAGGAAGTTTCATAAGAGTTCTCAAGAGACATTCTCCATAACTGAAAGTATCTAGTTTGCTAGGAGACAAGGACATGCCCTGGGCTTTATAACTAATTCGGGATGGGTGTTGTAGAAATCCTGCAGTTTGTCAAAGGACCCTTCCTAAAGGAACAAACCTTGCCAGAAAAGATTGAAATAGAGAAAGTTTTGACCATCCCAGCCTTTTCTGTGTTATTCATCACTATTTCCCCTGAGTCATTCAGCAGTAACTAATTTTTCCTTGCTCTTCCTACTGTTGCTGACATAGCTCTAGAAGTCTTTCTTGCTTCCCTTTACCTCCTTTGCCATTTCAACTCCCACTGAGCTTTGACTTTAAGTCCATCCGTGCATGCTGAGGCACGGTCACTATATCCCTTTTTGGTTCCAGTTTCTGTGCTCCATGCACTTCTTCTGTGTTTGGGCTCATTCAGGAGTTTCTAAGTTAGCCAAGCTGGCCTCTTGCCCTGTCTGCTTGATTTCCTGCATATTGGGATAGATGTTTTCATGCTTTGAGGAGGTTCTGCTTCAACATTAACCAAATCTCCCAGAACATTTTTGCTTTTTGGAATGGCCTGTGACATGATCCTGTCTATCCTTCCCCTGAGCAAGTCGAAGTCTGCTCATCCAAACTCCAGGGTCTTCACTTGAATACTTGCCTTTCTCACTACCGTCAGCATCCTCTACCCAGGATCACTCCACTACCTCATGAATGGTCATTCCGACCAGTTCTTTGTTTCTGAGTAGCAGATGAAGCAGAGTGCCCCCTTTTGCTAGCCCCTTCAGCAGCTAGCTCAGAAAATTGCACTGTTCCCAAGATCTCCAGGATTGCTTGCAGCCTTTTGAGTTGCCATTCTAGCTAGATATTAGTCTGGTTAAAAAAATCCATATTTGGAAATTCAGGCTTGCAGTTGGAAAACCTTGAATTGTTTACAAGGGGATTTGTCAACTGCTACTTCTTCACTTGATCTGTAGATGCCCACCTTGTTGGCCGTCTCTCTGTAGGAGAGGACACTGGCTATTGACAGCCATGTCACTTGTTTTGCTGAAGTTTTGCTGAAGTTTTGCCCTTCAGCATTTGAGCTTCTCCTTTGCATCATGTGCATTTACCTCACTCATCTTCCCCAGTTGCCCGTTCTGAAGAGTCTCTATCCATCCATCACAGGACTCCAGTTGTGTGATATATAGAGAGACATTGTGGAATATATTTGCACTGATCTCATTGCTCTGCATCTGCATGACAACTACTAACTCCTCATATTTGTTTTCCATGCTGTGTGAATTTATGCACAGACATTTGGGATGGGGCCCTGATAAGACTACTTTCTTGGTATGAATGCAACCCCCATTGCTCTGTCCCACATGCTTTCCCACCCCTTCTCTTCTTTACCACTATTTGTAGGTGTTGATCTCCATCTCCCATGAAGATAGAGGATAATGATTCAGGCTGAACTGGTTCTTGTTTCTTGTTGGTTTCTTTTTCATCATATTTGATTTGAGGGATAATTTTACATAGCAGAAGGACAATCATATTATATTATTGAGCTGATACCTGGCGGGGGGGGGAGGGGGAAAAGCTATAATATAATCTGAAGAAGGTCAAAAAATTGGAAAGACCTGATCAAAAGATGATGAAACAATCCTATTGCAGTATTTTTTTCATAGCCTGGAATGAGGGCAGAAATGTTCATCTACTATTCTGTTATCTTCAGCAAAAATGTTTTCTATCTTTTCCATTAGTAAAATATTCCTCAGCCCCTACAGTTCTGGTTCATGTGCAGACTGACAGGCAGCTATTGCTATGAATTTTTTCCCTTGGTTTATATGAGAGAAGTTTGTGCAGTGATTCATGGGGTTTTAATCTGCTGATGATGTGTACGTGTCAGTGTGAGACCACATGGTGGAGTTAAAACCATGTTCATTTTGCAAACTTGTGCAAGCAATAGACACCAGAAGCTGCAGCTGCCTTTACAAAGTCCTTGCAAATTCAGTTTGGTAATTTGTTAGTTTGGATGGGGACTTTTTTTTTTTTTTAAAAAAAAAACAAACATATTGTTAAAAGAAGTGTTCACAGACACTCTCCTCCCACTCTTAGCTGACCTGGATTGATCTGCACTCAGAACAAGTGAATGGATCAAATTTAACATTTACTTTTCCCAAACAAATGGAAATTCAGGAGTCTTTTGGGTTGATTAAAACAACTGGATTCTGATTTAGCTTGGAAATTAATTTTTATCTAAAAAGCCAAAGCTGTGGAAGTGAAAAACTAGTCAATGAAGGTTGGATGCAGCTCTCCTCCAGTAATCGTGATGATTTCCCCCATGGGACAACACTGAGTGATTTCCCCTGAGGGGAGAGAGACCCAGTAACACCCTGGAGTGCTGAGAGGGTCTGAACTGTTGCCATCCACCCTGTTGCAGTGGGTTGTTCTAAACACCAGTCTATAGTTGCAGGTTGAAAGAATGGTTAGGTATTTAAGTGGAATATAAATAATTGATTATTGCTGACATACATGTACATCTCCAACTTTCTGATTTAAGCCTTTTCTTCTGTTTATTTCCACTCTCTTTCATTCCAGGAACAAAAGGAAGAAAGATAGATAGCTGTTTGTGTTCATTTCAAATTATTGCTGAATAATTAATAATAAATAAAAATAGTGTGGCTAAGTATTGCATTTAAATATGAATTTAACTCCCAGCAGGACTTAGCAGCTTCATGAAAAGTTATAGCTTCAGTCCAAGCGGAATAAAAGATCTCAATTTTTAAAGAGGGCTGGGAGAGAGCAGATGGACATTAGAAGTAGTGTGGGGAATGAATAAAGAGGGTTAAAAAGGAGCTCTGAACAAATGTACATGCAAGACAAATTTGATTTACACAAGCATGTGATGTTCAAGTTTGATGATTTGATCCATGACCTTTTATCATTGCCTACTGTTGCTTATTGTTGTATTTACAAGACTAAGATTTTATTCACCGTCAATTCCCCTTTGCCCCAATGATTCTTGTAAAAATAATGCAAAGCAACAAGATCTCTAAAAAAGCTGTGTTGTCTGACAATCCTCACAACCTTAAATCTGAGTTATCAATCAATTTTATTATATTCTTAAATCTATTCTTTTAGCATTGAACACCTCACTCTATGAGACTGTGTGAAACTTCGGCATGCCCTGGAATAATTTGTTTTTCTGTATTATTTACTGTTTAAGGTAAAAATGAGTGGTATGCATTCTGAAATCTTTTCATTCCCCAAAAATCAAGGAGTTCAAATTCTTTTGAAGATATTTTGAAAGAAGATGCCACATATAAAAACTTACAATGTCTACTTTCATTTATAATAAAAGTTACTGTAGCTACTGATGGATTTTTCCATCTTCAGTACGGGATTCAGGCTTTGCCAGAGAAATAGTGATTTCTTTCAATATCTTCCAGTATAAAAACAAGTAATTTTATATATGTACATGTATTTCTGTTTTGAATTAGTTTATTTCATTTAGGGCTGTAACTATCCATCATTAATATCTGCTAATGTCTGGATCACAGGCTGGAACCGAACTGCCTGGTGATTTTGTAATTTCTTATTGAACCGATTTAGAATCCCAGTCTGCAAATGCACCAAAATTCTGAGAAGTTTAATTTGACTCTGGATGCAGATTATGATGTAAGGCTTTCTAATGATGAAAAAGCCCAGATTAAAACTGAACAGTTCTGGGTATCTATCAAAGGTCATCTTTTTCAAATGTTTTCAGGGTAAACAAACCCATTTCCCCATTTTTATGCTCCAGGGAATATTATAAGGAATCTGAAAAAGATTCTGTAGTGTCTTTGCCATTTTGAGAGACTGGACTTTTCCTGTGAACAGGTTTCTCATTTCAAACTCTGCCGTTCTGTTCACGTAGATGCATATATGTGTGTGTGTGTACATATATATATGTGTATATATACCCATAAAGTCAAGCCCCCTCACATTTAAAATAATCAAATCTTATTGCACTATTTTCTATTTAGGATAAATTATTCATGTTTTACAACTAACAGGACTAAATATAGTTATTCCTATCTTTATTAAAGCACATTTAAATATTCAATATTTACTTAATATAATACTTATCTTTGCCAAAAACTTATAAGAAATGTAGCAGCTTGTAACTTGTGTTATAGCAGCCCTTTTTGGTAATATGCAATAAATAATGCCTTAAAATACAACCTGACAGTATCCCTGACGGTTTTCTCCCCTTTGATCCCTATCAAAAATTAAATGTCATTTTCATGCTTCAGCTGACTTCCTCCAAAGAGCTGACAAGGTGATTAAATCATACACGCCTAACACAAAATTTTGTTAAATTAAACTGACAAAGTTCTCCTTGGAACTTGGAGAAATTATATCTATTGCTACATGCAAAACACATGAAAGTAATTATTTAAGCAGTCTACTTTTTAAAAAAGGTTTTACCTGTATTATCTTCTTTCAGAAAAATGAAGTGTGTTAAGTAGCTTTAATCTAAGTATAATCCTACTGGTTGTTTTTATCTGATGGTGTATTTATTCAGTTGGCTGATGACAGCCAGTTGAGATCTAGTGCCACACAGAGCTTTGCCACTGACTTCTGGTGAGGTCACATATTCCGCAGATCAGCAGTCACTCTGTGCTTCCAAGCTGTAAACTTACACTTCACTTGTATACGAAAGGGAAAATGCCTGTCTTCTAACAATGATGTTAACTCTACAATTGTTCACCTGAAGTGTTGGTACTATGTTTATGTCAATTGTTAACTGAAAGGTAGATATCATGACAATATTATTTTAACACCATTCTAGTCTCAATCCTGTGTTAGTCTTTCCACATTGCTTGACTTAGACCACAAACTATTACTGCAAAGACTTCAGACTCTAAAATGATATAAATTAGGATAAAAAAGAGATAACATCAGACAGTCTAGTGTAACATGATCATTATATATATACACATATATATACACATGCTCACTTGGACAGACACCTGGTATATATACCTCTGAATATGTTGAATATATGTATATACACACAAGTAATACATCATTTTTCTACATATGCTTTGTATGAAATGCATTTTTTTCCTGTTCCAATATCCTAGAAAAAAATTATAGCCATAAATATATTCTGAGGGACTGCTGTTTTAGGGAGAGAGGAAAAAGTGCATGCTGTGGTACCAGATATTGTACTTGTAGTTCGCCTTGTATTTTGTGGACTATGTTCTGTTAAACAGAAAATCCAATTCAGAAAATAATTTTACAGAGTGTGCATTTTTTTTTTATAACTGATGAAAGATGTTGGCCAAAAGATGCCTGTTAATGCTTTGTCATGCTTTAGCATGCAAATGATTCCAGATCAAGAACACATCTCAGTAAGAATAATCCATCCTTTTTAGTAAGACTCTCTGTTGCCATTTAAGACCTTCACTTATGTAAGAGGATGATCATCTTAGCAGACAGATGAGTCACATAAAAATAGTGTTCTTGGTTGTGTGGTCAGGCATTAAAAAGAAGCCAATGACAAAGAATATGGTGTTTATCTCTGAACAAAGAGATTTTTAGGGTCTGTTCAAGACAATTTGGCAAGTAATAGTCAAACTGCTGTTAGTGCCTCAGACAATATGCCCAAATATTTTTGCACAGCTCTGAGCTCCCAGTGATCCAAAGCAAATGTATTTTAACCTTGTTGTATGAGGAATAGGAGACACTTTTTCACGGATTCCCAATGGAACAGGATTAAAAACTAATTTGGAAGTCCCTTTTATAGACTTATGATTATGTCAGAAGCTGGAAAAAGAGAGCATCATGTTCCTTAATGAAGAGCCCGCCAGCATCGAAATTAGTCCCTGTTGACAATGAAGATGGGAAGAAACAAATAGCAATTTGACAGGAAATAGTACAAATAAGATCAGGATATGTTAATGTCTGGTTTTTTTTGCTTATATAATGAATTTCCTTCCCAGTTGACTTTTTTATGCATTGTTTTGAGAAAGAAGAGGAAGGTTTTGATGTATGATTCCATATCCTTACTAATGTTCTTCCCAAAAATTTGTGTTTAGTGTGCGATCTGTTCACAAAATACAAAAGACAGAGCAGAAGAACAAAAGGGAATTGAAAGCAATTAAAGACACTTCCAATGCATTTTAATTAAAAATGTATTTTGAGGTGTCTGGGTATTTTCTTTCTGAAATAGCTGACCAGCATTTGCCTCTTCCTTAAGCCTAATAATTTATTCTGCTGCAAATGATAAATGGCTCATCTGATGGCTTATGTTGTCTCTTGCTGAAGTACAGAAGTAGGATGCTGCCCTCGGTTAATATGGAACAACCAGTCCTATTGACTTAGAGAGTGAGTGCTGTTTAACAAATGCTTTAGGCAAGTATCATTAGCATGTGACGCATGTTTCTCTAAGTGTTCACATATATAATTAAAATTCATAATACTGATGAGGTAAAGAGGGCTATAGATCTTAAAACCCGTACTCTAGAAATATAAATTGCTTGAAAGTTTTAGGCAAGATTTTGGGTTATATTTCATCATATATTCATACATCCACATTATACAATGGGTATGTTGGAAAAAACAAAATTAATTTCAATTGTATTTTTTAAAGATAGTACATGTAATATGTTTGACAAGAAAATTTCTGAGAGGATGCAGAAGGAAGAACTGATATGAAGATCCAACTTTTCTACAAATAGCAAATATTCAGTTCCCTGAACTGCTGCAGTTCTGGAGGTGGTTTAGCTGTCTGCTAAAATCATTTGGTTAGAGATCTGGTTATCAGAATTTGCACGTAGAAAGCGTAGAGCTTCGCTGGAAGTTCCTCACATGGCCATGAGCACTGCAGACACACAGCAAATCTGCAGTACTTTATAGTATGAGAATCTGTCAGGAGTCCACATTCTTTCTTAATCAACAGTGGCAGAAACACCTACAACTATTTCACAACACTTTTGAATTCTTTCTTTTCACATGTAGAAATTAGCTTTTGGCTAAGATCGGGTGAAAATCTAGCAAGCTGTTCTTGCTACTACACTGCTGTTGGATAAACGTCTACAGATCCTTCATTCTAGCTCTGTTCAGAAGATGAACATTTTGTTCCCTCATCAAGAGAAATGTTGTAATTAAAAGGAAGCTCACAATGCAACAGCACTTATGCAAGTGTAATATCTGACAAAGATGCCAAGGACTTTTCTGACTCCTCCAGTTGGAGTCCTTTGCTCCATCTGGTTGCAGATGCAAATGCATAAATGCATGCAGATGTGAGTGCTGCGTTTCAGCCTTCATCTTCCATTGGAAAAGGAAGAGATACGGCAATGGGAAAGCTAATAGAGCTAGCCTTATCTTCAGTTTGGGGAATGCTATAATTTGTCATGTAGTGGGTTACAGTTGGTCCTCCTTCCTTTACCTAATACATACCATTAAGTATCTCAGGGGATTGTTTTCTTTATTTTACAGTGGCGCCATATCAGACTTTGGCCTCATACTTCTATGAGGCCAAAGTATCACAGCAACGTCTTCCTCATATGCCTATTTCCCTTTTTACTTTACTTTCCCCAACATTCTGCCTTCAGCCCTTCACTACCCACAGAATCACAATGGTTGAGGTTGGAAGGTACCTTTGGAGATTATCTAGCCCAAACCCCTCTTCACAAGCAGGGTTGCATCCAGATGGGTTTTGAGTATCTCCAGAGGAGACTCCACAACCTCTCTGGGCAGTCTGCTCCAGTGCTCTGTAACCCTCTCCATTCCTCTGCCTTCCTTCATATCAATCTGTCTGCTGCTAGGGCACATCTCGTTTTCCTTTTCTCTTACAACGTGCAAAGATCAAAACTCACAAGAAACAAATAAGAACTGCACAAGCTGTTTCTAGATATTAAAAGGTAAAAGTTTGTTCCTTAATGGGTTGTTTATCCCAATATCAATGAGACTTGGACACGTTCTTGACTGCTTTTCTGAGTCAAGGTTTGCATTCATAATAAAAATTTTTATTTGAGGATATTTGTACTTCTGAGTTATTATTTTAGTTATTATTTTTGGGTTAGTGAAGCGAACTCCTTGATATGTTAACACAACCCTTAGAAAAAGGAAACAAAACACACATTTCAAGCAATTAAGCTATCAGAGCAAGATAAACAGACAGAAAGACATTTCAGATCTATAATTGCACTTCTGCATGAGCAAAATTAAGCTACCTGCTGTAACACACACACAAGCGGATTGAATGATATTAATGAAAACAGTTATTGAAAAGGGAGATTTCTTTTGAGCTAATAATAATTTTATTGACTGCAGCCTTCTGGTTGATGTTTGTCAGCACTTTTAATTTATGTTTAAGAACATGAATTTCACTGGATAAAGCTGCCTGAGCCTGGGGTTTGCAGAAATGAGTAGGAATGAATGAGGAATCACCTCTCTCCCCATGCCAGCTGGCAGCAGCTGCAGCCAGCGGGGCCACTAGAGCCTGATCCCTGCAGTGATTTTTTTTAAAGGGGACTGGCAGGGCACCCTCTGAGATGGCTTTGGACTCTGACATGGGCTCTTCCACAGCTTGCTCCCAACCACACTGAATTCAGTGACCTTGTAGGCATGCTGCAAAGGACATCTGTTTGACAGGGTTTTCAGAGGAAGTTAAGGGTGAAGGGGTTGGAAGGACTTTTCTGTATGTGGCTGGCTGGTTGCCTGCCAAATTGATCACTTAATTCTGCTGCAATTCGATGTGTCTCTTAATCGTGTTTGAGCACTAGGATCGTAGATAGGAGTCTTCTTGGGTGTTTGTTTGTTTGTTTGTTTGTTCTTTAAATAAAGTGAATAGGATTACCTTGAGTGTTTTCCTGAATCTGTGTGAAAATAAATGCTCTATTATCTACTTCTTTAAGGTAATTTTGGCCCTAAACAGAAGAAATTACTGGATTAGTTCAGTTTTATTTTTGACATACCACAGAGAACCTGTCTGTTTTGCAAAATTCAAGCAAAAGAACACAAATTTGTTTCTTATAAAACTGTTTAGGAAATAGAAAAAAAATGAAGTCTGAAGCTGAGACATTCAAAATACTATTTGTAATTCAGATGAAAGAAAACACATGGTACAAAATTAAAATGAGAAAAATTAAGAATGAGAAATCAATATTTTTAGTTTTAATAAAAAACAGAGTAAGTGCTTCTTTCCTGTATCACTACTACCTATTAGTAGGTAAAATGCTTGGGTAACATACTTTCCTGTTCTTAATTAATATACTGCAGTTTTTCCCTGTATTTCCTGTACCATTGTCATAGACCATCCTTGGCCTTATGCAGCTTCTGTATTTACATACAACACTGTTTTCTAACATTGAATGTTAATATCTAAATGTTAATTATGATTTTTTTTCCAGTTTCATTATTTACATTTGCTACAGTAAATATGAAACCCTCTAAAAGCATTAATGCTGGTTCCCCTCCACATAATTGGCAAACAATTTATGTCCTGAGGGAACAGATTAAGAGCAAGTTAAGAGCAACCCAAGAACAGGTTAAAGTTCTTTGGATGTCAATATGAGCCCTGACTTGTACTCTGTGACCCTTGTTGTTGGGTTAGGGACTAACACTGAGTTTGTGAATCCCAGTCTGTAATATATTATATAGAGCTGTAATATGTTTTACAAGATCGTTTTCCTACAGAAGGTTAAAGGAGAAGCAGGTCATTGCTTTGTTATTCAGTCTTGTGTTTTTAAAGTTTGTAAGCAAGCCAAGAAGGGTAAAGAAATAACATTCTGAGCCCATGAAGGTTTGTGAGCTCTGAAGCACGAAAATACCATCCCTGGTTTCAGAAGGGTATAAACCACAGATATCTGGGGCTAGATGACTATGGGGGAAGCATTGTCATATCCTTCCTCTATTCTTATTCTCTGGTTGATCATCATCAGCCTTTGTTAGAAATGGGACACAGCAAGAAGTACCTTTGGTCTGAACCATTTTTATTACCATTTTTATCTGTGCTATATAAGCAAATGCTGGATATTGGCCTAATACCAGTTCACAATGATGCAACTGAATTTTGGCCCAGTAATCTTGCTTTTTAATTCCCTATATTGTAATAAACTTAACTTCTTATCACAATTTGTATATGTTGCTTGAATACATGGTTGAGCTCATTATATTGCTGGGTATATCTTCTCCTTCCTCAGTGTAAAGCTATAACTATTTCAGGTTAGAGTGGTATTTCTAGTGCATACTTTCTTTCAACCTAGACCGTAATGTGCCAAGGTCATCTTTACTGCAAATGTTGCAGAAAGCTCCAAAGTAGTCTGTGTACATTTATGCACTCACAGTATTTTTTTTTTTTTGTAAAAAGATTGTTTTATATAAGTCTGTAAAGAATCAGCAAGCAACAATCTTTTACTTTTGAAATTGCCTTTCCCTTTGCTAGTCATCCTTTTGACACATAAATGATCATTTTAGATTTTTTAATAATTGCACTGCACCATTTACTGCAGCCGGAGCCATTTTCACAAAATAATAGTCAACTTTTCACAGTCTACAAAGAGGATTTATGAAATAATAGTTAGGATGTTCTTTGCATTTTACAATTTATCCATTAATTCTGAGTATTTTATTTTTATTCAGTCAGAGTATTTTCATTTTATTTAGTTTAGTGCTTTAACTCATTTGTCTGTGCACTGGTGCATGGTCAACAAAGTCACTCCTAAGTACAGGATATCCCCATGCGCATAAGGCCTCGGACACTCCCTTGCTGGCTGCCGTTGACCCTGACGAACAAGTGCCTGGAAGCCAGTGACTGCTAACATCAGGTCAGCACAATTTATAGGGCATTGGAACTTTGCGACAGATTGAGGGAGACATCTGGAGATAGCAAACTCAAAGAAGGTACAAGAAATGAACTTACTTACTCATATTTGTAACTGTGTGGACCAAATCCTGCTTTCACGCTGTCCTAAATTACAATAGAGACTGTAAGCAGTCAGCTTTGTACTTTCAGATTCAAACTTCCATTGAAGAGTTGAATACTGAAGCCAAGTGTATGACTCTAATTCTTAAATAAAACTGACATTTGCTTCTTCTCAGCTCCATTGGCCCAATCCTGTTATTTAGAAAAATAATGGAGATAAGACAATTTTATGCCCCCCTTTTGTGTTTGCCGTTCGTTGCTCAGTCTTCTCCTTCACAATGGGGCACCTGGTTTTGAGAGGGAGCGCAAGCGCGTGGCGAGGCCTGGCAGCTTGCTCGGCAGTGCGCTGAGTCACAGGGCTGCCTTTTACCACAGCGCTGCTTTCCGAGACATTCGTTTTTTCATCTGCAGCAGTTTTCATGAATAAATTACTTGGAAAAAAAAAAAGTGAATTTGTGAAAAGGTCTTTTTGTGCCCTATAATTATCTCATTGAATTAAATCTGGGAAGGTACTGACTAAAATGCTTAATGCAATGAAGTAGAAAATGTTTAACTTATGCTCATTTTTAAAACAATCTGTTTTCTGATACTTACAATAATGATGAGGTGTATTTTTAATATACTGTGTATTGTCCATGCTTGAATATCCTTTCTCTGACAGGACCATTATTCTACTGAAAACTATCAGAACACTTTTTTTCACTGAGAAAAGTAAATTGCTACTTTCTAGCTCCTATACCAAAGCAAAAAACCCTAGAATTTATCATTTTTAAACAATGGACCTCCATCCAAATTGAAATTAAAAATAAACAAATCACCTTTGTGAATTTCTGTTATGTAAATTTTAATCTGATGTTCTAATGGCTGTGCACATAACCTTTATACTAGGAAAGCTACCTACTTAACAATATCCATTTTTATTACAAAAAATGCCTAGCAAATTGAAGGTTGTACTAGCAGATCAGTTATAACGAAGTATTTTCAGAAATCTGTAAATTAAGTTTTCCATATCTTTGGGTGCAAAGTCTGCCACATAAGGGCATGCAAAATTAATGTCTTTTAAAAACTGAAACTAATTTAGCTCTTTTTTTGATAGGAATAATTACCAAGATCATTTGCAGATATCTTTCTGTTCTGTCTTAGATTAAATTTTGCTAAGTAACTCTGCAATGTGACATCGGCCTTCAGTGTATTTTGGAAGACAAATTGGCTGAGGTGATGCTGGCTGAATTCTTTTTCTCTGCAGACAAAGATCATTGCAGCTACTTTCTCTGAGCGTTTTCATTCCAAGATGGCCTTTGCACTGATGAAGGAAAGATAGAAAGTTGTAACTACATTATAGTTGCTGTAATCTATGTACCATTTCACATGTCATTTAACTGGCAATATCCTTAGGCAGCCCTTCACAGAGTCTGACTCCCTTGGGATTTAGTCCACCCAATCTACATTTTGATTATTTTAGCTAAAGTCTAATCATCGAGGATGATAAGCTGAAGGTAGGACAACACAAACATGATCAGTTTTGCTGGTTTATAGACACCACTCGCATGACTTGATCATGAAACTGAGAATGTTTTAACATTATTAAGGTTTGGTATTGAGAGGATTTCACTATCTTGTTAATTTTTGAAGATTAATCATCTTCACTGATTAATTCATTAACTATTGTGTAACAAGTGGACATTAGAAATTAATGTTCAGAGTCTTAAACAAGAAGGCTTTATGGTGATTGACCTTGCTTTCAGAAACCTAGCCTTCCCTTACACATGCACAGTTTTCCCCTTTAAATCACTACCCTGCAGTTATTACCACTAATCTGTGCTTATGCAGGTAGTGCACAAAGCTTGCATGCGCCGGTTACTGCCTCTGGAGAGCTGCTCTTGCACAAGGCTGGCATTTCTTTCTGTGTGTGTGGAACTGGTGAAATCAGTGGGACTCAAACACACAGACTAAGCGCTTCAGCCTCATTTTAAGGGAAAACTATGCAAAAGTTGGATTAATGTTGTGAGCAAATATTTGCAATTATGTTTCAACTTTAATGAAGCTATAACCTAGTCCCCGGGGCTGTTGCACAGTTATTTTGGGGTTTTTAGCAATTAAGTGTGGTGTTCAATGACTTAATGCCATCTGTCAAACTCAGTACAGTTGTATAGCCCATTATTGCCCGTTCCTGAGCATGTGCACTTTGTGTGAGGTGATGTGCAAGCACAGCATAAATAAAACCCCCTGCTCTGAAGTTCCACCACTTTCTGCACAACACAGATTGACTACAGCCACACAGGGGGGACATATAGGGAAACAATGAGATCTTATTGAATGGCAATGATCTTGACAGAGCAGCAACCTAAGATAAATGGAGTTATTCTCCCATACGTTGTCAAAGATTTTACA
>NW_010589484.1:265377-284288 GCF_000705375.1 Tinamus guttatus
CTGTAACAGCAGCATGAGTGGTAACATAAAGCATGAACGTATTTCTTGGAAACTCAGGTAGGCCTGGTGGCCTTACTGTGAGTGCATAGTTTATTAATTTGAAAAACCACCAAACTTTAGTTGATATTATGGAAAGACAGTAAAGGGAAAATTTAGAAAAATTTGAAAAGGTTCATTTGGACTTTTTAGGTTAGATTCAAAAGTAGATTTAAGAGCCATTTAGAAAATAACAGAAATCACCTCTGTGCAGATCCAGTCTTTCCTCCATTCATGCAGCAGATAAATGTTGAAGGAATTATTCTACTTTTTTTGTCTGCTTTGGCTAAGACATTATTTAACCATACCATTTAAATGCAACTGAGAAACTGAAAGACATGAAACCCAGAATATAGATTAATGGCTAAGGCTTATTTTGGTGATGGAATATGGAAGGATCAAACTGATTTTCTGTAGGCAGCAGGCTCTTACATGCTAGGGAAGATTCACTACCATTGAACTAGAGAGCTTGCTTTCATTGCTGGGTTTGTAAATACTGCTGAAATATCCATGTCAACTTAGCCTTTGGTTTATTAAAACGTCTAGACAGGAGCATGCTTACTTCCATTCGGAATGATTTCCTTCCATTTATTTTTTTTTAGTGCTTTGTGTCAACCATAAACTGAAATTAGTCACCTCCTTTTTCTCCTTCACTGAATAGAGCAATCAGGTCCTCTTAGCAGCCAACATCTGCAGAACGTATCTCGTATCTCATCTGTAGGAGACACAAACAAGGCCGTGCTAATCCATACGGGCATCAAAAAGGAACCTTTAACTCCAGCCTGAGCCTGAAGGAAGAGCAGCACAGGGAAACAAAGAGCAAGGGAGGCAAGGAAAATACCCTGAGAGACCAGTGTTCTTGGTGGCAAGGGAAGCCTGGGGAAAAGCTACAGCAGCAATGAGAGCATGGGTGATTCCATATAAAACTATATATTAGTTTAACAGATGAATAAGAAATGCTGGATTTAGAGATTCTCTGAAGATGGAGTGGTCCAGATTTTGCTTCTGTCAAGGTATAAGGAACATGGAAAAGCTTCAAGCTCCCATACAGACGTGGGAAAGGGAAGGGGGGAGTCTATTCTCGCTTTTCTGTGTTCATTCTTTGAGTGGTGCTTAGTTCAGCTGTACAGGAAAATATCAATGAGTGGAGATTTACAGAAGCCACACTGACAATTTCTGGGCCTGGCTGTTCTTTTTCTGTCAGGTTGTGAGCAGCTTTGGTTAGAGGCATGAGAGATCCTTGAATTTTCAAAGCTCTGCAAAGTAAACATACAGAGCTGATAGCAGCATTTGTAAATTAAAGATTAATCTTTAGTGACAGATTTATGAAATACTGCTTTAAATTTCTCTTCATGCTCTGGAGCCAACTTAGTTTATTTAGAGACAAAAGCAATTTAAGAGAACCTGTAGATTGCTTGGGCCACTGAAGATTATATATTATCCCTAACTAAATATTGTCAGTACAGCATGTTGAGCTATTTAGCTAAAATGTGCTTTTTGACATTTATTGCAGGATGATCCCCTCCCATAGATTGCTAGTCACAAAAGTGCAGCATAGGGTGAATCATTAAGAGAGCTGGTAATCTTTTTGCTGACATAAAAGTTACCAGTTAAGGATGAAGAAATTAGCTGTTTTTTTTTTAATATGGTACAGTAAAATGCAATCAGACATCAATGTATTCAGACTCCAATGGCAAAAAATACTGTAAATATGCAAAAATATTTCTTAATGTGACAGATGCTGTTACTAAATATATATTTACAAGGATGCAGAAAAAATCCTTCTGAGGTAGAAGCAAAAAGTCTATTGTCCAAGTCAAGTGCTCAGCAATGATTTTTCCTCCAAATTCTTCACAAATAAACAGTTTTTGAAACGTTATTCACAGCAAAATGCTGTTCCCAGTTCCTGTCTTTTGTGGTGGTATGTTTTTTGGGGAAAATTGCTGTTTACAGAGTTCTGCTCTCACATTCAAGTATCCTTATTAAGGCCAAATGTAACTGCATGGATTTGTAAGTGGAATAAAATATTTTCCCCAGATGAAATTTACCTGAGGCACCAGTAGTGTGCACTGCAGTGTGTATGCCAGGAAATCTGTGAGGGAGCGAGCCTCAGAGAGCTGCCAGCTGCCATGGTTTTATCCGGAGCTTTTAATAGCTGGAGTCCTCTTTGGTCTCCAGGATGTGGAATTACACAGCTAAGCTCTCAGCTGCCACAAAGCTTTCCTGATTTGAAGAGGTCTGTTCCACATATTGATATGTGGATATATGTGTCTATATAGTCTCCGCCAACGGCTCTGCCTTTGCCTGTGTGCAGCTTCCACCAGCAACAAGCCACTCTCGCTGGACAACCTCCCTAGGAGCCCTGGAAGCCCACGAGGTCTGCACGTACAAGGCAGAGTAGGGAACTTGAACTAGTGACACACACATTTTTTTCAATCTTATTTCAAGGACGTGGAACAGGCACAAGGGGGTGCAAGAGATGGCGCCAGCAGCAGCCGTGTTGCCTCTGTGTTGCAGGTGCTTGAGTGAGGCACAGCCCAGGCAAGGACCCAGCATTGCCTGAACTTTGTACGTGGCACCGCGTTACTATTGGGGAAATTACAGTTCACTACATTTACTATAAAGTCTTATCTAGTCATCTGCAAGTTGCTAACAAAAGATGCCGACGATCACCTGACACCCAGGCAGGTCCCAGTCCCAGTGCTTTGGCACTATTCAATGGGGGCTTTGATCTGGTCAAATCTAACACATTTTTCACTAGAAAATTCAGGCCTTTTTCAGTGCAGAGTATTCCCCTGCCAAATTTATTTCTTCATTCTAGAGCTTCTCTCTTTCTTTAATATCATTCCTTTTCTGTGCAGGAGGAATCACACATAGTGCTTCTGCCCTTGATTTTCCAGTTTTGCATAATGCATACAAAAGCCACCTTAATCCCATTAATATTTATATTCATATTTTGTATCTGGCAGAATTGAAGAAAACAAGCTAAAGAGTTATTTGGTTAGCTTTGAGATTTCCAGTTCTTCAGTATATAAAAATGTATCCTTTCCAATGACTGTCTAAGTATATGGTGAAGCTTAAGTGGTCTATTGTGGAAAAAAAACTAAAACAAAAACAAAGTTCTACAACAATTACAGGGTTAAAATAGTCGCTGCAGGAGCTAAGCTACTAATATTGCACATCATCTTCTACAGGTAGAAAGCTTCCTGAGGATGTTGCCCGATGTAAATAAGGGTGGTGCCTCACAATTCAATAAGACAGAACTATTTCTGTAAGAGAACTGATTCTGTTGCAGAAAAACAAATCATATTTATTAGTACACCATCTACTAAATCCTTAAAATACTTTTGCATACTGTGAACAACCACTTAATTTTAAAAGCTCCTTATAAAGTATAAATAGATCCATATCTACTGCATAATGATATTTTACTGTCAATTTGAATAAAGAAGAAATCTAGTCCTGACAATCAAGCAGTTGTTGTGTTGCCTTGCACAATGGCATCTTGCTCTTGGCAAGAGCTTTGGTAATCCTGGCACTAAATATTACAACATTAAGGTTTAGTGCCAAAGCAAAACTATAGTAATACAAAGTTGGCTTGGTGATAAAATACTGGTTTAACTAACACTAAAATTACATAAACTTTAAAAACAATTAAACAGTGTTCCTGGAATAGTATTTAGCATTTTTTTTATTTTGTCAAAGGAGATGCACAAATTCCAGTTACATTAAAGTCTGCAACAAATCGTCTTGAAAGAGTGCCTTGGGATTTGTTCATTTGCAGTAGGTTAGGTTAGAGGTCCTTGGCACCTTTTATTGAAACGCATGTGCATTTTCTCAGAGCAAGCAAGATGTTTCCATTGGGGAGGCCTGCACTGCATTTTTCTGGCTGCTAGCAGCTATAATTCTACAATATAAAGGTCTTTAAAGTGTTCCACATTTTTCCTTTTTAAGCTGGTGCTCTGTGTGTCTCATCTTCCCACATCTTCTGGTTATTCAGATGCAGAACTTCAAGTAACAAACTTTCAGACAACTGACTTAATTAAAATCCTTCCTGGTTTACCTTCCAAGTTCACATATCACTGATACTGCTATTCAAGTCATAGGAATGAATGGATTTGTCTGAGAAATTGGGCTAAATGCTGTTCTTGTATTGACTGTATTCCCATGTTAATTCTAAGTGATATTTCTCTCATATAACTGAATCACAGTTTAGCCCAAACTACCAACTCCTTGTTATCCCAGTTAAGTGAAAATTAAAAAGGATGCCACATCCTTCTTAGCGAGTAAGTTATATCTTTTAGTGAGTCACATGCTTTTCAGTGATGGCTCAGAATAAAGGGGTTATTTCTGAATGTCTGAATCTAGTCTTAGAGAGTTGTGGTAAAGGAAAAAACTTTGGAACTGCTTACAACTGAAAACATAGATCTCTTGACCTTTAAAAGGTGGTAAAATTTCAGTGACGAGGTATTGTAAACTGTGTGTCAACTTAGTACAAATGTATACCAATAATAAGAAAAAGAAAACACAGTACAAGCGAGCTACAGGATCTATACTTCAATATTGGATTACAGCTGGGTGAAATACCTTGAGCTGGACAACACAATCCAAACATTTGTGATGAACATCACAGATATTTTCAGCCAAAAGGGGGATATATTTTTATAAAAAAGTCAATCCATTTCAAGAAAAAAAAATCTGTTTTGCTCTGGACAAAATTCAATTTAAAAGGGTATAGTGTCCTCAAAAGAAATGCAGAATTCTGTTTGGCGCCCAATTAATGTTTAAACGTCAAATCAAAAATCAATTTATTAATAAGCTGATGTTCTGAGCTACTCCCTAATGTTGTTCACTTTCTTGAAACTGGATCAACATGCTCTCCTTTTGCTTAATTTTTCCTCAAGCTCTTTTAGGATGAAGTTTGGGAGAACTTTTTCTAAAGAACTGCATAAAAATGAGAAAAGACTTTATGATTTAGCTGACTTTTAAAAAAACATAAATTTTCATTAAAAACAAAGTCATTAAAAAACAGAACTTATGGTGTTTGGCTCTCACCTGTGGTAGCCAGGAGCTGCAGTTTACACAACAGTGGGTTTTTTTAATGGCAGAGGAGAGGTTGTGTGGGTTTTTTTTGGAGGGGATGATGCACTTGTGTAACTCACTGCCATGAGAAACTGCTGATGCAGAGAGCCTGGCAAGTGTCAAGAAAGTGATTACATATTTATGTGGCACGTGGAACATTCACATTTGCATTGGGTAGGATATAAATAAATCTGAAGGGCTTGTTTTCCGCTAATTGTATAACATTTAAAATTCATCAGCAGAATTTAAGTAATATAGCTCTCAAAGTACATGAGATTCTTTATGTAAAAAATGCACAGCGTCTATTTAATGGAAATAATCAAACCTAAATTAGGCTCCTTTTCATCTGCTCACCTGTGTTCATGCATATGGTCCTGCAATTTAGAACTATCCAAGAAACTATACACAATCAAGGTAATTGTAGTCACCATAAGTGGCCACATACATACATATATTATCTTAGGCCGCCTCATTGCTGAACAGCAAGTATTGGATTAATTTTCTCATGTTACAATACTGCCAGAGCCACTGACAAAAACAAACAAACAAATCAAACACTGTACCTGCCAGCCACTAGGTCAGCTGGGTCTTTTTATGATGATCCCAATATTAGTTGAATTAGCTGTTACAGTTTCAGAAATTTGATCTTCCTGAGCTACACGAGAGGGGAACTGTCAGGATGCTGGTCAGCAGTTCACTGGTCATGGGGCTCTATGTGAAATGTGGTAGCTCTTTCAGCATCTGAACAACAGATTTCATCTGACACAATGCATGTGCTATTTGGCTAGTAAAAATCCACTTTTGCCTGATGTTTGCCATCAATTCCATAAGAAGGAACCGTAACTAACATCCATACTGTACATCAAAAATCAGTTTTATATTTCATGCTTTCTTCTAAACCACATAAAAAGATTGCTGCCAATTACTTTCCGGAAAAAAAAATCAGCATTAAAAATGCGGTATGTAAAATTCTGTTATGATAAAAAAATGTCCTTTTTTAATTAGGTAATTATATAACATAGAATGCTTATCTATTTTAGTATACATTAAAATTATCTTTAACTATAGTTTGTAATTTTAAAGCTAGAGAGACTGGAAACACTTGGATGTAAACTTTTCTCGGTAAGTTGTAATTGTCTACTATTTAGAAACTTTTTTTTTGCACTAATGCATATTTAAGCTTGCAAGATTATTTTCCAAATATCTGTAGATTTTAGAAAAATTATTCAAGTAAATATTTTGCCATAAATCAGAAGACATTTTGATGTGAAATGTTTTGTTCTGAGAAATATATACTATACAGTTTCATTTGCAAATTCATTCAAAATGAATCTTCCTTGGTGTTTGAGAATCTTTTCTGAGATTTTTTGGAATCAGAGAGGAGCCTAAAACCCACATATGGTTTGTGGTATGTCCCAACCTTGCTCAGCAACAGCCTGTCATTGTGAATACTGGGTGTATTACACCTGAAATTTCCAGTATGTTTTTACTTCTTCAACCATTTTTTTTCTGCTATAAATCTGTGGCAATTTGCATCATATTTATAAGAATGAATTGAAAGTGAAAGATAATGTGGATCCTATCGCATCTCTATAATTATATCTCAAATATGATTTCAATCTATTACGTATGCTTGTTTTCGAAAGGCCTTCAAGATTCATCTTCTTCTTGTATACAATGGGAATTATTTTAACATCTCCAAATTTAATACATCCTCACGAGGGAAGACTTACAATAATTGTTCTGCTTTCAGATACTGTCTGCAATTGTTATACAGTTCATCTCACACTCTTCTTTTGCTTTTGTCCCTGTTGGAAATATAATATCCTTTATATTAGAGGCATGTATACTTAAATATTTTATTTCTTTGTAGTGCTTTCCTTTCTGATTGTTGCCATTTCTGTCTTATTCTAATATAATCTAGACTAATTTCACTTATGTATCAATTCCTCTTAAAACAGCAAAATAACATGTGTTAAAGAAGATAGGGAAAATAGATGACAGAGCAAAATATTTAATCTTTTCCCTCTGAAGTTCTAAATAAATGAAAAAGAAAGGACAGGAGAAGAACCTATCCCTACAGACCCAGAGGATGGAAATTTTGGAGGAGAGAGGTAGCTCATCTCCACCATATGCTGGACTTGTGCAGAAAGCCTGAATGAGGACTGCCTTGTCTCTGTTCCAGCAACATTTATCACAAGCAACTGTACTATAATAGAACCTCCACTTAATTAGTTTTAAAGCCTGATGACAGCATTAGGCAACAAACACCATCCTGGATCCTCTGATGGAGTCAATGGTGTCAATGTCTGTGAGAACAATCAATCAGACCCACATTTGTTACAGACACAAATATCCTTTATCATCTCTTTTGATCGATACCAAGCTGCAGAGGGTAAGTTTGGGGGAAAAATCATCTTGATTTCAGATAACATATTCAAGAAGGTAGCACCAGTCTTACTCAGGTACCCATTTCTTCTGGGAGAATTATGCCATCAGCCATCTTCACCTCCAGTGGGTATGAGATTGAGAATAGCATTTGCACCGTTCAGATACTCAAATGCAAATGTGAAATTGCTGCATTTTGAAATAATGTTGACTCAGAAGTTTGCTGTGTCATTATACAGTTTGTTTAAAATCAATTAATAAAATAATACGGCACAGTTGCATAAAATTATTTTTAATTGTTCTCTTAACTATGTTTATATAATTTTACAATGCCTGTTGTACAACATCCACCATTTTCCTGATAGTTTGATGAATGATTCTGAGTAACAGCACCTCCATCTTGTGGTAAACTTGAGAAATCCTTCTTCACTAATTCCTTAGTACTATCACCCAAAAGGTACCTCTGAAAAAAACTACGGTAACACACATATGTCCAAGTTTGAGCTTGGCTCCAGCTCCTTCAGGGAGTTTGCTTTCGTGTGATTTCACTGCCTCCACTGTGCAGTTGTCAGCTGGAATGGAGGGTTGTCAGCCCTCTTTGTCCGTGCAGGAACTCTACTGCTTCGAGGCTGACAGCGGGAGGAACTTGTCTTCCCCTAAGGAGCCAAGGAGGTGCTCTGCTTCTATGATGCCATAGTTAATGCTATCAATGAATAGCTGTATTTAGGCATTGATGAGTCTAAAGATTCATAAATACTTGTCACAGCAGAAGCTCTCAATTAGCATAATTCCATTGCAGTAGTAAAGATTTTTCTTTCTTAAAGCTAAAATATCAAAAGAGAAGTTTAGCATTGCCATAGATGACTAGAAGCATGTGAGTGCATGTGTGTGTATTTTGAGTTTTAAATACAAATTTGTATATTGGACAAAGTTAATCTGAAAAGGGAAGCTTTTCAGAGCCTCATGACAAGCACTGCCCCAAATGTAGAAGATGGCTAGTCCCCACTTGCTCTTCCCGTTTGCCACACAACCTGGGTTATCAGATGAAGGTCTAACCTCTAAGTGGGATAGATGCCTTCCTTTCTCTACGGTCTCTGTTTTTCAGCATGTTTTAGCAGGTTTGGCATTTATCAGGTAAGCCAGCTAGATGTCAAATACAAGTTCCTCTCCATTTCTGCCCTGAAACCCATTAGCGTTCCGCTCTACAGGGCAAATTCAAACTCTAAGTGCCAGCATACCGCATCTGTCTCTGCCTCTTCTGTTGTCAAACGTGCTACAATTGGCGTTTTTAGATAACCCTGTCAAGAACTTCAAAATTTATTTTCTAACTGGTAATAACTGTTTAACTGTCACTGTCATGGTATATGTGTAGTTTCAGTTATTTTATCCAATTTTGGGCTATTCTGAATAATCTTGTATGAGGTAGGGTATGTCTTATCAAAGCCTTTACTAGAAATTTTTTTTTTTGGACGGAAAAGCACCTCATTCAAAATACAGTCTGGAAATTTCCAGCCCTAGATATAGCTTCCTAGCTGTTGCTGCATACAGCTGTCCCTATTTTTATAGTTTTTGCTTTAGCCTAGGTGTGGTGGAATGTAAAGCACAGCATTTTAGGAGCATATAACCTGTCCATAATTTCAAAGCCCTAAAGCTTCTTGCTTACCCAGATTCAGCTGACTTTGTGCTGCTCCTGTGTCATCACACACATAACCACCCTCTACCATGACCACAACTTCCAAAGATACTTTGAAGGCCACAGCAGTTCTACGCTAAGTCTATGGAGGTGATTTTGAAAGTGCTTGGTGCTCCTGGAATGGCAGGTAAACACACAACAAAATAGCTCAGCAAGAACAGTCATAGTGTTTGCAGTGCATGAGGTGATGTGAAATTCAGAAGGGAAAATGTTTCACCACATGCTTCAGTCAAATGTTTAGCTAGAATGGGAATGAAGGGTTTTCAGGCATTAGTGGTAGAAACTTGTATTAGACTCCAAGCTCCTGTAGCAGGCAATGGGAGTCTTGCCTGTGTCAACCGTGACCACGGTTTATGATGTATTATTTTCAATTCCAGACTGTGGAGGAAATGGATTGAATATGGTAGTCTGATCAGGATTTGTTATCATTTAAAGATCTGTATCATAAGAAATCTTCAAGCAGGATCTCTCCATATGCACTTAGAGACTTGTGATAAGCATGTAAGAGGAGGATAAATTTAGTTTATTTCTGCAATTAATGCTTGCAGATTTTCAGAATGTATTGACTCAGCATTCATAATATTTTTAAGCTCTCTGCTGAAAATAAAAGGATGTCACTACATGAACCTAAACTTAGCGTTCAGTCATCTACTAGCCGCAGAGCTACTTACTTCAAGAATCCTCAGTTCTGTAAAATGTTATATACATGTATGGATATAAAATGTTGTAAGTATATGTGTGTATGTGCACAAACCTGCTCAAAAAAGTAAATCTTAACAAAGCAAAGTAGAAAATGCACATTTGTAAAGTTAGACGCTTAGAGAATCTGAAAGGTTTTCAATTCTGTTCATTTCAGCAGAACGTAAAAACTATCAGTCATAAAAGTTGATGGTGATACTGTAATATGCTGTGTGGATTCACTTTGCATTTACTACTTCAGATTAGCACTTGAAAGATGAAATATAAACTGCTAATATCTCTACCTGATTTTACGCCCGTGTTACAATTTGCAAATAATTTGATTAGTTACTACAAACACTGAGTGAATACAACTACTGGATCTCAACATCTGTCCATCCATTTTGTTATATATCTCTGAAAAGACTCAGTTAATGCTGAAGCAAAAAAAGAAAAAGACTTTTATCAAAAAAGGATTAATTTCCATGTTGCCTCTACTCCTCTTTTTTAATTTTCCCCAAAATTAGTTTGTTATATAAATAAATGGTTAAGTCCTTTGTGAATTTTTCACGTCCTTCATAAAATTTACTATATTTAAAAAATATATTGCCCATCTGCATAGGTATGACAAAATATTTTATTCCCGTGTTTTTTTTCACCTCAGATTCAATGCGTCTTGCACATTTAATTTTTTTAAAAAAATACTAATATTACCATTTCAAATATTACTTAATCCAACACTGCATATAAAATATGTTTTTTCTTACAGAATTTATATTTTACCATGGGGCATTAAAACGTAGCACACAGTTTCTTGTCTTGAATTAATTCTGTCTTAAGCCCTGGGTTTGCATAAATTATATACAGGATCCATACGCTACCAAATCTTGGGAACGTTAAGTATTTGGAATTTATATGGAGGTCAATTAGCATTCTAACATTTCTATTTCCCTCAGAGAAGGATAAGGCTGTCAGTCTGCAAAACTGTTCTTTCTTACCACATTTCATGTCATATTTCATATTTTGTTTCTAGGTATACTTATGTGCTTATATTTCAGTTCTCTTTGGAAATTAGAAGGTATAGATGGAGGTGCAGTGATGAGGATCTTAGGAGAGAAAGGAAAAAAATATTTTTTTTCCTTATTTACCTAAAAAGGCAAAGTCTCTGACATTATTAGGCAGTCTTTGCTTCACTTTCCCCTTATAATTGTATCTCTTTCTCATTGTTAAAGAATTCCTCATCCCAAGCCGGTCTATTATTTCTGGAATTTGTAGAAAGGTTAGTGAGTCTCTAGAGTTGTGATTACTTTTTCTAGCTGACATTTATTGATCTCATTACCTACATGCTCATATTTCAAAAACTTTTTTTTTTTCCATTTTGCTACCATTTCAAAGATGACAGAAATGCTGCAGTGTTCACTGTATTAGAATTGGATGTAATTAAAATTTGTACTCTGTATTTTCAGAACTTCACTGTCAAAACCTCAGCATGCGTTGTTTACAAATTAGACTGTTATAATTAGAACATAAAACTACTGCAAAAACTGACATTTTTGGCCATAAGCAAGTGGCTACAATAATATACTTCCTAAGAAGTCAGATGAAATCCACACTTGTGCAGATCCCAGCAAACCCATGAACCAATTACTTAAGCACATTTTAGTAGATGCTGGCTGGGAGACAGAAGCTGTGCAATTCCTGTGGTAGCTTCATATTTGGGTGTGAATGTCACCTTTTGATTTTATTGTACATTTTCTTTTTATATTTTTAATTATGATTGAAATTCAGATCATTATAAAAGTATTGTCTTTTTCAGAGTATAAGGATATTTTTCAATCATTTCACAAGAGAAAAATATATGTCGTTCCATGGGACTTGAATGAAATTTATGAAATGTTTGAAACACTCTACCTACTGAGGAAGAGAAATAAGCCATGATACACTCAAGAAAGTCTTACTATCCTTGTAAGTCTTGGACAAAATATTTAGGGGCCAATCTTAAAAAGAACTATTGCTTCCTAGATAACTAATAATATGAAGGTAACCATGTTCAGGAAACATCTGAATTCCAAAGGATGCCACCTGACAAATGCTGCTGTCAGCTTAAAATTTCTCTTGCGTTTTTTATATTTCTCTTTGTAAAATCTGCTGAAGTATTAATGTGGACAGATGATGAAATGGCTGGCAACTGGATACATATAGAACAGTGTGATCTTGTGGTGGTGCATAATAAATACTTCCATGGAAACATGCAGATCCAGCCTAGCTTAGGCAGTACAGTGGTTTAGCACATATGAATATCTCAAACTTGAGTTCTGTAATGTTTTGTTGAAGATTGGCAAATCACCTCCCAGTTGCTGAGTTTCCTAAAAGAGAAAACAAACAAACAAACAAAAGATTGTTTTTGATCAAGTGAAAATAATCCTGGATTTCTAAGGAATGGACCTCACTGGAATGGGAAAGAGAAAAAAAGGCAGAAAATGAATTATCACAAGATATTGATATTTTAAACATTTAAACATATGTGTCTGCATTTGTGTGTAGACAACAGATACATACATACCTATACATATACATATTTTACATATACATATTTTTTTTCCACTTGTCTATGTACATTTATTCCAGGTCTTAGATTTGCTTGCTTCCCAATTTTAGGAAAGAAGGAAGGTCATGCTAGATTTTCTCCTGTCATTGCAGCAGATTTTAATTTCAGTTTTTTCTTCTTATATTCATACTAAAGATTTGATTTCTCCTTGACATCTTCTGGCTGGATGGTCTTAGTGAACTGCCACACTAAATTGTTCAGTCTGTACAGAATCAATCCATAGTTATTTGCTGTCCCTATCTTATGACCAGAATATATATAGTTTCCAGCTGAGTTATCTTTATCCAACTTGTATTATCTCAAGCATTCATGCTCAACCCTCCCCTTATCAAGTCGAATTCTCATTCACTTTGTGAAAAGTGACATCCTGACGAACATGACTTCAGAGTCCTGGGTAAACTGTGCATAAACTATGTCAATTAACGGACCCCAAAGGCTGAAGACTTAGCCAGAGAAAAGTTAACATACATGTGTGGACAATCTGTGAGTATCTTATTGCAATGCTAGTGCAAGACTGCAAGGGTGATACTAACACGACAAGGTAAGGTTGTTAATGGAAGTCACTGTGGGTGTCATATGCATAATAGCACACACCCCTGTGAACATGTAGGTGCTATAAATTACCCTGTGGTGAGGTGCTATAGATTATGTTAGATCATACCAAGAAAAAGGAGGCACTTTTCACTTCAACAATGACAAAGTCTATAGAAAGGAAGGTGCCTTCAATATTCCTTCACACTCACTTTAGAAAGATGTGGAGAAACCCGACTTGGAGATCTTGGGGTGGGCTGCCTATGGTGCTCTGCCATCCAGCTCCCTCTGCTCTCGCTAGGCTGCTTCATTAAAACAAATGAATGTTAATAAGAAAAGGGATTCACAGCTGTGGTCACCTTGGCTACTTAACTTAATGCATCTGTGGCTGAAATGTATTCTTTAAAGGCTCTCTGTCTGCCTCCAGGCATCACAGCAGTCTAGGGAGAGGGCAACACCAGTACTCAGGGACATCTAGGATCCCTTCTGTACGCTGTGGCTAAGCTATGGTGGGGGAAAACAGCTTAAACAATATTTTTCCCCTCTTTACATCCTTTTAAAGTCATGTGAAAATAGCTGGTCTACAGTTAATGTTCAATTCCAGTTCCTTAATAATAAAATGAAATAATTTTATTCAGCTTTTAGAAATTCCCTTGCATGTGCAGTGCTAACCCCAGGAGAACAGACTGATGACCATCAATGAAAAATGTGTCACCTCTCTTGCGTATGTCCAGCAATTAAAGTTTTGGTGGAATTTAACAGTAGAAAAACGTAATAAAAAGATAAGATTTGAAATGCAGACTACATTCTTTCTTTAGAAAGAGATTGATATATTAAATATTTATGCAAACGTGATAAATTGGCAAGTGTATGAAAACATCACTATATCTTTCTCTCTTTCACTTATCATCTTCTTGGAAAACAGATTTTGCTACAAAAATAGAATTGGAAATCTGCAGTATAACTTACACATCAGTGGCTACTTGACATTATTCTTTCTGTATCTTTTCTAATTTAGGCTAGAAATGCAGCTTACAATAGGAATAAAATCAATGAATATTATTTCTGAATAGAAAATGGAAGATATCTTTACATCACTAGGCATTTATACCACGGAATTACTGAGCTCTTGTTAATACAGGATTAAGGTCTCATTTGTATTACTGACATATCGATTTAAATGGATGTCATACCCAGCAATCTTCTGAAAATAATGGAACATTTCTTGCTTATTTTTTTAACTCATTATGAAACCATCACTCTTCCCTAGTATCAGGTAGTAATACTTAGCATTATTCTTTGTAACTATGGTTGCAATTATTAATTTTCACAATAAATCTGAAGTAAACATTACATTGTCATTTTTTAGTGATACACTAATGCAGAGAGGTTGGTGAATGTCACCAAAAACATACACCAAAAAAAAAGTTGGAGTTTGGATACTAGAATGAGATTCTTGCTCAGCTATATGACTTTATCCAAGCCAGTGGAGTGTGAGCCCTGTAAGAAAAGAGACTTAAAACTCTTCACAGGTGTACACACACACACACACGCTCTGGCTTGATCACCATGCAGACTGCTGTGTTTGCTGGTTGCACAACTAACAGCACGTTGTAGATATAAAATTGTTATTCAACATCTAGACATTCTGCAAGGCTCTCTCCAAACTCAAATGGTGTCACTCACTCTGCATGGGCCAAGGAATAGGTAACTTAGCAGTCAAAGTTTCCAATAGATGGGCCACAGTAAATTCAAGCTTTGGTAACAGAAAGCTGCTATGTAAGTGAGCAAGATTTACAAGAGGAATGTCACTGCTATTTAGATAAAAAGAAAAAAAAAAGCAGACTAGAATTAAAAAGGTTTAGATAACCACTATTATGAATGCATGGAATAAAATAGGGAAAAATAATTAAATTCAAATTATTTCAAAAAATATAGCCTGATATAACAAAGCTTTTAGTAATATTTACTTGGAGAAAAATTACAAATGCTATCTTTCAAGATTAACGGGGAAAGAAAAAGTTGTTTAGAGAGCAGAGATTTGAAATAGCTGTTTCACTGAGAGCAAAGCAAGAAATACTACACAAACCAGCTCTGCTTATAATTTTGTGCTTGTCAGGAAATGTAAATAAGAGTGCAACTACACACAATGCACATGATGATATAAGCTACATGCAGAAAAAAGGTCAAACGGGCTAAAATTAATTAATATGATCTACACAAAGGTAGATTGATAAGGTTGATTATTTCTAATATGTAGTTCTAATATACAAAGAATTAGGGATAATGTCTTTGGTTAGAATTATAAAATAATTAGTGATTAAGGGCATTTCAGGCTGTTGTGTTATGTGTCATATCCAAATATATTCAAGAAGTGAAAACTTCTGGAAAAATATCCTGATCTCAACTGTAGAATAGTCAATGGTTTAAATGGTGCAAGACTTCATTTTTCTTGTGAACCTTGAGGAATCAACTATAGTTATGAACCATTAGAAGGAAGAAAACTGAAGACTGGTATCAGCAGCTCTGTGTACGTACGGCATACCATACATGAACTGCAACAGGCAGTACAGAAACAGAGGATGGAATATGTAGCTTACACAGCCATAATCCAAATATCTGCACATCCTTTGGCAAAAATGAATTTATAGCTTTAGAACCCCAGCTATACATTGCTGTTAAATGCCAGGCACCTAATTGTGTATTTTTATACCTAAACTGCCTTTCAAAGATGTTGAGCTCACTCACCTTCACCAAGAATTGTGATGAATACTGCTTGTAAAATCACATCAGCATTAGGGTATATTCTTACAGGGTTCACTTTGATTCTTCTATGTTGGAAAACATGTTTGATGTTAAACTAACTCAAGTAAGAACAACCAGACTGTGAAATAGCATTCAAGCTCCATATCTACACTCCCTCTGTTCTTACACGATTGCTATAGTAAGATTTCTAGAGGTGTTTGCCAGAAGATATGCTTTGCGGTCTTTGAATTTTGTCATGTTTGGGAGGGATGGGGAAGGATATCTTTGCTCTTTCAGAGCATGGTTAAGGGGACTGTGGAAAGATAATCTAGGACTGGGGCACTTGAGTGGATATAGCCTTTACCCATACTGCAGAATGGTTGCTAGCAGCTGGAAAATCATGCTTACCCTGGTGCTTACCCATACAGCAGAGAGTTTCAGTACAACAGAACTTGGGTGGAGACAGAGCTTGTAGCGGAAGCAGTACCGAAGATATAATTTAAATTAATTTCACAGGGTAGACAAGGTTTTAAGGGTATACCATACTGTCTAATGCCAGAAAGAAGCGTTTGAATTAGCTGTTATTAAAAGCAGTGCGACTACATCAATATAGAGCTCTGCCGTCAGATTTTCAGAATATATTTGTCAGTAGTAGGCTGGGTGTTTCACTTTGATACTACATTCTACAATGAGGACAATCCCTACAAAGAGTAATAAGAAAATGTTTACAGAGTTTTTGGGGGCAATAAACACTAAGTAATCTTTATTAATGATAAAATCCTGTGCAAATTGAAAGGATAGATGAACTGGAGAACATTTTGTTATTCCAATCATCATCTCTTAGAGACAGCTGACCTGCTTCTCCACTTCCTTGCATCTTGAAAAGTCACTACCACTTCTGCAGAGAAAGCATAATGCTCTGAAAGGCAGTATTTCACATCCACTGTGCTCAGCTGAAAATTGCTTTATGAGATCTAAAGGAGTGAAGGATTGGACCCAGATGGAACTACAAATAGTTAAGGCTCATATTTCTGTGACCTGTGATGAAAGAGAAGAAGGTGCAGCATCTCCAGAGACTTTTTGGAATGTTCAGGGAATGTTATAATTAATATCTAATCATTCCATTTGACAACTCTTAATCTCATTTCCTCAAGCTTGTGTCCTCCAGATTGTTTAAAAATTAGATTGGTGGTCATAGTAACTATTCCCATGAGTTTGCAAAGTGAAGTGAGTCTAAAATGACTGCTACTTTTCACAGCAGGGTCAATTGAGCACATCATCCTTCTCAGCAGGATAAAATGAGTACTGTACAGTCTACTCTGGGGCAAACCATTTCCCTTTCACACAATCTTACTAAATGAACTGTGGAAGAATCTATAGGTTTAAGAGGGAAAATAGTCTCTCTTATTCTACAGTGAAGCCCTGGTGCAGTTTCAGCTTGTCCTGAAGGTTCTTCACAGGTAGCAGACCGGTCTGTCTGTCGATGTAGCTGCAACAAGCACACAATGCTGCTGTATGTAGGCGGTGTGGATCCTTCTGTATCCTCTCCTTTATCTTGTAAGAGAACAGCAGCTCAGTAGAGTAAAGGATTTGCCATGCTCTTCACAACAAAGAAAGAGCAATGAAGACCTCTAAGCAAGCCACTTTGATGAGAGATAAATCTCCTTCTGCCCTGAGAAACAACATAATGGAGAAGCTACAGTTTGCAAAAGTTCATGGTGCTGTTAAGATAGAAAAGATTCTTGCCTTTAATCCAACTGCATATGCAAGTTCAAGTCAGAAAGTCAAGCTGCAGGCCACAATTTAAGCTGAAGATAATACTGTTATCTTAAATAGGTTCATGGAGGCATAATTTCAAAAGGAACTTGTAGTTAATAAAATCTGTAAGTGATATGTCAACAAGAATTAAGTTTCAAGTCATTCATACAACTATAATGTGTTGGGAGGAAAATAACAAAAGCAATGAGTTCCACAGCTCTACTAGGTATCATGCAAAGACCCAATTCCTTTTATTTTGAACTTGGCTCTTAGGAGCTTACTTAGAATGCCCGTGGCTTTTCAGATTTGGAAGACAGAATTATGGTTAATATAAGGACCTAAGGTCTGTAAGGTTCTTAATATGTCATTGTCAGCTTTGGTTATGCCAAATTCAGATGTATTTTGATTTATCTGTAACCTCATGTTTATTCATAAAATATGCAATAAAATATTTGAACCTGAACATATAACCTAATTTTATATACTTTGTGAAGAGTTAATATTTTATATTAAGGCTCTACATGACACTGGAGACACTATTTTACATATGTTGCCAAAAGATATTTGACCTTCTTATCTATACAGCTTAGTAGATATATTTTTAATTGATGTTAGGTCCATAGAAAGCCAGATCTTTAGAGGCTAAAATTATAATGAGCATGGCTTATAACTTTCCTTCCCTAAATATCTGAAAACGTAAGTTTTTTACAGGATTACATGAAAAAAATCAGAATTATTTCTTATCTACATCTTAAAATAATCTACCTGGAAGAAATGAAAGATCTGCAGGTGACTATACTGCGTGATTTATTGATTTATTTTTATTGACTTCGTAAGTAACAGAGCGAAGACAATACTTGCGAACTGATGAAAAGAAGCTGAGTTTGCACAGCCAGACCTACGATTTATAGTGTGCACCTCTTGCAGAGGAGACAAGAACAACCTGTTTTAGTTATTAAGCAGTGGAGGAATACTCGCAATTCTTGGTAAATTACTTAGGAAGCAAATTACATGAGGCACCGAAATTCAAGCTGCCAGAGTGGATGGTCATGGCAGCACCCAGCAGTTGGGGCGTTTTGGGCAGTGTGAGCAGGAGCTGGGAAGGTTGGGGACAGTTTCTTCAGGAGTTGGGGGTTTCGGTTGGTGTGAGCGGGAGCAGGGATCTTTTAGGGCATTTTCATCAGGCGTTGAGAGGATTCAGGGCAATTTGATGAAGAGTTGGGAGGTTTTGGGCAGTGTGGGCAGGAGCAGGGATGTTTCCGCCCATTTTCATCAGAAGTTGTTTTTTTTCGGGGCAGTTTGATGGTGAGCGGGGGGTTTTGGGCAGGGCGAAGGCACCGCGGACGCCCGAAGCGGCGGGAAATGGCGGCAGGTCCGCGGGGCGCCCCCTGC
>NW_010589484.1:288109-302026 GCF_000705375.1 Tinamus guttatus
AAAGGGAATATTGAGTTTGAGCCGGATGCCAGCGTTATTGAGAGCAAAGGACAGGGAGAGGAAGAGAGAGACTGATTCCATTTTTAAGCTTTTTGATTTTATCTGCGAAAAAGTTTGTTCACAAACACTTCATAAGGAAGTGGTAGGGAGTTTTTTGACTCTGAGAATTTCTCTGTCTTTATTGGAATACATTATGGCGCAGATGCAGAAATCTCGCATTTATTTTAGAATAAAGATATTGTCTAGTAGAGTTTTGAGCCCTGAGTAAATTACATTGATCAGTGCACAGGTAATTCTTGCAGTCATGACAGAGGTATTGTAATATTCACCTGTAGCCAAACCTGCTCAGAGGGATATTCTGTCACATTTCACAAGCCCAACAAAGCTGACACTGACAAGGACTCGGCGCTAAAACTTTCAGAGAAAATCTTTCAGGATACAGCAGAAATTGGTACGGGGAATTCAGCAGATGGCCCCCTTGCTTCTGAATCATTTCCGAGCAAATGATGTTGTTAGTGTGCACTGTTACTTGTGGCTTTTCAGGTGAGATATGAACAGAGTCCCTCTACTTCTTGTTTAAAAAACTGTTTTGTATTTTGGAGGAAATAGAAGTCCCAATACCTTAACCAGGTTTTGTCTTGCCTAATTATTCTTATTGTGCTGTTCTGTTCAATGCAGTTTGAGTTGGATGCAAGATTTTTCACATACTCTGCTACACAGAATTACGTTTTTAACAGCAGAACTCTTGCCCCGTGTGCAGAGGTCAGTCTGCACAAATGTCCCAGCTGCTCTATGTAAGTATGCTCCAGGTGCTTGGAAGTAAGCTTGGTTTAGATGATGCTAAACCACATATATACTGCTCCAGCATTAAAGCAAGTGAAACTAGGACTAACACCTTGCTACTCTTTGTGACCAATAGCAACACTGGGCATTTAGAAACTTCTCAGAAAGCTAAAGTGTGTTTGAGGAATTAGGGACCATGCAGAAAACAAAAAGACCATGACAAAAGCGGTTCCCATCTGCCTGAACATGAAGGAGAAATGGTAGCATGAATTCCTGGGCAGAAGAATGCCAATGAATGCCAATTTTGCCTGCCACCAGGAAGGACAGATGTATGCGAAACATCTGTGTGTAGGATAGGTGTAGGATATTTTGAGAAAGCAATATAAAGGCTAGCGTGCTGAATGTATGTGTATGATATGTAAAGTGGTCTAGGTAGCAGCAGTTAAAAGAGGGGGTCCAGCGTGTATCTGGGTGACTAGCTGGAGGACCAAATAACATGGGAGTTTAAGCCCATCTTTCCTTGCTGTGTCCGTACCCTAAAACAGCTCAGAAGGCAGACAAGAAGGCTGTGCTATAGGCACTATCAGAGGACATGCACAGGAAGTAAAGTTTTTGCTAAGAAATAGTCTCTGAAGGAGCAAATAATGAATCACAAAGCCCCAGTAAGTAATCTGAGTAGCTTCTGTGAAAGGAAAGAGAAAACCAAAAAAAAAAAAAACCCAGAAAAACTCATCAACCATATTAGCAAAATAATGTGCAAAGAAAAAGAGGGAGAAATAGGAAAGCAAATGGAAAGTAGTGCTTCCAGTGCGCTGTGCCAGCAGCCTCTGGGAGCCACCTAGAACAGAAGAGGCCACTTGCCAGGGGAAAACTCTGCACATTCTGAAAATTTAGAGCACCCTGTCGATCGAGGCTACCTGCATTTGTACACAGCAGTACAAGAGCTAAGGAAAGGCACTGCCATTTATCTCCTTTTAGGCACTTCATTCTCCTGCTACTGGCCTGGCTGAGTGTTTTTCATACCAGCTTTAATACCTCCACCACTTTGTACAATATAAACATTCATGCAGCCCGCATTAAACTTCAAGGTGAACTTATTTCTTGATTTTGTGGTTCTTTTTACTGAGCTTTCTGTGAATTTGTGCGACATGTGAGAGAGAAGACGAGCCTTTAAATGCATTTTTAGTCACATACAGTGTTGCTGTCCCTGCCTTTTATTAAACCTGGTTTTGGGTTATGTATGGCTTTGGTACATATTTTGCTTCTCCTTCCAGCATTAGTTGGAATCACTTTGTGTATAGCATTATAATCAAATTTAATCATCTTCAGCCAATTTCTGCTGGGCCATTTCCTTCTCCCACAATTAGCAGTAATGTTAAGCAGGTGCTTTATGTTTTACAGTGGCTTTTCAGCAATCTAATATTTTTATTGGTGCCTGAATAGAGTTCTTAAAGCTAGATTGTCTGGAAACGTTTGTCTCTTTCTTCAGAATGGAGATAGCCCTGCGCTGTGTCTGTTTGCACTCTCACCTTGTGCACATTTTTACTCACCCAGAGTGCTGCAGTTCAGTTCTTTTTATTCTGCACTGTGAGCGATCTTGAAAAATTATGTAGGATGCTACTGTTTGTGAAACAGGGCCTCTCTCAAATTGTGCCTGTTTTTTGACTCAATACACTAAGCATTAAAGGCTGTTGCTCAGCCTGTTCCTGCCCTGCTTTTTGGATCTCTCCGTGGAGGTGTTGTCTATGGGGAGGACTTGCCTGCTGGCATAAGGGGAGATGTCACTACTGCTTGCTCTAACTAGAGCATTTTTGTTTTCACCTCTTAATGGCTAAATAAAGGGTATAACTTTGTTCATGCAAATAATTTCATCTGAGATATAAAACTACAGTCAAAATAATCTCAAAATGTGATTCTACTATTCCCTTCCAAAAAGGATTTGCAAGAGCTTTTTGTAAAAGGTTGTTAAATGGAGAAAGAAAAGAAAGTCTGACCAAAATGCACATATTTTTCCCTATTTGGTTTCCCTGATAGACTGTATAGCCCTTGGCTATAAGGCATTTTTTGGCATTTAACACTTTTTCAAGAATCTTTGTTAAGTCTTCTTATTACATTTCACATGATTCCTTTGGAAGACTTGAGCAATTACATTGCTACCTGCAATGTAATTTTTCTCAGCAGTATTAGGAAATCTGTTGGGAGTTGTAAGAACAGTGTGGGAAAATATTCCTCCAGGGAAAATGTTGTCTTTATCTGAAAAAAAATAGAAATTCAGAACGTTTCTCTGTACATACCAAAATATTTCTATTTTAAAATGCTACTGTTGTACCCTGTGGGAGATTCAGTTTTTGTGCTTTATGGTTCTATCCACCTGTATAGTCCTGGCTCCGTCTATATCTGTATCTTTCATGATGCCCTCAAGGTGTTCACTCCCAAAGACAGTGCATCACATTTGTAATGACACTCAACAGAAGCTGTAATCCTTCTTTTAGAGCTCAACATCTAGGATACTACTTTTTGCTTACTCCTACATCAGTTAAAAAAAAAAAAAACATGGATTGGGGATAGCTTATTTAAAAGTCAAAGTAAGTTTATCATAGTGTCAGGACAGTGTCAAAGACAACTAGAGGTGCATAAATGGGCATGCAGAAACTGAAAACCCTAGCCACAAATGTGCACTGCCATTAAGAAACTTGTTCGTCCATCTAGGGAATTAAGTGGTCTTCATGATGGGAAAATAAGCATTCTGCAAACACATGTGCAGGCAAAAATCCATACATTTGCACACTTCTGAATAGTAAAAGATAGAGTCTTTAAAAGAGCTGTTTAGCATTCAAATCAACAGTTACAAACACTGCTTTTTCAAGTTTCAGCCAGCTCTGCTGTTAACCTTTGCGCCTTCAAAATACTGAGTAAATAGAATTAAACTAGCTTGATTTATGGTGATAATCTGTATAGGTGATAGCAGAGGTGCTCAGTGCAGTGTTAGGACTGGGTGTCTGGAGTTCATTCCCGTGTTTCTGTATTTTATGTATCACTGCTTGCATCACTCTTGCCTGTCAGCTACTGCGCATGAGTAACAAGATTTGTCATGGGGTATGTGCACATGCCTGAAAATGCTGTTCGCTGCTCAGAACGCATTGTTCTGTACCCACCAGTAAGACACTTTAATGACAGCTTTTTTTTCCTTATATTAGATGAAATTTATGTGCATACTGGATAAGATGTAAACATCATCATCGAAATTTTGTCCCAGTTTCATAGTTATGCATAATGATAATTGGCAAGCTGGTTCAAGTAAAGAAATAGAAATATTGCTGGGAGATTGCATGCAGCTCTGAAACAATTCATACATTAATCAACTCTAGTTGATATCAATTTTTCAATTGATGTTTTCCCTGGAACACATTCTGAAACAGATTTAGTGCGTTTGTGTCAACAGAAATATTCTATCTATATTCCGCTCAGACTGAACTGCAAAGATGTATTTGATGTTGTTGAAAAAATTCTCAGTTGTAATCGGCTGTAAATCTGCTGCCTGCATTTCCAACTTTAGATTGCATCATATTAGGAAGACTTGTGAAACTGGATTGAAGAGTGTAAGAACAGAGCTTCCTAAAATATTCCCTTTGACAGTAAAATATTTTACAGATGGGATTTGGGGGTTAAAAGGGTTAGAATTACCTATAAAATCTGTAGGAATGCTGTGATTGGAGAGTCTTCTAGAAATGCAAGCCCTTACAATTGCTACTCTGTTTCATGTATTTGATGTATCATCAAAGAAAAGTTCTCATGATGAGTTTTTTATAATTACAATTTTAATAATTTTTATGGATTTTCAAAATGAGCAGACGGAACATTTATCTCTACTGATCACTGCTTGCACTGGTCACCAAACTGTAGTGGAAGAATGAAAATCTGTGAGGTGTGAAAAGTTCCAAACACTAATTTTTTTTGTATGGGGGTCTTCTAAGCAGGAGGAAAAGGAGCATATTCATATCCCTCTATGTTAGTCAGCAATAATCAGAAAAAACTGTTCTTAAATTCTGTTGAGTCTGTACACAATGTCTCTGATTACCAGAAACTTTCAGGCTGACAGGGAAAGAATATGCAGACATCCACATGACTGCGTGCGCCACTATTTCTGGTGAATATTATGGTCCAAATATCAGCTAAAGTGGAGATCAGTGGACTGGATAATCATAATGATTTCACTGTACGGAGAAGGTGCTGCTTGTTTTCAGATACTGTCCTGAGTGCTCCATTGCTCTGGAAGGCACACCAGTATTGGGAAAGGAACGGGGTGGCACAACTTGCACGGCTGTGGGAGCGCAGCAAGCAGCTGCCCTGGGGACATGAACAACCCGCAGAGCACAGGGAAGGGCCCCGCAAGTCTGGCTGGTTCTCCTCTGATGAGCACCAGGTCAGAAATTGTCACAGAGCTGTTGAGAAATTGTTTGGAAAATAAAACTTTAAAGCACAGTCATGTAGGCATACAGCAAAAATGAAACACACACACAGTGATGTGTATGCAAGCAGTTTGTGTATACCAAATAATAGATGCGCATCCTGGAGATGCCATTGAATCCGCGTGCAGCTTTTCCTAGCTGTCTTAGTACTTAACAACAGTCCTCATAAAGCTGTATTGTTGTTGTATAGAAGGTTGTTCTGTTGTGTCCATACATGATGCATGGACACTAACATTTTCCTCCTGTAATGTTAAGCCTACATTTAGTCCTTTTGAAGAAAAGATTGAAAAACTGAGTTGGAAAGACACTGTAGTGAGCCCAGTTAAGAAAGGTTAATACTGTGCAAAGAGGTTAGTACTCATCAAAGATTTTAAATCTACGCTGGAGTGGTAAATATTTTCTTGTCTGTTTAGTGTGGTAAAGAGCCGCTGTAAGGAAGGCTGAGCAGTGTTAGAGATGGTGATTTACTCACAAAATAAAGAGCAATTTTAAAAGTTCTTTTTCCTGTACTGAGTGGTAAATTTTTGTGGTTACTGATAATCAATAGAAAAATCACAGAGATGTGCAGTTTAATGCAGAAATTGTATTCATGTCCTATAAAACAAAAATGGCATTGAAATAAGTATTGAATATGTAAGCTTTCTGTTTTTTTTTTAATTCTGTTAGTATTTTCTGCTGATGACTAATTTATCACTGCAGTGAAGACCAATTTATACCCTGTAAAACAGGAGTTATTTTTATTAGACATATACTGTAAAGTATGTGTGCTTTACTTCTCAGCATTATAATATATGTATTTTAGAATTTAAAATACGAAAAATACAGATCCAGCATTGTGGTTATTTATCTCAGAAGATAACCCTCCTCCAGTACATTCAAAAAGACTGTCTCTAAAATTATTTCCTAGAGGACGTGTCTTATATGAAAATGGTTAACACTTGGTGGAGAAAGATGGGCTTTTCATTTTGGCTAGGTTAATAAATCAGCAGCATGTGCATCATAGGTTTACAGGTCTCTTATTTTGGGGGGGCAAGTTTTCATTCTGTGCCATAAAAAAAAAGGGGATAGGATTCTTTTTTATTATAAATTTTAGATGTTTTCTTAAAGTCATGTCTGAAATAATAGAGAGGATTATTTCTTCCTGCCATAATATAGCTTGTAATGTGTTAAGGAAAATGGCACAACTTAAGTTTATTTTTAAAATTCTTTCTCAGAATGTGGTTTACTAACCTGGGTATCTGTTCAGATATTATTTCCTTACTTTAAAGAGTCCCTGACTTCACAGGAGATTGCATTTGATAACTGTGGGTCGTGGGATCAATCTTTAAATATTTATGTTGGTTTACAACTATGGTAACTTTCATCAAACAGAGACAATTACACAGAAAATCACAAGAAGTTAGTTTTTTTTTGGTTAGTGGTTTTATGGCAGTTTAAACAAGTTTACAGAATGATAGAGCCTGCATAATCTTCACAGTCAGGAAAAACTAAGGCAGAGGAAAATGCTTAAAATCCAGAGCAAAAAATGTTTTGTTTCCACAATCTATTCTTGAAGTCCTGTTTTTAAGTTATAGGAAAGGAGGTTTGTTACATATGTACATCTAGTAATGTTCCAGTGGAAAAACAGTTTTTCTGCTGTACATTTAGGTTTGTCTAGGGTTCACTTGTAACCTTAAGTAATAAGATTTTTGAATGCTTTTTTTTCTTAACCCAAATAATGTGTTACCCTAAGATATTTGCCAAAATGTCCAATTACAGTAGTCGTGTCTTCCTGATTCCCCGGATAGTACTCTTTGAAGAGTAAAATTGTGATTAAAATAAAGCACTCGAAATGTTTTTGAAACTATGTTTAGCTATATTTGATTGTTGTACCAAACAGTACTGTAATCTGAATAACTACAAAGTTCCCCCCAAAATCAACCAAATCTCTTCCTCTACCCCTAAACCACAGCAAAATCAGAGTTATAACAGACTGAGATCACCAAGAATGTGAAAAATCACTAAGAGCCCTTCCTGCCATATTCGTGCAGGTAAAATTCAAATCTGCCCTTTCATGTGCCTGGAAGCAGGTATATAAATCCTAATTGGCTTCCTGATTGCATTTTGAGCATAATAACTGATTAAGTAACTGTGACACCTTACACAGAAGAGTGTTCAGTGTGTAAAGGTACTGCGAGCTGTCTCTTTACAATGAAAGCTATGGCTGCTGAGGTTACATGTTATAAATGAAATTCCATTCTTTTTTATCATCATTATGTATTTAGTTATATTTATCCTAGTAACCTCTGTCTAATAAGGAGGGTGAATGTAGGCATTAGGCATTAAACAGCTCTAAAAAGATTGATGCTTTTGATTACAGCATACTGTATGTTAAATTGTAGGGTTCAAATCTCTTACAGAGCTATGAAGGATATGTGATATCTCAAGAAACACAGAAGTGTCAATTTTCTACTTGATAGTACTAATATATTTTGATAAAATCTGCATATTAAGAATGGAATGAGCCCTCGAATACAGTGATTTAATGCTGCAGTTGCACATCATGCTTCTTGGTGCATAAAATAATAAAAATGAGAATCCTTGCCTCTACTCTGAAGGACAGCGATTGGAGACGTGTTGGGATTACAGCTGCTGGGTGTGGAGATGGGTTTGGTGTCAGGAGTGTCTGGAAGGAGGACAGAAAGGAGGTATAATAAATGGAAACGGGGAGGTTAATTGCCAAGTAAATGAGTTTCCTACAGGAAGGTCCAGATCCTCAAAGGCTGTGCCTGTGCTAGTAAACGGTGCCAGGAAATATTCTCAGAAACTGGAATTGAATGTGCTAAGCTGTTAAACTGCTTCTAGTATGTTTGTGGCTTGGACCAAGTAGCATCCACTTAGCGTGGCTTGAACCAAGTAGCATCCACTTAGCATCTCTTGGACCAAGTAGCATCTCTTGGAGGCTTGGGAATTAGCACAGGGCAGGGACCGTTAGCAGCAGAGCTTGCATGCAGACATTCGCTTCTGGAAGTGCAGGGTTTAAGAGCATTGACATGGACTGCTCAATGTCAAAGAGAGGTCCTGAGCCCTCTGTAGATGTAGCCAGAGTTATGCAAGTGTCTGCTCTGTCTCATGGTCAGCACTAGATTTTCTGCCAGATGAGCCAGGTAAAAGCTGGTCTTCCTTTTTATTTGCCTTTGAAATCCTTCCCCTATGTAGAGGGCAGGGAGGTTTGAGGTTTGCTGCTCCTTGAGTCCTGCTGCCCTGCATGGCTACTCCCATATGCCTGTATATTTGGACCATTCTTACTTGTATTGAAATCAGGCCAAGACAAACATCATATATACCGTGCAAATCTGGAGTAACTTGATGCAATCAAGATTTCTTAAAATATTATCACCTCCCCAGTCTACTTTTGGCTCTTGCTCTTCTTTCTACTTCGTAGTGTTGTAGACTGGGAAATCATAGGCATGTGGACTAGCTTTTCAACAGAAATAGAGAAGGAAAGGAGATGTTATTAAAATTTGGAATTGCTCAGCAATGATCTTTAAAGGCTGACGAAGAACAGAGGTATTTTCCAGGAGAAATCAATCTAAAATTATGGTTTACCTACCAGTGGGTCTTCATCAATCCAGGCATCCAAGGCAATAATGAATAACAACATTCATTGGCAAGTGGGGGACCTCTTATGGATTTTGACTGAAATTATGAGCTGTCTGTATGTCTGAATTGCTATAGGATTGCCCTTTGCTTTGCCACGCTTTCATACCATCCTGGCTAAAATTTGGGAAGGGAGCTGTTGGAGGACTAAAAGCATTTAGGATTTGCCCTTGAACTCAAGTGCTTTCCTCTCTTTGAGACAAGGGAATCTTTTCCAAATTGCCTTGTGGGAACAGTGCCTGTCCCCTGTTCTTCCCCAAACAACAAGTGAATATTGTCCAAGGAAAGGGTGGTTGCCTGAGGCCAAAACTGTGCTGAGATACATTGTAATAACAGAACAGGATCATTGCTTTTTTAGTAAAGCTTGGGCCTATATGTTGGATCTGCTTGTTTGCTAGAATAAATGTAGCCTCTGTTCCAGCTCTGTTAAAGGTACGCCAAGGAGAGGGCTGCAGAAAGGCCATCCTGGGACATCTAGAGACTGAAGGGTAGTGGCTAGTTCTCCCAACAGTCTGGTGGGTGGACACGGTAGAGTGGCTAGAATTACTCACCATTAAAACCCTCTTTCAGGTCTGTCCTCGTTAGTATAGTGGTGAGTATCCCCGCCTGTCACGCGGGAGACCGGGGTTCGATTCCCCGACGGGGAGGCTTTTGTTTGGGTGGAGTGGCACTCTGGACAGATTAGGGGTTGACCTGCTGGAAAGCAGCTCCGCAGAGAGGGATTTGGGAGTCCTGGTTGACAACAGGTTAACCATGAGGCAGCAATGTGCCCTCGTGGCCAAGAAGGCCAGTAGGATCCTGGCCTGCTGGTGAGGCTGCACCTGGAGTATTGTGTGCAGTTCTGGGCTCCCCAGTACAAGGACAGTGAGCCTCCAGAGAGGGTGCAGCGTAGAGCCACGAAGATGATTAAGGGACTGGAGCATCTTTCCTATGAGGAAAGACAAAGTGAGCTGGGCCTGTTAAGCCTGGAGAAGATTGAGAAGACTGAAACATGACTGTGCTTCATTCATGAAGTTGTAAATCAGAGAAGAAGTGGGACTCTGCTGCAAAAATGAATGGACTGCACAGTGGCCAGCTACTCTATACTACCAAATGACAGACAATATTGCTTAATTACAAACCATACCACTATAGACTATATAATTTACACAGTTACCGTAAGACCTTGTTGGCTACTCGGCAGCTCTTTGGTTTGCACACTCTTCTGAGCGTATGTAGCTTGATGCAAAACTTCCTTCCACTTTGCTTACAGCAGAGAGCTGTTCATTAAGGAAGGACAGTTCTGTGTTTATTCACTGTGAGACAGTGGTCATATTACATAGTCACGACAGTAGCATCAGTGTCAATTGCTCTCAGGGGTTAGGATTTCTGGTTAGAATAAATCAGATTTAAGTAAGAGACACGTTGGCACTTCATAATTTTCCAGCAGAAAAAGCTCCATGGCAGCCAGTTGCAACTTATATTGGATTAGAAATGCAGGGCAGTTGCATCTAAAAGTTCATTAGCAATCAGACTTAAGTTCTATCACAGAGATTTTTATACATTGAAGGTAGTATCTATCATCTCCTGTTACAATTTTATGCCTAAGTCGATGACAAGGCCTCTTAACAATAGTTGGTGACATAATGATTAGTTTAGAATGGAGGACAAGTTCCATTTTCAGGCTTCTTTTGAAATCTTATGTACAATATTTTATTAACAATGTAAGATGGATTTTCTGTGTTGGTATGTTTAGAGGTCCGTAAAGGGATTTCTGTTTGTTTGTTTTCCTCTTAGATTGCAGTGTTACCACTCCGATAATTTCCTCTAACATAATATGTACCAGAAAGCTGCCAACAGTCATTATCTGTAAGGCTGCTGGAGGAGGACTCGTGCTCCTTAATGACTTTAATGGGACCCTGTACTTGGATGAAATAGAAGGACTGTCATTTATTTCCCAGGGACTCAGAGAGCCTCTCCTGGCAGGAACATGGAGTCACCGCTGTTCCGCTCTGTGGCTGCCCGCGCAGCAGGGCTGCTCCCGCGGCTGCAGGGAGCTGCGGGCTTCGCGGCACGGCCGTTCACTGGCTGCAGGGGCACTCGGAGCGGGGCGCTTTGCTGGGGCATCTGCGCGGTCTCACTGCTTCGTGTCGTCAGTTCAACCTCTAGGCAAGCGAGAGGCAGAGGTGTCTCACTTCATTATCCAGCACTAATAATATTTCCATCGTGATACTAAGTGATGATCTGATTAATTGGGCAAACTGCTCCTATTTGGGGGGGGTGCCAGAGGTTTTGTGAGGCTGTTTCTGTTTGTCTAACTTGGAGGTATGTATGTATGTATATGTGTATTATATGGGATAACCCCTGCCTTTCCTGACAGTAAGTCCACCAGCAATGATGTGCTAGGTGCATCGTGAGAGCTGAATAATAACTATTTCTTTATTTCTCTACCAGATAGTCAGGAGGAAATTTGCAGTAGAACATGGGGCTCTGAAGGGCTGGATTGTTCATCCTGCCTTTCTGTGATGAGTTTGGAGTTATCACTGCTCAGGCAGACTGTGGGTGGCACAGAGCATTGCTTTATGAAGGGGAAAGGGGCAGAGAAATAGGAGGAGCTAATATAATAATAACAACAACAGCAAAACCAGAGATTGGTTTTTCCATTGGTTTTGTTTTCATAGGGCCATCCTTCTAGGTAAGACGTATTCATCCATGGCCAAAGGTCTGCAATGTGACACTAATTTAAAAATCATTGACACAAAGATCTAAAAGCTTTGAAAAACAGAATTTGGGGCATATATATGAGGATATTTTTCTTTACTCTTTATCTGGTTAATGAACTAGTCGAGAATTGCAGCTGGTGGCGGACACTGCTTTCCCAGTGTGATATTTGTCCTACCTGCACTAGTTCACTCTCACCAATAAACACCTGACACTCAGATGCACACTTTATGGAGGATTTTGGTTAATTTGAGTGTAGTTAGTCTGCATAAGTGGGTATGGACTGGGGGGCAAAAGAATGAAAGAAGAGTTGGTCATAATCTGCTGATAAATTACATGTTTTAATGATGAAAGTGTCTTCCTTGTATGACTATAATTCCAGTCTTTCTCTTAGAGTCTGTAAGCTATGAACTGTTGCTGTCTTAGCACATGGAGTGTATCTATCACAAACCAAAAGTCTGACAAAATGCAGCTTTTGTCACGAATAATGAAGAGTTCCCCTCTCTAGCTGTGGGGTTGCGAATGTTTCTGTGGGAAGCAGGGAATGAATCAATAGCTTTTTCAGTTGCAGGAGCGCAGCCTCTTACAGGAGGTATGTCCCAAGGAAGCACAGCTTTTTAGTGAGGCATGTGCAATAATTTATGTCTGCACCATTTGTTACTATTGGCAAAGTGTCACGGGTGCTCAAGTGCTCTGAGAGGCTGGGAGAGGAGGGTGGCAGCCTTCATCCCTGCATGGAGAGAAGAAATTTGTACGCAGCTGGAGATCTGAAAGAAACATCCATTTTCCTGGTAACTGGTGGAGGAATTAATCTGCACTTCTCATAGTAGTTTTAAGTTGTTTTATTGAGCTTGGTTCTGGTGATTTTCAGCAAAATCTCATGTAGGAATGTTGTAGAGAGTTCCTACTTCGGTTACTCTGCCATATACAGTGGCACATTTCACCCGCTCTTTGAACGTTTTACACTCTCAGAGGGATTTAAGACTAAATACTGCTGTAGAGTACAAACTTAACACATCAAATTAATTTTGCATTGTACATACCCAGAGATGAATAATGAGAATTAACAGCTTACTGCTTTTTATGCTGAAGTCAAGACGCTTTAGGTTTTATTTTAGTTTATGAGTGGAATATAGAAAGTCTTGAGTTTTTGCCAATTATATAAAATATTTCATATTATTTACTCGCTATAGGTACAGTATATTAAGAAAGAAATTAAAAGACATTATGTTCTTCTAATAGGAAGATAATACCAAATTTCTACCAACATTTTTGCCTTCCCATGAACTAAAAATAAGTTTCCAGTCTTGCAATTGTTTTCTGAAGCAAAAAGTCAGATATCTTTCAGATCATTTTATCATCCAGGCTGGAAAATGGCAGTTGATGATTGCTGATGCCTTCTCTCCAGTTTGGCTGGACGACAGACAAGGTTAACATTCAGTCATTGTATAGCTGTGTTTATGGAGCTGTGTTTGTATTAAATGATCTTTAAGGTCTGCAAGACCCTTTTTATATAGGGTCTTGCAAAGTAACCTAAGGGGTGGTTGTGTTTTGAGCGTGAGATTTCTCCCACAAAAAGAAAAAAGGTTAGAATTCACAATTCAATGTTCGGAATCATTATTAGAAAAATATTTTCAAAGTTTAGAAACATACAATAATATTTAGAGATTTTAAAGATTTATGTATGCGTTAGGGAAGGGAAAGATGGAGGATTTTAAGCGAAGAAAATTTTGGATTATGCAGGATCTGAATTCATATCTTGGCGGGACTGTTAAAAAGAATATGGGCTTTAGAGGTTGAGATCATTAAAAATAGGAAATAAATACGTAAAGAAATGTAGTAAGATGAAGGACTGTGTAACACTTAGGATACCCAAGGGTATGCATTACAATGTTTGTAAAGACCGTCACACCTTTGTTTTATCATTACTGCATTAATATTATTAATTAATTTATTTCCTGTTTTTGTGGCAAAAAAGGGGCTTTTCTGTTTCTGTTTCCCTTCAATAAAGACATTCTTACAACTCACTATTTTTGAATGCTCTGTGGAAGAAAGGATTAAACTGATGGCAGTCATAGGCAGCTCGTAATTTAGGCCAGCATCTTTAGGTTGTTTTGGAAATACAGTGTTGCTGCTTTCTGTCCTGGAGGGAAAACAATGAGTTTTACACACGCACAATGACTTCCCATGCTAAGTCAGCTTGAATCATAATCTCTGAATGTTCTATGGGAGAAAGAGCTTTGAAGCTAAATTCAATTCCAGCCCTCCTCACTACAGCCTGAGCAGAGGAGGTCATTTTTTTTTTTCATAGAACAGTGGGAATCCT
>NW_010589485.1:4878-34796 GCF_000705375.1 Tinamus guttatus
CGCGGCGGCTGCCAGGAAGGGCCCCGTGCTGGGGACCACGATGGAGGCTGCTCTGTCCCTCGGCATCCCCAGGAACAGGGACCAGGTCTCTAAGGAAGGTCCTCCTGCTCCTTTAGGAGGCTCTGGCATTTCCTGTGCAGGGCCCATTTGCTCTGTTGGAGTTAAGTGACACTCGTGTCCTCTGGCTGCCCAACCTTTCCTGCCCCTTGTAGCACCCTGGCTCCTGCTCCTCTGCTTTCTGCCCTGGGCCACCTGCCATTTCCTCTCCAAAGTGCTCCAGGAAGGCCGACAGAATCACAGAATTGCACAAGGGCTGAAACTGGAAGGCATCTCCGGAGATCGCCTAGTCGAACCTGGAACACGTTGCAAGGGATCACGTCCAGGCAGATAGTGACAGTCTCCAGAGAAGGAGACTCCACAGCCTCCCTGGGCAACCCGTCCCCATGCTCTGTCACCCTCTTTCCTCCTATTCAGAGGGACCTTCCTGTGCAACAGCTTGTGGTTCTTGGCCTTTCTCCTAGCACTGGCCACCACTAAAAAGAGTCTGGAACCCTCTTCTTGACACCCTCCCTTAAGGCATTTATATTGCTTAATAACAGCCCTCTTGACCTTGTCCAGGCCAGTAGCTCCATGTCCGTCCCGGGCGCCTGAGGAGAGGGGCAGGATCCCCTCCTTCGACCTGCTCCCAGCGCTCTTCCTACTGCAGCCCAGGGCACCAAGCGCCATCTCGCCCACAAGGGCACATTGCTGCCTCTTGGTCCACGTGTTGTGCACCAGGACCCCAGGTCCCTCTCTGCCCTCTCTGCCCACTGCCTGCACCACGGGAGAGAGGAGCTGGGGCTGCAAAGGGGCCCTGCAGGCTCCGGGGTTTCCTGTGCGGGGCCCATTTTGGGAGCACCTCTCAGCTCTGTGAAATGGAGGCCGAGAGGCGGGGGCTCCCAGCCCCGCACGCACGGGCAGGGGGAGCTGCCAGTCGCCTCCCACGCAGGGAGAGGAGTCTGCAGAGAAGCAGAGAGCGCCTTTTGCACAGGCCCCTCTGGGCACTCTCCTTGCTGGGGCCTTCCCAGAGCCCTCCTGGGAGCTGCTCTGCAGGAAGGCTCTGCAGCCTGCGCTCCAAAGGCCCAGGAGCGCCTCTGACTTGGAGCCCGCACGCAGCAGGCAGCAAGTCAGGGAAATTCGACTGAGCTGCTGGACTGGCCGCTTGTGGTCAAGATCCCTTTGGAGCCCAGCTCCAGCCTCGTCTTCTATGGGACCAAGCTGGGGGAAGAGGTAGAAGCAGTCGAAAGGGGCCAGAAAAGTCCCCTCTTCTTCCTCCTGCTTTCCTTGCCCCATCACACTGAGCATCGTGCAAGAGGGACATTCCCAGAGCAGAGCAGTGGGACATCCTGCTGTGAGCGGGAGCTGCTGTCCTCAGTGGGACAGGGGCCGGTGCGTGCGCTGCCAGGGGGCAGGAGGTGGCAGGAGCAGGAGCCAGGTGGTGTCCAGGAGGAGGGAGAGCAGCTCCCAGCGCAGCTCTGTGCCCGGGCAGGAGCTGGCAGAGCCAAGGGCAGCCTGGCGAGCGGCCCTGGACAAGTGTGCAGCGGGGCCCTGCGTGCAGCAGGCAGCCAGGCGGTCCGGGGACGGGCTCCTTCCAGCAGGGCCAGCGATGCTCATGCAGGCCCGGGAGACTCTGCGGGGAGTGAAAACTTCTCGTGAGCCCTGTCTTTGCAGAGCTGTAAATGCCCGGGCTTCTCTGCTGGGGAAACGGGTCAAGGATCCTTCTACACATAGCAACTAGTGTGCAGGGGCGCCTACTGTTTGCTTTGCATGTGTGCTGATGACTGCGTGTGTGTGCTCGTGAGCACTGGTGTGCTATGGCATGCAACGGTGTGTGCTGGGGTGTGCTCTTGTGTAGTGCTGTGCACATGTTAGCACCTGTGTGGCCTGGTGTGTTCTGTCCTGCAATGGTATGTAGCGGTGTTTCCGGTTGTGCCTGAGTGTGTTCTACTGTGCAATGGTGTGTAGGGGTGCACATATAGTGGTGTTCACGTGTGTGTTGTGGTGTGCCAGGGGCCATGCTGGTGTGCACAAGGGTGTCCTGAGCTGTGCGCTGTTATGTATGTGTGTACTTGTCAGCACCGGTGTGTCCCGGTTTGCACAGGTGTGTGTTGGTGTACAGCAGTGTGTACTTGTCAATACTGGTGTATGCTCTAGTGCGGCAGTGTGTGATCATGTGCCCTGCTGTGTAATGGTGTTTTCTGGTATGCAATGGTTTGTCGTGGTATGTACGAGAGTGTGCTGGTTTGTAGTCACATGCCTGAGTACATTTGTGTATGTGCAAGAATGGGCCCTGCTGTATACGAGTAGGTATGGTTGTGCCCGAGTCTGTATCGGTGTGTACGTATATATGTGTGAGCATGTACTGCCTTGCAACCATTTGTGCAGGTGTAGATGAGTGTGTCCTGGTCTCGTCAGCTCTTTGCTGGTGTGTGATGGTCTGGAGTAGTGTACAAAGGTGGGGACTTCTCAGACCTGCTCTATGCTGGTGTGCACCTCTGTGTGATCGTGTGCACTGCTGTGTTCTGGTGCTTCATTGGAAGTAGTGGCGTCATTGGTGTGTCCACAAACATGCACGACTGAGTACTGGTGGCGAGCGGTGTGCTGGAACGTGTCCTGTCATGTACTTCTGTGTGGGAGTATGTACGGCTTTTTAGGCATGTGCACGAGAGTGTACTGCTGAGCACTGGTGTGCACTGTTTTTTTCTGGGAGGCAATGCTGTGTATGGCTATGTTCTACCGTGCACAAGAGTCTACTGGTGTGTGGTGGTTTGCACCTGTGTGCCCAGCTTTGCACGAGTTTGTGCTGACTTGTAACACAAGCGTAACAGTATATTCTTCTGCACTGCGTGTGTGTGTGCTGCTGTGTTCTGGTGTGCAACCATTTGTGCTGGTTTGCACGGGTGTGTAGTGCTGTGTGCATGTGTCGTGGTGTTCACTTCTGTGTTTTGTGGTGCCAGGTGCATGCTGGTGAACGTGAGTGTCTCCTGGAGTTTACCAGTTTGCACAGGTTAGTACTCTAGTGTACTGTGGTGGGTACTGGTTAGTACTCGTGTATGCTGGCATGCTCATGTGTAGTGGTGTGCCCTGCTGTGTAATGGTGTTCAGCAGCACATACTGGTGTGCTTTGCGTGTGCGAGTGTGTAGTGATGTGTGCTGGTGTATAGTCCTGTGTACGTGTGTGTACCCGTGTGACTTGGTGTGTTCTGTTGTGCAGCAGTGTGTACAGTTGTGCACAAGGATGTGCTGGTTTGTCTAGCTTGCTGGTGCGGTATTGTGTACACTTGTGCACTTGTCTGTAGCAGTTTATGCAGGAGTGTGCTGCTATGCCCAGTTGTGCTTGGGGTTGCGCTGGTGGGCACAAGCGTGTGGTGCTGTGCACAGGTGTGTAATATGGTATGTTCTGGAGAGCAACAGTCTGTAGTCATTTGTACAGGTGTGTAGTGTTAGGCTGAGTGTTAGGAGAGGGAGGAAGCGTAGAGGCCCACATGGAGTGAGGCTGCAAAGGGCATGCCAGATTCGTGTGGCTGCTATGAGGCCTTGCAAGACCAGCTGATGATTGTCCTGTAGTTTCCTTGGACCTCCTTCTTGCCCTTTTTACAGACTGGAGTGACACTGGCTTTCTTCCAGTCCTTGAGCACTTCTCCTATTGAAGATGATGGAGAGTGGCTTAGCAGAAACATTTGTCCACTCTTACAGCACTCTTGAATGTATCCCATCAGAGCCCATGGATTTATGGGTGTCAACTTTGCCTAAGCAATCTTGAACCTGATCTTCTTCATCCAAGGGCAAGTCTTCCTTTGCCTGACTGTTGTCTCCAGGGTCTGGGATTGCAGAGCGCTGGCCTTAGTAAAGACTGAAGCACAGAAAGCATTTAGTAACTCTGCTTTCTCTGTGTTTTTCATAACTAAGGCACCACTCCATTCAGCAGCGGACTCACATTTTCCCTAGTCTTCCTTTTGCTACTAATGTATTTGAAGAAGCCCTTCTTGTTTCCCTTGGCATCCCTTGCCAGATTTAATTCTAAATATGCTTAAGCCTTCCTTAGGCTATATTCCTCCCAAGGAGCCTGCCTCAGCCTTTCCTCTTCCATTCAAGACTGCAGGCAACAGTTCTGGAGATAAGTCAGCAGGGCATGAGAGGAAGCTGTCATGTCCCTGTACCCATGAACATCTTTGTCAACATCATGAGCCCTCTGTGAAAGCAAGAGAATGAAATAAGGCCATGAATGGATGTGAATGCTTCCATGAATGCACCTGGCTGCCATGGGCGTGGGTTCACCTCCTGGTATCTCTGCCATGCTGCAAATTCTGCCTCCCACAAGTGCTGTTACAGAGAGCCCACTCAGCAGATGTGCTTGTGCCCTAACGTTTTGCCAGAAGGTTGTGGTACCACAACTGCTGCAGAACCTGTGCAGTGGGGACAGCTGCATTTTGTGAGACCTCTAGTCTGAGACTCTCTCACTGCTTAGGCCTCATTTCAAAGCCGCTGCAGCCTTTTTTCCTTTCACAGGCGCTCCTTCTGCAAGTAGCTAAGGGAAAGGAATCAAGGTTTCTTTGGACTCAGGAGGCCTTCAGGATTCTCAAATGTTTCTACATTATATCTGTAAAATTTGCATTACTAAACAAAATGCCCATTTCCCCATCCCTATCTGAAGGTTCATAAGGGCATGGAGAAGATAAGAAGCATATTGTTTTGACCAAAGAAAGCAGTGAGGTCACTTTGTATTCTCAGAGCTGAAGAGTGTTTAAACTAAGCAGAAGTTAGAGCATTTTTAGGGATGGCCAGATGGTGTCGCCAGTGGATACCTAATTTTAGATTAATGGCCAAATTGTTGTATGAGGCTGTCAAAGGATCGGGAGAGTTACTGAAGTGGATGCCAGAATGCTGCAAGGGGGTTGATGAACTAAAGATTTCTTCTGCCTTAGATCTTCCAAACCTGACTAAACCTTTTGAACTTTATGTTCATGAGAGAGAACATCAGGTGCTGTTGCACTGGTAATACAGGAGGCAAGAAAATTGACTTTGGGGCAGGAGTTTCTGCTTACGTGCTGCATGCTGTTGCGCTGGTACTAGAACAGAAAGTTTAGTAACATTTAGTAGCATTTCAGCAGGGCATTATCTGTACTGTAGCTGGTCAATGCAATTATGGAGAAGAGGACAACGAGACAGTTATTGAAATGTTCTGAAAGGCACTGGATGATATTGGATATCGTGGTGATAAAGCATGGAAGGCCCTGCCACCGACTTGGTCAGGCACCTGTGCCTTGGGGGCAGAAATCCCTAGCATTACAGTAACTGAGAAATAGGGTGATGAGGGCCAAAGGCAATGGTTTATGTTGTTTATGAAAATGCAAAAAAGAAACAACCCCTTGATAGAAAGACTTATGGGGTTTCACTCTTTTGTTAGGTGTTTTATTTCCTGGTTAGGAGTAAGTTAATCAGAAAAAGCTTTGGTAAACATTTCTGTAGTTATGGAATGTATAGGTAATGAAACTTCTGATGCCATTTTTGTCTTACAAGAAGATATTTCAGAAAATGATAAGATAAATAAAATAAATAAGCAAATGTCCTTCTTAAATGTGTGATTATTGGCTTACTGCCCACCAGGCAGTGAATCTACTTTTTGGACGACACATGGATAACTCGAAGTGAATGGAGCAGGATGCTTCCCACACAGGCTAACTAGTTTACTGAGAAATTACAGAATAATAATAGAGCCAAATAAGTATGACCATGTATTACCAAATATTACCACGTAAGTATACCAGAAGTGAGGGTGTAAAGAGGATGTGGACAGATTCTTGTCAGTGGTGCCCAGCTATAGGACTAGAGGCAACGGGCACAAACTGAAACTCAGGAAGTTCTGTCTGAATATGAAGAAAAAATCTTTATTTTGAGGGTGAGTGTGTTGAATAGGCTGCCCAGAGAAGCTGTGGAGTCTCCTTCTTTGAAGATATTCAAAGATCATATGGACACAAACCCGAACAACATGTTCTAGGTGACCCTGCTGACAATAAAAGTCGAGTGCAATGGGATACTGCAGGAAGTCATAACATGCAGTTGTGACCAGCAGAGATGAAATCTGCATCGTGATATAGACTGACTTTATTTTAACAACTCTGAGCCCCTACAAATCATTCCTGGAGAGGCCTAGTATAAGCAGCACTAAAGTAACAGACATGGATAATGGGATTGTAAGGGAAGAGTGCGGACTCGCAGAATGATGTAGCTCAGCTGGGTCACCAGGAGGCCTCTGGTCCAATCCCCTTCTTACAGCAGGTCTAATACTGATGTTAGATGCAGTTTATCACACTGCATGAAGTCAAGCTTGGAACACATGCAAGAAGGACACCCTCCCCCCAGATCTTTTCTGAATCCCTATTCTGATGCTTGACCACTTCACTCTGACTTATTTCTCCCCAATATCCAGATGGAATTTTTCTTGATGCAGCTTGTGCCTGTGCCCTGATGGCCTTTTGCTGTGCAACCTGGACAAGCACCACAATAGCTGAACACCAGTTTGTATTAAACTATGTGATTAAGAATTCCCAAGACTAAGGAGTTTGTCTGTTGGATGGTACTACTTTAAAATTGCCAAAGATCTAACTGGGCAAATTCGTCAAGAAAAGTCTACAAACCCTCAAAATTATGATAGCAAAATCACAGCAGAAGGAAAAAAAAAGATACTGGAAATTGTTCAAAAACATCTACAAAAACTTTGACCTGCAGTAGAGATTTTTTCTGTTAGAGAAAAGGACCAAGAGTGAAGAAAGGTTCCTGCTTTCCTGCTCTTCAAAAAATAAACATTTTCTTAGGTACCATGGACAGAGGCGGTGACTATCTGGATACCAAAACAAACTGACATGCAAAAAGATTTATTTGCAGTGTCCACAGGTAATACCAAACATTAAATGTAATGGAGAAAAAAAAAAAAAAAAAAAGCTAAAGGGAAGAGGAAAGAAAGGCAACACCATGCCCAGTGAGCAGCAGCAGGGCTTTCAGAGAATGTCCTCTCACAGGAATCCCTTCTGCTGTAGCAGCAAGTTCCTCCAAACGCTTCTTCTATATAGTAACTGGGTATTTTTTCTCAGGCCTGTTTAAATGCCATATTAGGTGCTCCTCTTATTCTGCTAAATGCAGTATGCCTTGATCAGGGCCGGTGTTGCTTGCTGGGCAGTCAGAGAGACAGCAAGTGACCGAGGCACAAATGGCAACCGCAGGCAGAACTCCAGGACGTGGGGACCCTCCTCATCTTACACAAGCCAGACGAGGACCCGGCATCCCAGAACCCTGACGGCCCTCCAACCCGAGCAAGGTCCACAGCACCGCAGCGTCTCCTTCCTCTCTGAGCCCCAGTCTGGTAGAGGCAGCTGGTGCATGAGCACCTGCCCTCCCACCAGGGCCCCAGCAAGGACCAGCACCTGCACTCCTGGCCAGGCGCCCCTGGAAGGCACCACCCAGACACCTTCCTTGGTGTCGTCCTTCCAGGAGGAGCCAATCCCACCGCTGTCAAGTCACTTTGCCATTAAAGGGCAGGGAGAGAAGACTGAGAGGAGATTTGATCAACATGTACAAGTGCCTGAGGGGAGAATGTAGGGAGGATGGGGCCAAACTCTTCTCGGTGGTGGCCAGTGACAGGACAAGGGGCAATGGGTACAAGTTGAAACACAGGAGGTTCCATCTCCATGTGAGGAAGAACTTTTTTCCTGTGACGGTGCCAGAACCCTGGCACAGGCTGCCCAGGGAGGCTGTGGAGGCTCCTTCTCTGGAGATCTTCAAACCTGCCTGGATGCTGCCCTGTGCCCTGTGCTCTGGGTGTCCCTGCTGGAGCAGGGGGCTGGACTGGATGATCTCCAGAGATCCCTTCCAACCTCAGCCATTCTGTGACTGTGTGATTCTGTGATTCTGTGTCATTACGGTCCCTGGAGGCACATCCACCCCTTCCACAGGCTGACAGCACTTCTGAGCTCATTCCCTTGGCGCACTCAACCTAGGAGCGAGCAGTAGCCAAGAGAAACAAGCGACAGCAGCACACTCCGTCTTCCCAACTCCAGTTCTCTCAGGGCAGCACTGACCTCCAGCACCTCCAGCGTGATGTGACCTTGCACTCCTGACCCAGGGCATTGCCTAGCCTCCCCAGGAGCTGCCTCTTTGGCCTCATGGCAACGTTCACCCAGCTGCTGTGGACAGGCCGAAGTGACACGCAAGACCTCCAGGCCACAACAAAGGCCTCTGCCACCCATTACAATGCCATGACCGTTGCTTAAGCTCTGTGCCATGCCAATGACCCCAATCTGCCCTCCTCTTGCTGTATCACCCCCTCAGGCCCCTTGACCACCCATGCCCCTGTGACACCCTCCATGGCCCCTTTACCTCCTGGCATTCCCGACTGTCCATGATTTCAGATCGCTCCACATTCCCTGACCCCACTGTTAATGTAGGGTATCGCATCAACACAAGCCTTGTTATTGCAGTTTATTTCCTCCCCCTCTCAAAACATGCCATGAGCCCATGCAGCATATGATGTGCATGGACTCCAGTATAATGAACCAAAGACATTTTATTAAGCATCAGACACAACTTATATACTGTACTAAACCGGATATAATTCCTTATTTGCAAAAAGCACACGAAGTGCAGTTACTAAATAAGCCAACATTCTAAAGCATTACATCAAGATTATCTAATAAGCTTCTTAATCACTCACCAGCTGTGCGGTTGCAGTTTTCTTCTTTTTCTTGCTTTGTTCCTTATCTGTTGATAAGATGTTCTGTACTGCCATCCTTGAGGTTAATTAACAAGACACCTGGATTGCCATCCTTGAGGTTAATTATCTGCTAACAAGGCATTCTGTACTGCTGTTCTTGCGGTGGCCCTCCACATCTTTCCACAGCTTTTAGTTGCCCAGGCCATCCATCTACCCCCAGTCTCCCTCCCACAGCCCAATCCCACTGCAGAAGATGGATAGTTTGGACGATCCCATGGTAGGTCCATGGTGAGTTCATGGCAGTCCACAGTGGGCATCATCTAGCATATTTGTGGTGGTTTTGTGGTGCAGCCGCCAGTGCCTTCTCCATGGGGACATCCTCACAGCCGGGCCACATGGTCCTGTAGCCTATCCCGTGCTCCTTATGTCTGTTTCGGCATCTCCTTCTCATCTGTAACACTGAAGGTCTCACTGGGTGTGATGGGGAATGGATGACAGTGAAGGTATTGAGTGGCTTTGCCATCCACCCTATAGTCCTGTGGCCCTCTCTCCACTGGCCACATCCTGAGGCTCCTGGGACACCAACATCTCCCGCAGCACAGACAAAGCAGATGTTGCCAGCTGCCCACCCAGAAGCTCATTAATCTCCCGCACCAGTGTTTCCAGGACCCTCAGCTGGTACCGGTCCAGCCTCATCTCTGCATGCTGCAAATAGATGAGCCGCCGGGCACCAGCACGACACACGTGGACGGTTTGCGGCTGGGAGCTGCCCTCCACCTTTGTACCAGAGTGGACCAGCACAGTACAGATGCCCTCACAGCAGCGCACTTCCAGCTGTTCTCCTGCAAAGCCACTGAGTCCCTCCATTCGGATCATCCCCTTGTGGCCCTGCCACTGGAGCAGGGCCTCCAGTCCCCTCCTGAACCATGGGGATACCAGGAGGGACTGCAGACGCTTTTGCTCAGGGCAGTGGGGACTATAGTGGCATGGCTGCAGGCTACTCTCCTCCAGGCGTTTCTCTAGCACCTCTGAGAGCGCCCGTGGCCGCATGTGCTGGGGCAGCATTTGCAGGAGGTGCCAGTCATTGACCCCAGTCTTGGGCAGGTGGGCCATGAAAGCAAAAGTCTTCTCCAAAGCCCGGGAGGTCCTTGAGGACACACAGTCATTGAAGAAGAGCTTGTGGGATGACTCCAGGTTGTTGGAAGTGGTCAGCAGGTACAACTCAGCCACAGCAGAAAAATCAGGGGACTCTCTCGTCTCCTGCAGCAGCTGGAAAAAGTGCCATGTGGCCTGCAAGGCTGTCTTCTTCTGGGTTTCATGGAGGGTCCCATTGGTATGGCTCTGGCTCTCCTGGTAGATTTGGGCCAGGACACGACTATAATGAGCCAGCGTGGGGCGTGGGACCACCCCAAGGTGCTGCAGAAGGTCTCCATAGAAGGCCATGAGAGGGTCAGGCATAAAGAGATACGGGTGAAAGTCAGCCTCATCTGGAAGTGATGTTACCACTTGCTGTGGCTGGGCCATGTCTCCCATCTTGGTCAGCACCACAGGCAGCTCAGCAAGCCGTCCCACATCCACTTCCTTCAGCCGGCTCTGCAAAAAGTTGTACATCTTCTGGAGAGCCCTGGCCCGTGCAGCCACTTGCACTGGTGTCCGGCAGGCTGCCTGGCACACCTGCTTCAGGTTGGCTTCCACCAGGGCAGTGGGTATCTCCACAAAGACTCCAGCAGCCTTCAGCTTTTCCAGATTCTTCTCAGAAAAGAATGGTGGGAGAATGCTGGCTGACGTCCACAGGAGCTCAGTCAAATCTTGGTGGCTATGGCAAACACTACCCTTCAGGGTCACAGGCTGTCTGCAGTCTGCAAAGGGAGGGTGGAGCTTGCTCAAGTTCTCGGGCACTTCCAGTGGAGGTAGGAAGTGGATGGAGGCAATTTGCTTCAGAAAATCCTCTTGCAACGGGCTGTCCAGCAGGATAACAAGTTGGTTTAACATTTCATTCTGTCTCTGGAGCAGCTGAGCCTGACCCTTGGTCTCGGTGGCTTCACACTCAATCTTATGGGCCAGTGCCACAAAGTCCTCTTCAGAGAGGCTCTTGCGGACACCTACCTCTAACAGGAAAGATCTAGCAGCTGTCTTATTGGCCCTCAGTGCCTTGAAGAAGGATTCAGGCACAAACCGGTGCTGCAGCTGCAGTGTGTGGAGGGAGGGAAGGTCATCATAGAAGTAGGATGCCTTATGCAGCATGCCATTTGAGTCAGGTATGAAGGCCACAGTCTTGAAGGCTGTCACAGCGGCCTCCTTGAAGTCATCCCCATAGACATGTTGCAATGTTAAGAACAGATTCACAGCACTCAGAAGCTCTGGTGCTGTGAGCTGAGGCAGCCGGGGCAGCACCACAGTCGTGAAGAGCTGCTGGACATCCGTTTCTCCCCATCCTAAAAGTTTGGCCAGTTGCTTGTGGAGATAGCCATTCTTGAGCAACACCAGGTCCTTTTCAAGGCTGTACAAGGCTTTGCTATCTGAAGCCAGGGATGTGAACCGGTCGTTGAAAATTAGCACCTTGCGGTAGGATGCCACAGCCACATGGTCCCCATCGTACTTCTCGAATACAGGCAGGTGCTGGAGATGGTCCAGTGCCCGCCTGCTCGGCTTTTCCTTAATAATGAAGTTCAGTAGCATAGTCACCTCCAATGCTTTTAGGTCCTTCCAGCGGAGATCAGCAATTGCATGGGCCAGTCGGGCCAGCACGGCCTCGGGATTTGTGATTTGCAGTGCTCTTGGCTTGAGGCAGTGGAAGGCAAACTGAAAGGGCAGCAGGGATGTATGGAGCACAGGGATGCCCAGCTTGTGCAGCACTTGGGCCACCTCCATGTCACAATTATAGAGAACATCGGGGAGGGAGGACAGCGACACCAGGCGTGTTGAGCCTCTTTCATGCCTTTGCACAGGCAGCAGCACTGCATTTTGGAGATCGTGTGTGAACATGTGCATGGCCGCGTCCAACTTCTGCTCATCACTCTTTGTGGCCTGATAGACCACATGATCAAAGAAGACCCACAGCTTCTTCAGCCACTCAGGTTCAGATGCGGCCCCATGTTCCAGTGCGTCCTGGATGAGTGGTATTGCCTCTGGAAGGCCAAGGTGCTGCACAAAGTCAGATGGAGCCACTGCACCCACAAGGCTGTTGACAAATCTATGGCTTTGGTTGGGGAAGAGGTTGGCAAAGGGGCTGCATAAGACTGGCTGGTGGGTGCTGAGGGCACATAGGTAGCCATCTTGCATGGCCAGCAAGGGGAGGCCCTCCAGCTCGGCCCTGACCTTCGGGTCAGGCTCCATGGACTCCAGGCAACCCTGCAGCAGGAGGGAGCAGCTCTTTGGAGTCCTCAGGGGCGTCTCAGAAAGCAGGCAGGGTAAGGGGAGAGCCAGGGCGCTGAGGAAGTGCCGGAGAGAAGCTGGCTGCAAAGCCACAGCTGTCACCTTAGATGCCTTCAGCTCCTGGTAGATCTGTCTCAGGTGGGTAAATGCTGGCACCAGGTTCATGCCCAAGTCCTGCAGCACATCCCGGTAAGATGGGTTAGGCTCACTCTCAAGGAAGTATGGTTCTTTTAGCACATCTCTGCCACCTGGAGATGCCCAGGACAATGTCACTGTGCTATCAGTTCTCTTCACATGGCACACAGGCAGCAGTGGCAGGCGCTGGTGGTTGAGGAACCTGTAGATGTCTCTCACCAGCTTATGCCAGGTGGGCGGCACATTCTTTGTGACAGTAGGGAAGAATCGAAGGTAGCAGGGGGTCAGGCACTGCTGGCATTTCTTTAAGGATTTGAATTGGAGCTGTTCAGGCCCCAGGGCTTTCCACTGCTTGGCAAGGAAGGTGCAGTAGACTTGGGCCACCAAGCACCGGAGCAAGAAGTCATTCCAGACTGCTTCGGTGCTGCCTGGGTCCTGGCGGAGATTGCGTCGGGCCGTATCCACAGAGAAGTTGGCACTGATGTGGACAGGCAGCCCTGTGGTCAGCGGCAGTGGGAGAGTGCAGAAAGCCTTGCCCATGGGATTGTTCAAGACCTGTGGATTCAGGCAGGCGGCCACAGCTCCATATGGTAGCCTCCCAGGCACTGGGGACTCCTCAGACCCCTCCTGAACTCCAATTTGGGCAGTCACCCTCCACTCTGTATGGCACTTGGCCCTGCTGGTTTTGACTCTCATGATGTAGGAGACAGAGACAGGACCATCCCCATCCACAGCTTGGCTCAGTCTGGCTTGGAAACCCCGTCTCAGCTCCGCATCTTCCTTATCAAGCTCTATGTCCACCTGTAGCCTCTTGATCAATGGCTTCCCATCCACGGGAATCTCAGAGAAGACTACAGTGTGCAGGTGCCGGAGGAAAAGAACCGAGCTACCACCTTCCTCAGTCAAAGTTTCTTGCATGTCCAAGAGGTCCTGGTCCCGCACAACCATGCTAGACACTCTGGAGCTGTCAGCCCCAGATGCAGTGCGGAGGGGCAGCCGAAAAAGGACACCCTCGCTCAGGTCAAAAAGGGAAGGCAGGAAGGTGTCATAGACATCTGAGAAAGCGCTCTTAAATTCAGTGTTGACAGCAAACATGCCACCGGGACTCTCAACTGTGGCTCCAGGCACATAGGCAAGGTGGGGATCAAAGATGCAGAGGGCACTGTCTCCAGTCAGGAAGGCTGGGCAATCACTAAGGTGGTAGACAGTGTTGAAGCCAAGGCCAAACTTGCCCGTAACATCCTGCCGGCCCTGCTTGCCACCCACCCCCAGACGCTGGATGCCAGCAATGTCTTGTTGCTGGAGGGGACGGTCATTGTAGATGCAGAGAGCAGGGCCTTGCAGAGTGTTCCAGGCCTCACTGAAGGTGGAACTCACTGGGTGCTGCCGGCGGTCCCACACAAAGTGCACAGTTCCTGCACCAGCATCATCTGCATTTTGGAGCAGCTCTATCACCACATCACGAGCAGATACTGAGTACTCACCCAAGATGTTCTTCAGTCGTGTGGGCAGGTCTTCATGGGCACCAAAAGGCTGTGCACAGAGGCCACCAGCCAGCCCTGTTGCCAGCAGCCGGCTCCTCTCCAGTGCCTGGTGGCGTGTGGTAGGCACGCCGCAACGCAGGGCTGTGGCCCGGGGCAGATTTTCATGGCACAGCATGGCACCTTTGTCCATTGGCAGCCATGGGGTGTCATTGAAGTGGAGCTTGTCACGTGGACGCAAAACACCCTCATGATCAGGCAGAAACAGCTGCTGCGTCTGATAGGCATCTGGCTCTTTGTCATCTGCCATCAAGCCACAGGTTATGAGCCGCAAGGCCAGATCCAGGTCTGGGGCAGGCAGGGGCTCTCCATTGTGCTTCTCAGCCAGAATGTGGAGCACCCGGGCATAATCATTCCAGGTGAATGTGTGGCGCAGCTTCACACATTCCCAGAGGTGTCTGTAAGCCCGATACTGCATGGGGAGCTGGTGAAGATATGGGGCAGCTTCAAATGTCAAAGTCTCTGCCACGGCTGTGACTGGCATGAAGTAAGAGTCCACCAAGATGAAAGGCTCCCCTTGGGCCACTGTAGTAGCCACCTCATCCCGGCTGGAGAGGTCTCTCTTGAGCAGTGGGTCCAGGTAGGCATAGCAGCGGCAGGCGGTGTCCTGCAGGCTTGCAGCAGGGAGAGCGTTGGAGCTATGGCTCAACGCCTGCAGCTGCCCAAGGACTGCAGCTACGGCAGGCTGCCGGTCCAGCCCCAAGAAGGATGCAATCTCTTCAGGGAGGCTGAAGTTCTTTCCCAGCATTTCAGGAGCCAAGACAGGATGGATAAGCCCCACTAGCGGAGCATGGAGGTGATGGTAGAGCTGCGCAGCTGGAAGCAGGACATGTTCACCAGTGGGCAGTGTTCCAGGAAGGAACGGCACAGCCTGGAAGGCAGCCTGGATGGGATTGTTCACCCTCTGCTCCACTGCATCCCGAAGCAGTTCAAGGATGCAGGCAGACTTCTGGCATGCCTCAGCACGGTTCTGAGTCCAGATACGCTTCACTGTCTTTGCCTGCTCCAGCAGCTCTGGCAGGGCTAACATGTCCCGAACCATGCCCAGCTGCTCCAGCCGACCCAATATTGCTGGAGATAGGAACGCATCCCCGGAGGGGAAGTGCCCATCCTCAGCATTGTATAAAGCAGCTGCACGACCTCTGGGATGCACCAGCTGACTAATGAGCTGCAGGCGACCATGGGGGGTGGCAGGAATACAAGGCACTGTCTGCAGCACCTTGTCTACTTCATCATGGAGCATATCTAGCGCGTGGAGAAGCAGTGGATCCCGGTCAGCCACCGGGAGGTCTTCCAAGTTTGGTAGCACAAGCTCGCAGTAAAACCGTGGCCAGTCATAGGTGCCAGCAGCTACTGCTTCCCCAAGGCCCCTCTGCACCCGCTCTGGCAACACCACAGCCAACAGAGGACGGGACAAGGTGGTGGCAAAGACACGTTCTGCTACGGGTCCTAGCTTGGGATGCCTGGCCACAGCTTGGTGCAGGAAGCGGGCGTCCTGCAGTGAGCACCATGAGCAGCCATCAGAGAAGAGCCTGGGGCCATTCCTGGCTGCCACAGCCTGATAGAAACCAGCCACTGCCTCAGTAAAGGGATATCGGGCAGTGCTGGCATCTGGCCAAAAGATATGATATTCATAATTCTTCAACTCACCTGTCTCATGCAGGGTGCGGAGGTGGGTCAGTGCCTGGAGCCAGGCAGCTGGCACAGCATCCCGGAGCAGTGCCTGGTTCCATTTGCCGTGCTCTGCTGTGTTCCACAGCCCTTTGCGGTTTGAGAGGATGCTGAACGCCCCATGCACATGGATGGGCAGCCCTGAGGCCACTGGCATGGGCAAGTGGCAGAAAACCTGTCCTTCCTCAGCACCCACAAGTGGCACCCACTTGCTGTCTGCAGTGAGGTCAAGGGGGAGGGCCACACCAGCCACAGGGGGCAGACTATGGAGCCCAGCCTGTGTCCTCTGGTGAAAGAGCTCCAGGGATTCTCCAGCTCCCTGGCACACCAGCACTAGGTAGTGCCGAGTGGTCTTGGAGGTTTTTTCATGGGCTGTGATCTGCTCAATGGCTGCCCAGCTTGGGGAGTCTCCAGGGGCCAAGTCTCGGATCTTCTTTCGCTGCAGAGTGGCCAGACGCACAGCATCCTCAGGTGAGCTCGCCAGATCCGCCAGCATCTCCAGGGATATCTCTTTCACTCTCTGCAGGAAAAGCAGAAGGAGACGACTACAGCCAATGAAACCAGTGCCAAGGGACTGGATACGCTCTGAGCCAAAGGCCTCTGAGCATATCTGTGATGCTATGGCTTCCTCTTCAGTGCGGAAAGGCAGTCGGAAAAGCGTCCCTAGAAAGGCCCCTGGCTCGGGCAGGTGGCACCCAAAGATACCCTGGTAGGGGCGGAACTGCTCAGCAAAGGCATGAAGGATGCGGGGCCGAGTGGAGAAGTCCAGGCGGATGCCAGGGCTGCCGGTCCTGGGGATGTGGTTGCCCAGATGGGTGCCATTGGGGTCAAAGATGAGCAGTGTGGTCCCACTCAACACAGCTGGCACGTCTGTGATGCCATAGACACAGCTGAAGCCCAACCCAAAGCGTCCAATCCGTCCTGCCTGGTGCTCTTTTGTAGCTGCCCCAACCTGAGTGATGTTACAGAAGTCATCCTCTGTGAACAGGGCGTTGTTGTAGGCCCAGAGGGCCGGGCCGTGACAGGCAGCCATGCCTGGATCTAGCAGCCTGGTGAGGGCCTTTCTGCAGGGTCGGAGGTCCAGGAGGAAGCGACAGACCGTGGCTCCAGCATCTTCTGCATTCTGAACCATCTCCGTGAAGAGGTCACCCTCCTCGCCATACTCACGAAGGATGTTGCGAAGCCGCAAGGTAATAGGCTCCGAAGGCCCACATGCTGTGAACGGCTCTGGCCCTAGCACTCGCGTGCTGAGCAGTTCTGAGCCAAAGAACACAGCTGTGCTGGCTGGCACTGCCCCATGCACCACCTCCTGCACGTCCTCCTCTGCCTCCAGCTCCATGTCCAGGTACACAGCAGAGCCAGCTGGACGAAGGGCAAAGCCAGAGCTCTCTGGGACCCTCACTGGCACCGGCACTGCGCCTTCAGCCTGGTAGCCCCTGTTCTTGAGCCACTCTAGGACAGACACAGCCACCTGCAACTCTGCCTCTGTTCCAGCACCAGAGCTGCGGGCATCTATGTTCTGCCCCAAGCAACGCAGGGCTGTGACTGCCATGTCCTCACTCACCCTTGCCTTCACCCCCCAAGCCCTGAAGAGACATCTGTAGGGCAGGAAGTCAGGGGGCACCCGGGATACTAATGATGCCAGGTCCAGTTCCTCAGGGTACTCCAGCACAGCATCACGTGGCAGGACGAACCCAACACCAGTCCACACCACAGCAGCCTCTGGGGCAGTCCCAAAGGTCCCCAGATCTTCTTGCATGTGCTGGTAGACAGCCTGGAGTGCAGGAACAACCTTATCTGTATCCCTGCACGCTGCCAGGCATATCAGCTGCTCCCAAACCTTCTCTGGTGGTGGGGACTGATGCAGTCCCAATTTCTCCGCTGCCTCTGATGTGAAGACACCAGTTAGAGGCATTGCAAGCCCCACCAGTCTCATGTACTGGGTGGACCGTAGCTGTTCTGGAGGCAGGAAGGGCTTCTCAGGCTTTCCCGTGCACTCCGAGCGGGGTACCCATGGCAGAGCACAGAACTGCCTGAGCTCCATTGGGGTGAAGCCAGCCAGTGCCCTGGGGTGATTGCAGACTTTGATCAGCGCCTTAGCCCTGTCCAGAGCCAGCCCATCACCCTCACTCACAGTTTTTGCAGCCTCTAGGATATCTGAAGCCACCAGACACCCCTCGCCATGCCGCAAGCCTAGGACCCTCAAGGCACGGAGGATGGGTGGGCTGCAGAAGGCAGCAGGGGGGAAATGTTCAGGACGCAGCAGCACCTGCAAGATACTCTCACAAGGGTCGTAAAGGTCCCGTGGCTGCATAGGGCCTCTGGGGGTGTCCAAGAAGGCCAGGTTGCTGCAGGCCTGCAGGAGCATGGGGCTCTGTGCAAAAAGGGTGTCTCCATGCCGCAGCACCCAGAGCAGCAGTGCCTGGGTCTCAGCTGCCCGCCCTGCGTAGGTGCCCTGAGCCACAGCTCGGATGCCCTCCAGTGCCACACAGGCAGCGCTGACAAAGGACTTCTGGAGCTGTCCCAGGAGCCGCCGGTCAGCTTCGTCCTGGCACCGCAACACAGCCTTTGGCAGGACCACGTCTCCGGGCAGCTCTAGCTCTGACTGTAGCACTGGGGTGTCATTGGCAGGTACTAGCCCCATGGGCTGTGGGGTGGCCAGGCAGGGCAGTGGGATGAAGAGAGGCAGAGTGGCCAACAAGTCTCTCTCTGGTTTTGCCAGGGATGGGACATCTGCCAGGTAGAGTCGGAGAGTGTCCACAGCGACAGTGGTCAGTGAAGCCAGGCGGGAGGCCACATCTGCAGCCCCCCGGCTACCCAGGGCTCGCAGCACATTGAGGGGGGTTGGAGGTAGGATGTAGCGGGACAGAGTGCGGTGCCATATGCCTGGAGGCACCACAGAGCAACCCAGGGCTTCCAGGATGGGGGCCACAGTGGATGGCAGACACTGATCCTCCCACGACTGGAAGATAAGACCAGACTGGGGTATGAGCTGGGCCAGACGGATGGTGGGAGCACCCAGTGGGGACAGGGGGACCAGGGGAAGCCCTTCCACAGGGCCCAGGTCTTCCATGTGGTTGGCTAGGAAGAGCCACAGGGCTGGAAGCCATGAAGCGGGGGGCTGGGGGGGACCTTGGGCCGGGCACCAGGACACGAGGCTTGAGGACTGCAATGTCCAGGTTTCGGGCAGAGCCGAGCGCAGGGTCCGGGCAGTCATGGCAGGGTCCAGCAGAACCAGGTTAGGGAAGAGACCTGTGGTGGGGGGAGAGAGTAGAGGCTGGATTAAGGGACCTGGAATTAGGGAGACATGAGACCTGCAGGAAAGGATTTGAGATGTGGAGAGGGTGGGGGAACCTCATAGAGGGACTGAAGAGACTCAAGCTCTGGTGGGACATGGGGTACCTTGGATAGCAGAAACAGGGGGACCCCAGATTGGTAGGGACAGAGGAGATCTAAGAGGGCAAGAGGGTCAATGGGTGCCCAGAACTGGGGAGCAAGGCGGTCCTCAGATGGGAAAACACAGGGACACTTTGAATCTGACATGGGACAGAGATGAAAGGAGAATGTGTGAGAGGCATCAAGAAGACCCTCACCGATGGAGACAGAGGGAGACCTGGGATGGGATAGAGTGGCCCAGGATCTGGGGATGGACAGGGGGACCTGGCATCTGAGAACACATCCCAGACTGTGGGGAGAGTGGGACTCCAGCTCTGCAGTGCTGTAGGGTGAGCGAGGAGGATCCCAGACGTATTGGGGGATTCAAGGGGCTATTGGGTGATGGGTGATTTGGGGCCCAGGCAGGGATCAGGAGACCCTAGGCAAACACAGGAATTCTTGCTCTCTCACCTGCCTTGGCAATGCTCCGCAGGAGGTTGTCCAGGGCCGGCTCCAGGTTGGAGGGCAGGAAGGACCCAGACAGGCCAGGCAGGAGCATCCTGTGGGAGCAAATGAAAGATGTCGATGGGGTACAAAGGTAAGAGGAGACAGGGAACTTCCCAGACAGCCAGGTTCAGCTTCCACTCAATGAGACTGGGGGGAAAAAAGAAGGGGCAATGAGGTGCCCAGTTGTCTAGGCGCAACCCTCCTCCATCTCTTCTGTCAGGCTATGTCCCAACCCCTTCAAGCACCTGGGTTCCCTGCCTGTTTCAAAAGGGCTGGGAGCAGGACAAGCATCTGGATGCCTGGATCCCCTGATAGCTCACCTGGGGCAGTCCGATGTGTCCACGTAGACAGTGGCCGCTGCACTGCCAAAAGCCACGAAGGCACCATCAGCACGAGGCAGGAGCGGGAGACCCTGAAGCTTGGCGTAGTTTCTGTCTCCAGTCACATAGCGCAGCAGGCACAGGCGGTCTGAGGCCAGGAGCTCCATATCCCCACGACTCCTCAGCACCTCTCGCACATGGTCTGCTGAGGCCTCCTGCGGGCCCTTGGTCAGTCCCAGTGTCAGCACCCTCTGGACACGGTCTGGGACGATGGCCACTGGCTCCCCAGCTGCTACTAGGAAGGCCTGGACAACCCGCTGTGTGTCCATGTCCTCTGTCTCCTCAGTCAGCAGAACAGCCTCTGTGGCCTTCAGCCGCCCTGTGGCCTCCTCAGCGGCTGGCACCAAGGCACAGGCAGGTGCCAGCTCCCGGCAGACGTTGACCAGCACTCCATGGATACGGCCATGGCCTGGAGTGCCCTTGGGATCTGGCCAGATGCTATAGGGGTCAGCACCAGGCAGGGCCGCAGCCACAGCCGCCATGTGGCCATAGACCTGCGGCAGGAGGTCGAGAAGCAGCAGAGCATTCCAGGTGGCATCTTCCTCACTTTCCCCGTCCTCAGAAGGCCAGCGGAGATGGCGGCGATCATCGGAGAGGGCAAAGGGGGCACTGACATGGGCAGGTAGCCCTGCGGCCATCTCCTCTGTGGCTGGCAGTGGCAGGAAGCAGCAGAGCCGCCCTTGGCAGGGGCCGCGGAGGGGATGTGCCAGGCTCAGCTCGGGGCTGCACCCCATCCTCAGGCTCAGCCCTGTGGCTTCTGCTGGTCCTAGGACAGGGAGAGGCTGTGAGGATGCTGCCAGGGCACCGATGAGGGTATGGGCCCCATCAGGGGACACATGGTGCAGGGCTACATGTCGGACATGGCGAAGGAAGAGAAGGGCAAGGGGTGCTTCAGCAAGGAAGGTCTGGAGCAGTCTGTGGAGGGAGCCGGGGTTGCAGACACCCACAGCAATGCCCGAGGGTTGCCGTCGGAGAGGGAAGCGGAAGAGAGTGCCCTGGGCAGAGTCCCGGCACTGCCCCACAGCCTCCAGCCCAGCCCAGAAGGGTTCAAAGAGGCCAGGCAGGTCCTGGGCTGCAGAGATGTCCCAGCGGGCGCCAGCACCTGGCAGCACTTGGCATTCAGGGTCCAGCACCCCCAGGGATGGGGGGCTCAGCACTCCCGGCAGGTCTGGGGACATGGGCATTATCAGGTCACGGGGCCAGCACGGTCCCCACAGTCCCTTTAGCACCTCCTAGCCCACCAATGCCCTCAACGCCCACCCCAGAACCAACAATTCAACCCCACCATGCCTCCCATGACACCTGTGTTAACCCCTGTGCCCTAGTTCTTCCTTTGCTCAGTCCTCCAGGCTGCCCAGCCCTCCCAGCCCCTCATGAACCCTGCCCGGTTCACCCATTTAAAACATTTTACCCACCCAGAGTTACCCGATGATTCCGAAGAGATCACCAGCTCCCTGTGCCCCTGGGGCAACCTCATATCCCTCCTGCCTTCAGTGCAACCTCAGGCCCCCAGCTCAGACCCCCAGCACTACTCACCAGTAAGGTGGTAGACGGAGGTGAAGCCCAGACCGAAGCGTCCCACTTTGCTGGGGTCCCCTCGCTTATGGGACACCCCTGGGCGCATGAGTCCAGTCCAGTCCCGGGAGGACAACAGAGCATTGTTGTAGGCGAGGAGAGCCGGGCCTAGGGAGCCAGGGTATCAGGATTAGGGGGAGACTGGGGATATGTAGGAGGGCTGGGGAGGGAGGGTTTAGACCCACACTCAGTGTCTTGTAGGTTCCAATTCCTCCCCATCCCCTAGTTCCACTCAGCCCATCTCAGGGCCCCCAGGATCACCAAGTCCTCCCAGTGCCTCCAGTACACCCAGACTTTTATTCCTTCCAGGTCTCACAATTTCCTCTGATACCTCTTGATTTCACTCCAGTATTCCCCAATCCCACTCAGTACCCCCCAGTACCTCTCAGTGCACCCCTATCCTCCCCAGTCCCTCCCAAAGCCTCCCATTCCCTTTGATCCCTGAAATTCTCCCCCATTACCACTCAGTTCCCCCCAGTCTCCCAGTCCCAATGTTCTACAGTGCCCCTCACCCTGGGTCCCCTCCAAGCCCCCTCCAGCGACGACATCGAACTCCCGCTCGTCGGACACAAACACGACCTCAGTAGCGCCTGCATCATCTGCATTCTGCACCAGCTCCTGGAATCGGGGATCAGCACCTTGACATCCTCCGTAATCCCCAGAGAAAGCACCAACCCTGCCCAGACCCCTGAGACCTCTGTTTGCCCCAGGTGGGCAGCAGGGTCTAGGAATTAGTGCTGGGCAAGAGCCACCCACCCGCCTTAGGCTCCTGGGTTCCCGGCCCATCAGGGAGTTTGGCAGCTGAGTGGGAATGCTGAGGTGCCTGGGGTCCAGGGACTCACCTTGAGGATCTGCCCGCCATCAGGGTACTTCTCCAGGATGCTGTGTAAGTAGTCAAGGAAGATGGGTGCTTGCTGGCAGAAGGCTTCTCTGCAAAGCAAGGAGATGGGGGATCAGTGGGGAGCAGTCCACATGGGTCCCTAGGACCCTCAAGAGCCTCTTGGGATCCCTCTGTCCTTGTGGGACATGCCTCCACGCCCCGCCCCCCACCCTCGAATGCCCCCCAGTCCCACCATGTCCTAATGGGACCCCCTAGAAGCTCCAGTCCTGTTTCCCACACAGAAACTAACGACCTCCTTGGCCCCTCACACAATTCCCATGGACTCCAACAACCCGGGCTTCTCCCCAGTGACCCCCGAGCCCTCAGTAATCCGCATATCCCCTCACAAAACACAGTTCCGTGGCAATACTCCCCCAGCCGCACTCACGCTTTCGGCTGTCTGAGGGCCATGACAAAAGCTCCGCAGGGTGCAGGGTAGTGCTCCCGGATGCCCAGGTCCCCTTAGCTGCTTTCAGTCTGTGCCGGGAGGCCCAGGACTCTGTCCTGTTAGCTCCTCCTGCTCCGTGTCTGTGGCTGCAGCGCCTGGGAGATCTATTTGCAGGGATCCTCCCCCTTCGGCAGTTTCGTTTCCTCCAGGCAGCGGCTGTGCTGCGTCAGTTTCCTAAACCCAAAACTGCAGTGCTGGGACTGAGGAGGGCCCTGGGGCCACCACGGGAGCCGCAGCCATGGGAATGATGGGGGTGAAGAGGGTTACAGCCACAGTGGGGAGCTGGGGATGCACTCCTCAACGGGGACTATGGGGAATGTATAACAGCAGTACGGAGCAGGGCTATATGGAGGATACAGCTGAGGGATATGATTGCTCGAGGGATGCAGGGGACATGAGCTAACAGCAATAGGGCAGAGTGGACATGAGGGTGTTCCTGTGGGATTGGAGAGACATTGAGGCTATGGCTATGGAGTGGAGCTATGTGGGACATGGCTATGGGGTGGGATTGCAGTGGGCAGGGACACATGGCTGTGGGGTTTGGGAGTGTGGAAACATGGCTGTGGGGTGGAATTACTATGGGACAGTGGGACACTGTGATGTGGGTATGGCAGGGGAGTACAGAAGATATGGCAGAGGACTGAAATGAACATGGGGATGTAGAAGTGGGGTAGGAAGGATATGGGAACATGGATATGGGGTGATGGGAATGTGTGGGTCATAGTTGTGAGGGGAGGAGACTTTGGGATATGACTGTGAGGTGGAATTGCTGTGTGGTGGGGGTGACACGGGGATATCACTGCGGGTTGAAGGGATGTGGGAGACATGGCCATGGTATGGGATTGGTGTGGGGGTGGAAGCCTCGGCAGGTCTCCAGTCTCATCTCCCTGCTTGACTGCTCAGCTGGTAGCCATAGGTGACAGGAGGCCCAGTGCACTCCCCTGGCTCCTCCAAAAGGGAGAGATGTCCCAACTGGGGGGACCTGACGGGTCCTCTAGGGCACATCCCTAGTGGCATGGGGCTGGAGGCTCCAAGAACAGTCCCCCAGGCACAGGGACTGGTTGGGGACAGAGTGGAGAGGACACAGGCACATGGTGGGCACTTAAAAAAGCAAACCCAGGGTCATGGGCACTGAGGGACAAAGAAAATTTGCTCTCCTTGCCCTGCAGAGTCTCTATGCCTGGAAAACAGCTATAGAGAGAGTCCAGCGGGGCACAGGATCAGGGAGGACAGATATGTAGACTTAGCCAAGCAAAGAACTGAACCTCCAAAACCCATAACTGGAGCCAGCTGAGCGCATGACCACAATCATCAGAGGGCCATGTCCAGGGCCATTAGAAAGCCACCTCTGGGACCATATGAGAACAAGTAAGAGAACCCTGCCGCCAGCCTCAGCCCTACCAGGCCATCTGAGGGGAGCATCACCCCATGGGACAGCCATAGCTGGGAGTCAAGGAAAGCAGCTCTCCAGGGCAGTTTTCCGACTGAGGATAGTTAATGCCTTGGAGCATGGGATATGTTGTGGGATGCAGAGAAGAACATTTGGAGATAACACTAAACTTATTAGGTAAGGTTTAGGAGAGGAACCAAAGGTGGGGAAAGAGAGGGATCCAGGTGATTTGGGGAGAAAGAAGCATGGAGAGAAATAAAAAGAAAAAAAGAAAAGGAAATGAGATGTAAGCAGCACTAGTCAGTGTGCTTGCCCACCCACATCCTATGCCTGACTAGGGAGCTTTGTTAATCAGTCCAGTCTTCTCAAACCCCTTTCTAACTTTTTTTTTTTTCCCCCCTCTGGATGAGGGACTCCTGTGTGCACATGTGTGAGGAGATCAGAGCGCCAGCAGAGGGAAGGGGAGCGCGGGTCTGGGTGCAGGTCTCGGCGTGCAAGACAGAGAGGCTGTGCAAGGAGCACGCCATCACTCGCAGTATCAAGCAGAACTAGTGGCCTAGTAGGTGAAGTGGCCTGGGAGCCGTGTGTGCATGTGTGTGTCTGAGGGTACAAGCGTATGTGTATATATATGTTACCCACTAATGGACCTTCATCTTGACCAGCCATTGGTGGTGGTGCTGGTGGTGATGCTGTTAATTTCACGAGTGCTCGGTGTTTCTCACTGTGACCTTCTGTGTGGCTAGACATGTACCTCAGTTTGTGTGTTTGCTTGCTAGCAACACATGCCCAGCTGCTCTGCTGTCCTGAGGACATGGAGCTGGGACAGCCTTGTCTCTACCGGAGCACAAGATTAAGCAATGGAGATGGAGGGCTGAGCCAGCTCTCTGGACCTGGACACAGAGGTAGGTCTCCAAGTTAGGGGACATGAGAAAAGGTTCTGCAGAAATCGGGAGTCCTATATGCCCATTACTGGACCTCATTGCAACGCTACCACCTCTATCATGGACCTAGCCAGATTGTACCTAGCAAGGCAAGAAAGGCGGTTTGTCCTCCACTGGATGCTGATGACACCAGAGCAGGATATTAGGCCCAGTTTGGGGCCTCCCAGTACAAAGGGGTTAGCAGAGGCCACCGAGATATGTGTGCCTGGAGACAGAATATTAAATAGAATGCCAAGAGTTGGTGCAGCTTGGAGGGGGCAAAGGATGGTTAGCAGGGAGAAAGGGCCAGAAGAGGTGCCCTGAAAAGGCAAGGCCATTCAGCACCCTGCTGCAAAATCTCTTCTACCCCATAATGTCTCCAAGGGAGAACAAAAGTGTTGAAAACAAACGGAAGAAAGACAAAGTGCGGAGAAGGTCTGTGAACAACTACATACCCAGGACTGCTGAGGGCCTCAGGGGAGTCCAACAACTGTTTCTCCCATCTGTCCTAGAACACAGCCACAGCACGTGCCTGGTGCTTGGGCACAAGGCTCTTGCTCATGCTGGGGCCGGTCGTGATCGAGGCTGGGCATAGCTGGGGGGGTACAGGCAAGTGGAGATGTCACAGCCTACAGTAACATGGACCCATGGGAGCAAGACCCCCTAATGCCTCTTGGAGGACAAGCAATGGAACTGTGCCATGAATCTAAACAGCTGCATGGTACACTGTGACAAGGTTCAAAATACATTGGGAGGTCCGATCATTCATATCAGAGCTTCATTTCAATCATTAACCATGTTCTGTTGAGAGGTGTTATGCACGTATCTATCTCCTGTGCACCTATGTATTGCAGTGATAGTATATGTGTTTGACAGTGTATGCATACATCCGTTCAACACGTACTTGCACTGTTAGTTAGCGAAGAGTCTCATGTGCATATTGCTGCTATGCTCTTAACAGCAGTCACTTACGCTAACATACGGGTATCTGCATAGCCATGGCTTGCACAGGCTCTACTCAAAGTCACTATACCCTCATAACCTTCTGCAGTGGTCCACTACACCCTGATGGTGAGGACCCAGCAAGGTGGGCTTTGGGCCCCCTTTGTCAGGTGGATTTAAATCCACCTAACAGAGGACTCCAGTGTCAGCACTCTACTCTCCATGTCCCATTGCTCTGTCCCATAACACAAAAGATGGGCCCTGTGAGTGGAGACAAAGTGGGGTTGGGCAGCACTTCTGCACACATCTCAACACACTCAAAGGATGATAGCTCCTGTCCTGCCCCAGCCCAGGGCCAAGCTGCCCTACCCAGCTGCAGTCCCCCATCCCCTCTCTTCCCTCCTCACCTCACTCCTATGTCACCCAAAGGGACATATAGGCCTTCCACGGCTTAATCAACCTTTTGTTATTGCCAAAGGGAGCTCTGCCAATACCATTAGCCAATCCAAGAGGGAAGAACAACTGGGGAGGCCGAAGGTGAGGTTCAGTGTGTGGAGGCAGGGGCAGTTATTTGGGGTAAGGACCATACCATTGCCCCAGTACAGGCCAAGGAATGGGCCAGACTCTGTAAAACATAGAGTAGCTTCAGACCTACCCGTGAGGGAGATGTTGCCCTATCTTAGGGCTTTGACTGATCCATTTCTCTGCAACTAGTTCCAGTCCCTGCGCGAATGAAAAAAAATAATGGATGACCCAGCTTTTGGGAGATCTTTTAAGTGAGAAGACAGCAGACTAGTGTCAGGTGGCAGACAACAAACAAGGGTCATTGGGGTTTGGGGTTACCAGAAGATGAGGCCAAGGAGGAAATAGTCCCTGAAGGGGCAAAAAGAACAGGAAAGCCAAGTTAGTTCCCTGATGTTCCATTTCATGAGGCCACCAAACCTCCCCCACAACCATGAGGAAGGAGCAGCACGGACACTTCCCCAAGGCTGGACTCAGTGTCATCTCCCACCCCCTTGCACCACTACATTTCGCAAGGGCCAAGAGGAAGCCATTTCGCCAGCAAATGACCCATTGAAAGAGAAACCAAAAGTCCCTAACACTTCTACTTCTCAGCTCCATAGGAGCCTAAGACCAGGTCATTGCAGATGCACAGTCCTGAGAGGGTGATGGGATTACTCTGGGACGAGCTCAACCACCCAAGCCCTACACTGAGCCTGCAGAAACATGAGCTGTGGCACAGGAAGTAGCTTGTGACAATCAGGACCTGCCAGGACACAGCAAGAAGAGACGCAGCTACAAGAGAACAGACTCAGCATTTCCCCATCAACCCTCCTTCCTGAGGAAGTCCTGCTTGAGCCAGAGTCACAAGGAGATAAGAGGGACTACGATGGTGCCCATGACCCACGTCCTAAGCTTTGGTGAGTGCCAGAGGCTGTATGGGCTCTCAGAGGGGACACGAGGTGCCTTGGGCCCCCAACAGAGATGTTACAGGGCAGGTAATTTCTCTTGCAGCTGCTTGGCTAGTGGTGCAGAGCATGACAGCCACAAGTGAGTATCATGAGGAGGGAGATGGGGAGCTGGGACACACCTCAAAGCATCTGTCTACCTGCTGGGGCCAGCCCCACTGCACCAAACGCATCCTCATGTGGAGATGGGGCCTAGAAGCAGCTCCCTGCTCGCTCCAGAGCACTCCATGTCTGTCTGGCATCATCTCTCTCACTGCAGGTGACTCCAACGTAATCATCTACTTGCAGCCCCCTGGGGTGACCCCTCTGGGAGGCTCTGCCATCATCCACTGTGAGTACCAGCACTATGGTGGGACCTTTGTGCTCTACAGGAGTGGGAAAAAAATACTCACTCTGAAGCCTCATGGTGGAAGGGCCGAGTTCCTCATCTCCAATGTCACCCGAAGTTTCGCAGGTCCCTACACCTGCCATTACGTGCATGGAGATAATGGGACTATACTGGCGCGCAGTAACACCTTGGAGGTCCTGGTGGAAGGTAAGAGATGTGTTGCGGCCACTCCAACACCCCCCGAGATGGGGGAAGCACTGGGCATTTTGGCTTCCCTATCTGCATGACAGGAAGGGTTTTTCCCTTCGTCCCTACCTTGGAGAGGTGGTGACCATCTCTGCCTTGGCCTTAGTGAGACGGTGGCATCACAGATACCCCACAAGGCTCCCAGCGCCGTATCTGTTTAGTCTGGAGAAGAGAAGAGTGAGAGGAGACTTATCAACATGTTCAAGTACCTGAGGGGTGACTGTAGGGAGGATGGGGTCAGGCTCTTCTCCATGGTGGCCGGTGACAGGACAAGGGGTAACGGGTGTAAATTGAAACATAGGAAGTTTAATCTCCATATGAGGAAGAACTTCTTTACTGTGAGGGTGCCAAAGTCCTGGCACAGGCTGCCCAGAGAGGCTGTGGAGGCTCCTTCTCTGGAGATCTTCCAACCTGCCTGGATGCCACCCTGTGCCCCGTGCTCTGGGTGTCCCTGCTGGAGCAGCGGGCTGGACTGGATGATCTCTAGAGGTCCCTTCCAATCTCAACCATTCTGTGATTCTGTGATCTCTCCCCACAGAGCTCCAGGGCCCCAGACCTGTCCTTTCCATCCTGCCCGAGCATGAGGTGACTGCAGGGTCTGCCGTGCTCCTCCGTTGCACCTTCTGGAACGACAGTGCTACCTGTTTCCTGTACCTGGAAGGCCGGGCTGGGACACGTTATGAATTCCCCTCTACGGAGGCTACTTTGCAGCTCTCCCAGGTGGAGCCGGGCAATGGGGGCCGCTACACCTGCCAGTGCTTCATCAAACAGACCCCACCAATATGGTTCATCCCCAGTGAATTCTTGGAACTGGTCGTGAGAGGTGAGACACTGCCCCATCTCATCCTACCCTCTTTTTCTTCATTAGCCTTTGCCACATCGTGGGGGGAGTTAGAAAAGAGGAGGTGAGGGAAAGAAAGCAGCTGGTAAAAGGTCCCAGGCAGAGGTTAGCAACTTCCTCCAGATGTGTTTGAGGCTTGCCAGCCCCTCACAGACCCTACAGACATGGTGCTCCCGAGACATGAGCGGCGATGGAGACAGGGAAAGGGCATGGGGTCAGGCACAAAGGGCAATGGCATTTGCCGCACATGATGGGACACCATGGGGGCATTTATGCCTGAACTCACCAGCACTGTCTGGCTGGTGGTGGCAGGTGAAGGCAGGTTCCATGTTCCTGGCGTCCTTGTGGCCTCAACACCAGGACACATCAGGGTTGGGAAGTAGGGGGAGCCACAACGGGACAGGGATTGGGGAAGGGGAGACAAGAGGCAGTTGGGAGATCTTGGCAGTCCCCTTTGCTCCCTATGAACTTTCCTCTAACAACATTTAGCCCAGGGGACCCCAATGGTATCCCATTGCTCCCATGAGTCTGTTTGTCTGGGACCCTATGTGTCCCTGGTTTGTCCCCTGAGGCCCCCTGCCTGCAGCCTCCTTGGGCTCTCTTTGTGCTGGGAGCTCTCCAGGGTCTCCCCTTCTTTGCTGATTGCCGCTTCCTACACTCAGCAGATTACACCCGGGGCAACACCGTGCGCCTGGCCGTGGGGGCCGCGATCCTCGTGCTGCTGGGGCTGATTGTGGCCGAGGCCCTGCACAGCCACCGATCCACGGCCAGTCACCTGGGCCCCCTCTAGAACAGAGCAGAACTCATCCCCAAACCACCAGGAGAGGAGACGGTGCTGCCAGGACCCTGCGCGCTGGCGGCAGACTGCAGGCTCTGGGCATGAGGAACTCCATGAAACCATTGGAGCTGCGACTGGTGAAGCAGCGGCTGCTCTCCTCTCCCACTCCCTTGCAGTAAAATAAAGCAGCCTTCCCCACTCGTTGCTTCCAGCAGCTGCCTTTGTGGGACAGGCCACCTTGGGGGTGGATGTCGGGCGCCCTACGGCCCAAGTGCCCCCATTCCAAGCCAGTGCAGGGCAGCGTGGTGTCGCCGAAGGAGAGAGCGAGGCCCAACTCCAGGCCAGCCCCAGTTGCAGCCGCCGCCGCCGGG
>NW_010589485.1:34849-54656 GCF_000705375.1 Tinamus guttatus
CAGCCGCCATTTCACGGGCGGAGGCGGTTGCTGTTCCCGGTCAGTAGCGGGCGCCGGGCCGAGGAAGTAGCGTGCGGCTGGGAACGGTGCCATTACTCATGTTTATTTATCGTTACCTTGAAACACTGACAAAACACACCACGTACCGATCTCTCTATATATAAATTTGGTTTGCGCAAACATAAATTTATATATAGAGGATCTTAAAACCTCTGTATAGTCAGGATGCAACATTCTGGAAGAGCTGCACGGGGTACAATGAGTATTTCCGTTAGGGAAACACAAAGAGAAGGTGCAAACGTATATATATTAGAAAAAAAAAAAGAAATTACAAAGAAGTGCAAAATGAATGAAAGTGCAAAAAAGCTTTTTGTAATCACAAACACGCTCCTCCCAAAGTGCAGCTCCCCTTTCACCTCTGCAGGTAGTGGCAGCCGTGGGCACCGGCGGGACACGGGGTCAGGGCTGGGCTGCGGCCCAGTGACTGCTCCCTTTGCACTGGGGATGGCTGCTCTACCCCAGGGCTGGAGGAGGAGGGAGAAGGGCAGAGAAGCTGCCAAGGAGCCTCTCCTCTCTGGCACTCCCGGGATTGCACTCAAGTCCACAGATCGGCTTCTGAAGGAAGTGACTTCATGTGAGCCATCAACCCTCCCAGAGAATTTGGATTTTTGGATTTTTTTTTCTTAAACACTGTTTGCAATTGATGAAAAATAAAAATGCTCAGGCCTCCTGGAACAAGAGGCAGCCAAGCACGGTCTGGCTGGAGAAGGTCCAGTCCCTTGGTGAGCCTCAGGCCTGCCCTTTTCTTTGCAATCCGAGACTTCAGGCTCTCGCTAAAGGGATGAACAATTCCTGGGAGGCTCCGGCATGCACCCAGGGCCACCTCAGACACCTGAGACTGGGGCTGGAGGGCAGCAGCGCCGCAGCACCCACCACAGGGTGGCAGATATCCCACGGCTCCAGCTGAGCCAAGGCCACCCTCGGCAGCACAGGCAGTACTGTGGGCTCCAGGGGCCTTAGTAATACATTTAAAGATCCTCCATGAGCTGAAAAAATTAGGCTGCTGTCACCTATGTTGGAAAGAATCTTCAGAAGGTCTGAGCAAGTTCAACCCTAGCAGCAGCTCCAGCTCCTTGGTGACATGGCAGAAGAGGTGTCCAGAAGGACCCTGGCTGGCCAAGAGGGAAAGAATGAAAAACTTGGGTGCTTCTGCCACGGCCACAGCTGCCTCGACACTGCCTGGCCTGGAGCTCCTCACGGGGACTCTTATGGAGCTGGAGGACCTGCCACGCAGAGGGGGCAGCCACTCTCCCCTTCTCCCAGCTTCCCTGCCGGGACCACGGGCAACTACTGCTCCCCGGCAGGCTGCCGGCTCCGCCGCGCCCGTGGCCGCTACCGCAGAAACTGCCATAATAAAACAGCACCAGACCACCGGAAGAGGAAATGGCATTGTTATTTTTCTATACTAGCACCCATAAACACCATAAACACCCGTTCACACATACACACAATGCTTTGGGTTTGTATGTTTTAGTTTCTTTCTTTTTCTCTCTTTTTTTTTTTTTTGGAAAAAAAAAAAAAGGTTATAAGCTTTAAAAGTAAATAGCCCTTGACCATCTACAAACTGTAACTCTCACCCAGACCAAATTCAGAAGCTTTGAACCCAAAGGCCTGAAAGGAGCCAGCCCAAGAGGCAGGTGGACTGATGCTCAAGACAGCAGACAAGAGTGTGACAGAATTCCTCATGGCTCACTTCACACTTCCCATGAGCTTGTTTTCCCTGGCAAGCTGTTCCCTGCGCAGAGTTTGGACCAGCAACATCCCCACCAGAGACTCTGGGTGCAGCCGGGGGACGTTCATAGCAGGCTCAGTCCGTCTGCATCTGCTCTTACAGAGAGATTACGAGAGCTTAGGAAGGTAGTATCCAATGGGAGCAGCTTCCAGCTGCACCTCCTGGTGTCCAAGGCCAGCACAGGCTGGAGCACCCACCTCTGCCCACCTTGTCAGGGCCCAGAGTGCGGCTTGGTCACCACAACAGCAGAGCAAGAGCTGTCAGTGTGGGCAGCGTGGTCCTGCGGACCAGCCATGGTTGGCTTTACAGCTCCTTTTCCCCTTCAACAGGCATCCTGGGAATTCCTCACCATCTCTGACCGCTGCAGCAGTCCTGCGAAGGACAAGACTGTCTCTCCATCCTTCATGCTGTTTTTAGATCCAATACCCTGGTAGCAATTTCTTCCTGCACACCCAAGGCCCTTCCCAAAAAGGAGGAGGAATGGCTTTGCATGAGGGAGTAAAGCAGACAAGAATGGGATTCAGGTTTCCTTATACCCCCAGACCAGGACCTGTGCAAAGGTACCAGGAGTCAAGTAGGAGATGTGTTATTCCAGATCACAACTGGAGGGGTTTCAGAGCATGGTTTACACACAGAATCTCACAGCTGAAGGTTCCAGAGCTCCTCTTCCTCTTCCCCAACACAGAGTGGCTCAGGAGGAGATTTTCCAAAGCTGACAAGACCAAGTTTGACACCATTTACTGTGGATTGAGGGTGACTCTGGGAGCAATGGTGGGATTCAAGAACATGCCTGCTCCTTCCCACTCACCCTCTCTGCACAGCTAGCCACACTGCAATACTTGAAAAGATGAAAGAAAATGAAAAGGGAGAGGAAAGGGAGAATTGCCTAAATCAAACCCAAGCACTGACAAAATAAATACATAGACTAGTTACAAGTTCCGCATGAACAGCAAACAGCAGACATTTCAAGAGCAGGTCAAACAGGACCTCAAATATTCAATAAGAAAGAGTCAAAATGCTACATTTCCATGGGAAGCCTAGCACAAATCGACTCAAGTGTGACAGTGGCTTCCAAGGCAGTGTTGCTCCAAGACATGTTGCTGGTGCACATGCTAAGATCTCTCACCCCTCTCTCTGAGCACTGGGAAAGGAGAAAAGATTCATTTCATTACTGCTGTGTCACTCATGGGAATGCAAAGAAGAAACATCCAGACCCAGATCACACCACTTCAGACTGTGGAAAGCTCTCAAGGACCCAGGAACCCTCCTCCAGTCACACAGAGCCCAAGCCTGTGCTGACCTCCTTCTGGTGTGACGGAGCAGAACCACCAGCACCATAGTTCTGGTCCCTCCAGCTGGGGTCCTTGCTTCAGTAGTCACCCACAGAAGACAGGCAGGGAGGGATAAAAGACCCCAACAAGCATCACATGGGCAGTGTATGTCCTCCCGTTTTAGCAGGTGGTAACGTCAGCACTATCCAAAGCTGCCTAGGACTGTTTGTATACCCTCAGTCATGTCAGCTTTCTAGGTTAGAATATCCTAGTCTACTTGGTCTTCCCTCCACTATGGGGGGGACAAACATTTGCAAATTGCATGCACCCTGTTTGTAAAAAAAAAAAAAAAAAAAAAAATGCTGTGTTGCTAGAGGGACAGAAAAACCTGTCCGCTGCTAAATATTCTAGCTCTGTAGGGAAGGAAACCAGAGAACAAAAGCAAATAATCCTACCTTTCCAATAACAAAATATGGGGGCTCAGGAGGGCAAAATGAGGGCCATAAGGTGACGTGGCAGGACGGAGTCAACTAACTTAGGAATTCCTTAGGAACCAAACTCCAGATCTGCCTATGGAGAAATAAAGGCTTTTTTTTTTTTTTTTCCCTTTGCAGCTGCCTCAACACTATAAAGGCCTTTCTCTGCCTCTCCTTTGTGGAGGATTTTAATTGCTGCGAGACACACCAGTTAACCAAATTGCCTTTCTCCCAGGGATGTGTTGGCACAGGCAGCCTGAAATGTAAGAGTTGTCACATTGTGCCAGTGTAAGCATCGTTCTGCATCCCTACAGCCCTGGCCACATGGGGCCCCAGGGCTGCGGCCTTGCACTAAAGAGCAACAAACCCTGGTGCTGGTCACAGGCAGGGCCACGACCAGGGCACACTGCTCCATCAAAGGGGCAAGAGATTGGCCACCGATGCCCAGTGCAATGAAGAGGCAAAGCAAAGTTATCATCTGGCTTTAAAAGGGGGAGTCACAAGAAGCCAAGAGAAAAAAATGTAAAGCGAGTTGAAGCTCCTTGAGAGTGTCCCCCATATGTTGTTCACAGAAACCTCCTCCCAGAGGAACACATGGAGGGGAAAAATCATCTCTCAGTTTCAGAATAGAGAAAAGACAAGCCTCAAAATAGGTGCGAGTGTGAATGTGGGTAGTCAGTTCTTTCCCTGGTCACTTGAGCAGTGAGTGGTGTCAGCCCTTGGTCCCCTGCACTCTCTGTGCAGCCCCACTGTCTATGAGCACACCCCTGAGCTAGCGCAGTCACCACGCTTGGAGCAAATCAAGGGTGGCTTCCATGCTAAGGCAGGCAAGTCCTGCATCCACCCTCTGCCTCATCAGCCTCTACCAACACTGGAGGAGAGGGACAGCATGGAGAGAGAGGTGGGGGGAGGGGGGAGGAAGAGGGTCAGGGAGATGGACTTGGTGTGAGAACAGACATGAGGCATCCAAGAGAGCATGGGCAGGACATGACAAGCTGTGGGTTGTTGTGGGAGGCCTCTGTCCTGGCCAGACAGTTTGCCAGCTCCACTGCTGAGAGAAGGTCTCAGTTGGGCCAAGAAAAGTCACTTTAAGGTGTCATCGGCATTTTTGAACATGAGGATGGCATTGTAGATCTTGAGTGCTGGACCCAGCTTGACGCTCATGATTTTGACAATGTCAGCCTGCGTCAGCAAGAGGAAAGCCTCGCCGTCGATCATCTGGAGAGGAAAGCAGGGACAAGGGCGTTCATCAGAAAGCCGGGCTGACACTTCCCAGGGCCAACCACAGGCTCTCCCTGGAGACGTGCACATTGTCACTCACCTTCCCATCTGCTGCCAGGAGCGGATAGCTCAACCTGTTCCTTTCCAAGACATTTGGAGTGTTATGCCACAGCCTCTTCCCTGCTTCAGGCCACTCCCATTCATACAGAGTAGGGAACAAGCCATGCACAGTGTTCTCACCATGTCCCAACCCACTGTGTCACGTAAACCAGAATGGGTAAATTTGCACAACCAGGAACAGGGGAAACGTCCCTTCCAGCTGACTTACAGGCCAGACCACGACAGGCACAGGACACAGGCAGCAGGTGTTTTTCTCTGGACCACAATCTATTCCTGGCTCTAGCCCTCTGCCTGCATGAAGGCTGCCCCAGGTTGGCTCTGATTGCCTGAGCACCAGTAAAGCACAGCCTCAATGGCCTAGGACCACACTGCACCCAGAATGCCCAGGATCAGCTTGCCCCAGACATACTGTGTATGTTAGAGAGCAGCTCCTCCATGGTTTTGTCTGCGGAAGAGTCTAAAAACTCTGAACATGGTTGATGGACAGGAATAATGCTGGACTGATGCTCTAGTGAGAGGACACAAGGATGGGGAAAACGAATGGGTGAGAAAAAAGTAGGGCGAGACTGCTGTGAGGCATCAACGCTCCCCACAGTCAAGGGATGTGCTATGGGCCAAAGGCTGCTGGCTGATCCCTCCCTCCTGCGTTGCTGTCCTGGACCACCAGTGCCTGTCCTCTGGCGAATCTCACCTCATCCTTGAAGAGTTTGGCTTGGTCCTCACAACCTGTCAGAGTCTGGACGAAGCTGAAGACCTTCAAAGAGACAGGGAGAGCAATGTTAAGGCTTCCCTGAAGTGACTTCCCTGAGTGGGAACACCCTGAGCCCACACTCTTACTTCAACAGTGGTATTTTGCCTTTAACAGTGGTATAGGGTAACACTTTAGAGCACTTTTTAGACAGGATAAAGTACTGCAGTTGTGGCACTCGCCTATGACTAAGGGAGACCACTGTCAGAACAGGGAAAGGCTGCTAGTCTTCTCCAGCCCCACAGCAGCAAATGTCACAGCAGCTTCATCTCCAGTAAGCAGTATTCTGCATGGTGAGATGATTCCAACTGAGGGTCCGGGTCAGGAGAAAGACACACCAAAGTGTAAGGGAGGTATCAGGCAAGCCTGGCAGCCAGGGCTGACCCTCTGGCTCCAGAGGTCCAGCTCCCCTGGCTTCAGAAGGGGCTACTGTGGATGCCAGAGAAAGGGAATGAGAGATGATGAGGGAGAGCCCAAGACAAAGACTTCTTCAAAAGAAAAACAGAAAAATAAGTGATTCCTTATCTGCTGAGTCAATGGTCTGTTTTTTTTTTAATTAAAAAGATTAAACTGGTTTGTTTGAAAATTGTAAGATGCTAAATGAAGAAACTGCTGATTGCCTTCATTTCCCTGCCCTGAGTTGGCGTCACATTCAAGCAAAGCCACAAACTGGTAGTTCTGGCAGCCTACCCTGCACATGTCCTTCCCAGCAGCCGCCCTTAGGGCAGGTGTCCCCACCTTCCCCTGCTAAACACAGGGGCATCAAGCTGGCCATCTCCTTAGCAGCCCACAGAACTGGCTCTCGAGACCCCTCAGCACCTGGCACACGTGCCAACAGCACTGCATAGCCACAACATGGGGTTAGGAGCCAGCAAGCTCTCCCGAGAGCTGCCTTACCTCATCAATGGTCCACTTGGCCACTGTGGTTGCTGTGATGCCAGCCACCCCCGGCAGGAGCTTGCAGTGCTGCTCCCAGCAGAGGGACAGCGAGCGGTCAGGGTGGGCAGACAGGGCGGACATGAAGAGTGACTGGTGCATGTTGTCTGAGGAAATACCTGGCAATAAACAGACAAGGCACGATAGAAAGGAGAGAAACAGGAACAGCCTATCCCGTCCTACAAGCCCTGTCAGCCAAGGACCTGGGATCAGATGTTCTCCTAGATCCAGACTATCAAGAGCCAAGTTTTCCCTTGCATTAACAGGTTATCAGTGTATCAAAGAGTCCGGGTAGATGGTATTGACAATGGTGGAGAAGAATTTTTGAGCCAACAGGCTTGGGCCCTCCTTGTTCTTACCACCTCCCATCATTCATTTTCTGAACTAAATTGAACACTAACATCATTTTTCACATCAGAATGGCATCCTTAATCATTTAGTTAATTTTAGTTTTTCAACAAAGCTTTCATCTTATTCTGTGCCCCAAGGAGTCAAGGAAGTGATCCTTTTCATTTGTTCCTAGTGCTGGGATAGGCACCAGACCATGGTAGAACTGGTAACTGCTGGAAGTAATGTCTTTGCCACTTGCAGACATTCTATGTTTTATTTCAGTCATAAGAACTAAATGCAAAGCAAATTGTTCGGCATTAACTTTCTGTACTGTGGCAATAACATGGCATTTCACAATTCCACTGATGTTTCGGGGCTCACATGGCACCCACGGGATGAAGACATGACATCTTTGTCTGCAGTGGACAGAGGGCTTTGGAAAATTCACTGCCATGGAAAGAGGATGGTAATTCCCTGCCCTAATGCACTCAAAGGAAGCATGAATGTAAGTCAAGAGACATAATGAGGGAGCAAGCACAGCTCTGATAAGAGGCAAGAACATTTCCTGTCACGGAGCTTTGACAGTCAGGCCATGAGCTGTGCATGGACCCAGCACAGACCTCCAGGAGGTGCTAACCTGCCCTAGGTCTGACCATACAGACCAAGAGGAGACCTTTCTCTCCCATCACCATGCCAAGTCTTCAAGCCATGCCTCTGATTTGCAGTGACACACGGAAGAAGACAGCTTATTCCACTTACTCTGGAAGTCTTCTTGTTGGATCTTTCGGTACTTTGGAGGTCGCCCTCTGAAGAGACAAGATGATGGATTTCAAATTCAGCTGGGACCAGTCTGAGGACTCTTCTCTGCATAGCACAGAGCTGTCCCTTAGCACTGGGAGGGAGCATTACCTCTCAGACCCTAACCCAAACAGGTAACAGTTAAGCTCACACAAAATGGAAAAAAAAAGCACAAGTGCTGCCCAAGGTGACCCAACAGAGCTGGAAGGACAAACAGCAGCTGCCAGCGAGCATGCATCCCCAGGGTAAGGTGCCTCTTCTGGCTTGGTCGTCCCTTCCAAATTCACCCAGCACAGTGCAGGTGCAGCTCTGCCTGAACCGGCCTCGCCACGCTCGCCCCTACCTCCCGTGGTGCCGAGATTTCTTTCGCTGAGAGAAGCTGATCAGGTTCCTCTTTCGAGCTGAGGCTTCAGTGTCAGATAAGTCTGCTTTAAGCCTGCTCTGGTTCTTCTCTGCCAGTGGACACCCTGAGAGGCAGTAATGGGCTGTGAATCTCCCGGTCACGTGTCCTGACCCGTCACAACCCGGTGTGGGGCACTTCCTAGAGAACAGAGGGTAGGCGAGTGTTGGACCCAGCACAGGGCAGCACAGCAGCACCAGCCAGGTCCTGTGCATTTGGCAGCAGGGCTGCTCCTTCACTTCAGACCGCAGGAAGCCACCGCTCTCGCCACGCAGAGCAATGCCACAGACTTGCTGAACAAACGCCCTGGGTCCAGGGCATTGCGAATGTGAGTTCACAGGCAGGACAAGTCCAGCCCCTCTAAGCACAAATCCCAGTCCCACCTTCCCCACAGCTGCAATTGCTGGCCTGAACAAGTATCCACAGTCCTGATTAACAAGGTCAGTACGTTTCACAGAGTCTTCATCATCTCTTTCTTCCACCCACAGACATCTAAACTATCCACAGGCCCCAAAATCAACAAAGTCCTGTCTCAGCACTTTCCAGCTCAAAAACTCACAGGGAAAAAGCATCCACAAGGGACTGGAAGAACACCATCCTGGAAGCTGGTATCAATAAGCAATGTCAAAAAGGTAACTAAGGCTGTCCCCTGTATAGCCCATATGTCCCACAGGCAAATGGGTGTCCAGGGTGCCCTTGGGGGTTTCTGAGTTACGCAGAGCAGACACAGAGCACAGACACCACCTCCTAAGGTATTATTCTAGGAATGAACCCCCCAGGCTCTAAGCAGCCCTGACACAGGTAGTGCAGGGCTGCCCCTATGCTACAGGGACAGCCAGAACTGGGGTGGTAGAATGGCAGAATAGAGCAAAGAAGAGTGCCAAGAAGTTGTATGGGTGGCAAAGGAGAGGAGGAAGGCCACAGGGCTGAGCCCACAGCAAACCCTTGTCCCTCCAAGCCATGCTGGGGCGCTTACCTGTGGTGAAAGTTGTACTTGGAGCCCTTGGTGTGAGGGATGTTCTTGCAGCCCAGAGTTGGGCAGCCACCATGGGTAGAGGAGGCTGGTTCCTTTGGCCCTGTACAAGAAACAGGAGAGATACAGTAATAACCAGGGCCACAGGCAGAGTGAGAAATCTGTGTTCCCTGTCTGCTCCAAACTGTAGGACATTCCCACCTGCCAGCTCTGTGAGAAAGGCCTTTATTCCCTGCTTATCCTCAGCCAGTGCACATTTCTGTTCCTGGCCGGGGCCAGTGACAGCAGGGATCTGGCACCCTTGGCACCCGTGTGAGGCTCTGTCTCAAGGACTTACTGAGAGGAGGCTGCAGTGGGTGCCCAGTTTTTGAGCACCAGCCTATGGGGTGGATGTCTGGATGATCTGCATCGATCCAGAAATCATAGACGTGACTCCAGCCATCAAAATGGATCTGGGGAAACAAGTGAAAAGGTCATCTTTAAACCACTGCAACCCTCCAAGCTGATGGCAAGCAGCAGGGTAGAGCTGAACTGCAGTAGAAGGCTCTGCTCCACTCTTGGAGCCAGGCCATGAGATCTGCCATCCTTCTGACTTAATGCTTCCACAGACCTCCACGTACTTTGCCATTGCAACTGGCACAGCAAAATAGGAAGATCAGGGGAAGGCAGGACAGTCTCTGCATGCAAGTTCAGCACCAAGACTCTAGGACCCACCTTTATTCTGTGATCTTCCACATCCTCCACGGTGGCCACTCGGATGAAGGAAGGAGTCCTTCTGTCCACAGCTTCCAGCTTCATGTTGACCAGAAAGCCATGGGGTGGGCGCTGAGGGTCAGAAGCACGCCAGGTCACTGAGGATCACAGTGTGCTCTGGGATCCTGCACTCCTTCCCCATTTTCCACCAAAACGTGCTCCAAAGCCTAGCTCCCACCTCCAGCTCATCGGGGTTGGAGTCCTTCCAAGTTCAGAATTATAACCAGGAGAGAGTAGGGACAGATTTTGAGCTGTGTTGACATAAGGTATCTCTGCCAATGAGAAAAGGCCTCACAGAGACCCATTTTGAGGAATTACATTGGGGCTGCAGTTGACTGGACACAGCTGCCATTATTGCAATAGGAGACAAACCATCAAGTAAGCTGAAATGATTTTCCATCATGTGCCTCCTATCTAGCTAAGGAAGTTGTCATACTTTTCATTTTTCATAGTTTGCATCTATTTGCCCAATAGAGCCCTGATTTCTGCACCCTGAATGTAGATTTGAGCCCCAGGCTGTAGCAGGAGCACACTATGCATCACCCTTCACAAAAGCACGGATGTGACAATGGGGAACACCTGAAGGTCTGCCAAGGCACAGCAGAGTTGAGGATGGGGCTCTTACCACTTTAAAAGCCCAAGCTGGGACAGCAGACGCTCCAGTTTCCTTTAGGTACTTTTCCCAGCTGAAGTTGTCAGGATCAGGATAGTCTAGAAGGGAGAAGGATGTACAGGGTGAGACACACAGGCTTGCAAGAGGACAGCAGGTATCCCACAATGTCCTACTGTCCTGCAGGACCAACCAAGCCTGCACGAGGCACACAAGAACACGAGAGACATCAAAATGTGACGCTTTTTCTAATGGACCATGACATACAGAGCGCAGAGGAAGAAAAAACATCTGGACCAGCACTCGGGCCTCCTGATCTGTCCACGTGGCCTGATAAAAGCAGTGCTGCACTTGAACACAGGTACAAGACCCCTGAGCAGTGCATGCAGTCTCTTTGGCTGTGGCCTTGCTCATGGAAAGCTCCCAGGCCTCCAAGAGGACACACTAGTGCAGGCTCTGCTCCCCGGCCACCTACTCACCTTGAGGAGGTGTGAGAGGTTTGCCATGTTCCTGACACCATCCGACTGGGTGAATATATGGACTGCTGGGATCACACCTGCAAAATACACATGTTCACTTATGTGGCAGAGACACCCAGCTCGTCACTGCTGGACAGTGCAGACCGTCAGGAACCAGGACAGACTGCCTGGAAGCACGGCCCTGGCCTATGGCAGCTGCGAATGCCTTGCACGAGCCTCTTTTACAGCACCCTCATTTCTGAATAATCCAGGAGACTGTGGAGTCAAAAGCTAGAGGAAAGGGGCTCCAGCTCATAGGAGCAGGGCATGAACGCAGACAATACGTAGCCAGCAGGACTGGGGAAGTGATTGCGCCCCTGCACTCGGTGCTGGTGAGGCCACATCTTGAATAGTGTGTTCAGCTTTGGGACCTTCACTACAAGAAAGACGTGGAGGCTCTGCAGCGTGTCCAGAGAAGGGCAACGAAGCTGCTGCAGGGACTGGATGATTCCGTGAATATGCCCTGGGTTCAAGCTCCACAGTGGAGCTACCCATGGAGAAGCACCACTTTGCCGTGGAAGGGGAGACCAGCTGCACATTTCCCAGCACTGAGAGCAGGCAGAGCTGAGCAACTGGGGAGCTCAGGTACTGCCTGGGGACCCCAAGCAGATGATGGTTACTCAGATGCTTCTGCTTCATGGGTCTGCCATGGGGCACCGCACAGAGGAGCCATTTCTTGTGACCAGCATCACCTAGCAAGGAGCAAGCAGCAGGGTCAGGCGTTTTAAACGACTGATGCAGCAACTGCTACAGAACCAGCCCTTCAGGCAAGGGTCTGAAGCAGACAAAAAGAGGGAGGTCTGCAGGCTATGAAGGAGGATGGATGCAGACTTCATTTCAGGGCCTTGACTGCACTAATTTGCTTTAACGAGCCTTGGCCAACCCTCTCTGTGCCCTCCCTTCCCACACAGACACACACCCTCTGCCCATGGCCCCACAGACTCCTTTTAAGGTCAGGCCTTCAGTCTTTGCCTTGGTGACATTGTAGGTAGCCCTGCCTGACACTGAGGCAAGTTTCAGAGCCAAGTCAAGGCTTATAATCAAGCCTCTTTTAACCTCATGTTAATGGGAGAGACCTACCTACATCACAGAAAGTAACAAAGTGGCATGGGACTGGAAAAGTTCTTTCCTCCTGCACAGCTAGGCAACCCTTTGACCTACCAGGCCACTGCTAGCCTGCCTGAAAGGACATTTTGGGAGCATCCCAGAGCACCCATCACTTTTGCTGAAACAGCAGCAAGGCTCCTTGTCCATGGTGTCCAGGAGCAGCTGCGTGCTTACCAGTAGTCATAAGTATCATCCCAGTTGTCAAAGTGCACCAAAAAGCGATTGTCTACCACGTCGGTCACTGTGGCGACACAGATGAGGGACGGGTTCATGCGGTCCACGGCCTCCAGCTTCATGCCCACCTCAAAGCCCTGGGGAGCCTCGTGCTGCAAGGAGAGGATGGGTTTTGCTTGTGCCTGTGGTGCCACACACCCTCCTCGGCACCTCGTTTGACTGTGGCGCACCCCTAAACCCGCCCAAATAGGCCTCAACCCTGGCTCCTAGCCAAGGTCTGTGACCACGGAGGTGCCCCAGCACCCTGCTCTGCACACAGGAAAACGGGCACAGGTAACTGGGCCACACAAAGAAAGTAGACATGAAACACCTTCAGGTCCTCAGGATCTTATACAAGCAGTAAGCTCCAAGACAGCAGCAGTCTCCAGCTTATATTGGTTCAGGTTCTATGACAAAAGATTTATTTGTCATCATGCTCCTCCACTGTGTGCAGCTACTAAATCCTCTAGGCAGGAGGATCTAGGACAGGGCCCTGCACCCTACCTTGTCTTTACTGCTTGGATACCAAATCTGTACAAAACACTGCATCACACACAGTAGCAGGATCACTGCAGCCATCATGCAAAGAAGCATCTTTTCAAGGAGGATGATTTAAACTTAAAAATAAAACTTTGAGAGGCTGATTTATCAGTAGGTTGAGTTTCCTCTGCAATCAGCAAAGAAACTGTCAGCGTTTAGCACTCCATGGTATTCTCCTCTTCCTTACCCAAGTTGTGTGTGAAAAATAAAGGTCAAAAGAAAACAACAAAATTATACTGGTGAAACATTTACTGATTTTTTTTATAAAAAAAAAAAAAAAAAAGAAAAAAAGGCTTTTTTATTTCCCCAGCAGTAGATCTGGGAGAGCTGTAACTGTACGTGAGATGGATCCAGTGTACCAGACCCACCTCAGTTTTGAACAGACCAGGTTAGCGTCCAAGTTGCAGATCCTCAGCAATAAATCATCGCATGTGTCGTTAAGTAACTCCAGCAGTGCATTCACTTGGCCCTTTGCACTGCAGGATTCTGAGGCATGAGGTGGATGTTGAAAAGCTTCAATGTGGGGGAGTGATTGGGCTGGGATGGATGGGAGGGAGATGCACATGAACCTGTAGGCCCTGGCAGGGAGGAGAAGCTGCTACTCACACTGTTTCGGATCACAAAGAGGTGCTTTGGAGCTGCCTGAGCCTTTGTTATCTTCAGGTAGTTTGTCCAGCTGAATTCTTCCTCCTTATAACCTACAACCCCTCAGGAAGGGAAAGGAGAGCAGCCAGTTCATAGACAGCAGACAGCACAGAAGAGGCCACATGGCTGAGCCCAGCCACCCCAGTCGGACCAGCCCTCACCCTGCCCAGTGGCTTCACGGGGGACAAATGGGCCTTAGAGCACCCTAGGGAATCCCACTGTCTAGGCACATCCAGTACAGGCCAGTGGCTTGTTCCAGAGGGATGTTGAGACACTTTAGCTTCGGAATGGAAATTCAGCGCTCGGTTCCTTCCTGGAGAGTGCTGATCCCCGATGCCTGGCAGTGCACGGGGTGCTGAGCAGGGTCTTGCAGCCACTTTGCCGGCTCCAGTAGCATAGTGTCATCCTGAGCAACGGGGCTTTGCCCTCCAGAATGGAGGCAGGCCAAGCTCTAGTGACAACAGGTACCTGCAGGGCTGTCATGCAACAACCCCAACACAGCAGCATCCCCTGTCACCCATCCCCGCCTTGGTTCCCACGAGCAGTTTGGGTGTCTCTCCTCATTCCCCCTGTTCCACAGGGCCTGCGGACCCAGACTCTCCAGCTCCTTACCTTTCGGGGGCTGGAGTTTGTGCCCTGTCTCCTCAAACCACCCCGCAGGGTGGATGTTGGGGGAGTCGGCATTGAGCCAGAAGTCATGGCATTCGGAGTAGCCGTCGAAGTGGAGCCGCATGCGGTAACCACACACCTACCGGCAGGGAGGGCAGGAGAAAGGACGGACCATGAAAAGTTCTGGCTGCCCCACAGGACACTGCACACACACCCCTTCCCACGTACAATCCAAAAGGGAAACAAAAAGTCAAGTTAATAAATATGTCAGCACCCTGAATTGGGAAGCACAAGCCAATCCCAGGATGTGTTTGGCATGAAAGCAAGATTAAGTGTTGGCCATCACAAACCCAGCCACATATCCTGGCGTAAGATGAAGTGGAAACAGGACATGAGGCGAGGGGCCCAAACTGAAAAGCAGGAAGCTCCACCTGAATCTAAGGAAAATCTTTTTGACTGTGAGGGTGACTGTGCACTAGCACAGGTTGCGCCTGTAGAGTCACTATTCTCACAGATATGCAAAAGCTGTCTGACATGGTCTTGGGCAACCTGCTCCAGGCGTTCATGACCTTGCGTGAGCAGTGAGTTTGGACTCGATGGTTTTGTGAAACAGTGAGGCATTTTGTCAGATCTGGTAAGGCCAAAGGTTCTCTTTTCTGTGCCTCTGGGAGGTTCCAGCCCAGGGTTTTGGCTGAATGCCATGCTGCCTGCGTGAAATCTCTCCAGTAGCCACTGCTGTATGGTGATTTTTCCTGGCTCCTTTGGGCCCTGAGAGCATTGCAAGGCAAGGCTGGTTTGGGGGCATGACACATGGCTGAGCTGAGAGTGCCAGAAACACTGCCTCCACTGAGGGAGGAAAAGGGATACCTCCAGACCATCTGCAGGGGCCAAGCCTGTCTGAGAGGCAGCATCTCAGGCAAGAAACAGTTGCCATTGCTATAATCTTTCCACCCCATGGTGAAGCCATGGTATCACCCTGACACTCAGTGTCAGTGTGATGCAGAGACTACACTTGGACATGGCATCTGCTTCGCAGCATTATCTCCTGTCCTCTACAAACTAGAAAGAAAGCCCCATGGCACAGCGATGTGAGGGCCAAAAGTCCTGCACCAGCCTCCCTGCACCACCTCCTCTCCTCCCAGGCCTCCTGCTGCCTGGAGAGGAGGAGAGGGGAAAAACAGCTGGAAATGCACTTGGAAAGCTGGAAGCACCTTACCTCAGCCACGGTAAGGATAAAGTACATAGATGGGTGCTGTGGGTCGATTCCTTCCAGCTTCATCCCCACTTTAAAGCCATTCTTGTGCTGGGAAGCTACTTGGTACTGGAAACAAAAATTAAACTAAGATGTAAAAAGCAACACAGCTAAAAGGGTCTAGAACAATCCCATGGAGCAACCATCAGATAATGGGAGCTTCTGGGCCCTGGAGATGGCGGGCAACAGGTTATGTTGTCGGCCAAACTTTAATCCTTTCTCTGTAGAAAGATACGTTCTTGCAGCTACCTGCAGGTTTGCTTCTCTGGCTGCTGGCAGGGCAGGGTGTCCCGGGGTCACTAGCCCACATGAGAGCTGCACAGCACAGGGGAGCGCGGGGCACGGGCATCTGGGCCCTTCTCATGCCCTGCTGAGCCCCCAGCCAGAAGCAGAGGTCATCACAGCACACAGCTTCCCAGGACACTCGCATGCTGGCTCAGGGAAGGCCTGGAAGGGCTCCAGCAGCCTTCCAGAGGCACCAGAGTCTCCTAGGCACACATAAGGTGCAGGGCTGGGGGACAGGACCCCACCGGGGAGCAGGAGCGGGGACAAAGGACAACCGGAAAGCCGTGGGACTAACCGGTCACTTGTGAATGAAGAAAGGAGCTGGCTTATTGCACAGAGCCCCACCAAACAGGGAAGCAAGGAAGAGAGAAAAAAGACGAGGGCTGGGGAAAAAAATAAAGGAAAGAAAAGCGAAGATGGAAGAGAGGAAAAAGACAGGAAAACTCACATCCTGGAAGAGATCTAAAGGGGCAGCGACAGCTTTCTGCTCCTCCAGGTAGGACGCCCAAGACCAGCCTTCTTTCTTCTCCTCGCTGGCACCTGAGCGCAGCACAAACGCACACACAAGAGGTGCTGCTGAGGGTCAGCTCCCACCCGGCCCTGCTCGCCCCAGGGCGGTGCAGAAGGCAGGTGAGGCCGTGGGTCCCTCCGGGGCCACGTGCTGCTCTCGCAGCCAGGCCAGCGTCCCCCTGGAGCTCAGCACCACACTACCAGAGCAAACCTGGCTGGCCGGCTGACAAGGGACAGAGCCGAGAGGCCCCATTTCACACAGGTCCCCGTGACCGCCAATGTCCTCTGTCACTACACAGCTGCTCTGGCAAGGGGTCTGAGAGGCCTCTGGGAAAGAAAGCAGCCTGTGCAAAGCCTATAGTCTGTAGGGAGACCTCTACAACCACTCCTGCTCTAGCTGGGACACACGGAATGGCCCCAACCGCTCCTGCTCTAGCTGGGACACATGGAATGGCCCCAGCATCGAAAAGGAGGCTACCCCCAGCTGCAGAGGGGCTCCTGGCTCATCTCCCACCACTGCTGGGGCAGAACTGCTCTGGAAGCACCAGCTCTGCTGTGCTCTACTCGGAGAACCCACACAAGCCCCTCTCAGCAGGCCAGGCCACCCCGATGCCCTCAGGATGCATTTACTCTTAGCACACTCATGGAAGAGGATAGCACCCTCCCTTTAAAGACAGGTGGTGTCCCTTCGTGCACTCGGTCCCTTTGCCAAGGCCACAGAGGCCTTGCCCAGAGCACAGCACACACAGCCCAATCCTCTTGCTCTCTAGCCACCCTCTCCCTGGCTCCACAGCATCTGAAGGGAGTGTGGTCTCTAACACAGCACAAAATAATTTGCAGCTGCAGAACAGCCGTGGAAGGCAGCTTTCTGCAGGGCTGTCCAGGAACGCGTGGGGAAAAAACACATCAACTCCTTTCTCCCTTTCTTCCCTCAGCATTAGAGGATGCAGAGAAGATAAAAATGGAAACTTGTGAAAGTAGCTGAAGCTGAGATTCGGTGGGCAAGACTACTAACTAAGATACTTTATTTAATGCTCAAGGGTGGCAAATACCTCTGTTATTATTTAGCACATGGAAAAAAAATGGAAGACATATTTGGGTAAGTAAAAATATTGCAGTTCGGAACAAACACGTTTAGACACAGAACTCTGATGTGCTGAAGTAGCCAAGTGTGTATTCTGTCCACTGACATATCTCTAAAATAGGAGAAAATAAAATGCTGAAAATTACAAGGTTCAGTGATGTTTACTTGTAAGCAACAAGGAAGGTTACATGTTCAGGGCTCAGAAACAAGGTGAGCAGAAGCCTGCTCTGCCGCTTGTAGAGCAAAGGACCTGGCAAGTGAACATGAGCTCCCTATTTAAGAGGTTAACTCGGTGTAACAGCAAGGATCAACTCTTTCCAATAACCTGCTCCCTGCTAGAGTCTACACTTGGCTATGAAGGGGCTTCCAAACTGCAGCAGGAACAATTCAATTTTAAAATGACTTTAAAAGTGGCCTTTTCCTATTCAAAGGGAAAATATTCACCATAAGTCTTTATGTTCAATATTTTCTCACTATCACACAAGGGAAAAATAAACAAAGCAAATAGTGCATCCCTCAGCCTGCCTCTTTTCCCTCAATGCCCCTGGCTGTCTGAGATCTGCTCTGCTGTGGTACAGCCCACGCTGGGAGACGAGACCAAGGCAAATCCTCAGGCTTCAGCAGCTGCACCAGACCTACAGGAACAGCTCCCAGACTCATGGTCCCTGGATCCTGGGCAGGATGTTCCCTCTGAGACTGTCCAAAGCGGGGCAAAGACAGCTGTAGCACAGTCCCACTGCCACTCATAAGAGCACCTCTCAGAGCGAAATGGGATCATCACAAACAGCATATTCAAAAACAAGCAATAAAATCAGCTCCCAGTGGGAAGGGGCCAAAAGCACTGAACAGTACAGCTGAACTCCTGGACACTCGTATGGGCACACCCATGGAGAGAAAGAGAGGAAGGAGAGAAAGGGAAAAGGAGCAGGCAGCAGCTCGCAGGTCTGTGTCCTCAGCTCACACCTGGAGCACCGTAACCCCAGCCCAGCTCCTCAGCACTGCAGAGGACCTGCAGCTCCACCAGCTCCGCTTACTGCTGCCCTCGTAAGAAGGGGCTGCGATGGCAGAGCTCACCCTCCCGGCACCCCAGCCCCTCCATACCGTGCTGACTTCCGTTCCACGCTTCCGTGTCTGGATTGCTGATGGCTGAGTCTCCTGCAGAGCTTTTTCTCTCTTCCTGCTTTTCCTCCTGCATGACAGCAGACAAAAGAGAAGCCTATCAGGTTGGAAATTACAGATTCCCATACAGAGATTTGCATTGCATAATGTATGCTCCTGCAAGTGCCATAAGGGACATCCACAATATTCATAATTTGGATGATGCCTAGGCCAGAAATGGGGGTCCAAGAGGATCTGAAGATGGGAACATGAGGGAGCATTTGCTGCTGAATGATAGCAACCATAGCAATCACACCTGGTGCAAATATATTTGAGATAAGGATAGTAAGCACAGCCCTTCTTTGGCTGGTCGAAGTCCCTCTCCCTTCCCCAGGATATACATTATACAGTGAAAAGATGCCCTCTTACTTCAACACTATGTTCAATGGTCCAATTCAAGAGACCAGTTGGGAGAGTCCGACACCTATAACCCAAGCAGAGTGTGCCCAGCGCTGTATAATCCAGCACATTCAGCACACTGAACAGCAGGCAAAGTCCCTGGGAGCCAGGACAATCCATGCATTCAAGTCTTTTTGGCATTAACAGCTCTGGTTACCACTTGGACATGTAGCTGATATGGTCTTAAGAAGCACCAGTGAGAACTGTACACAGCTGCAGCTAACACATGCGTGGTCACTGGCCCACCCCCACATTGTCACATAGCCGTGCATACACACATGCACCTTCCATCTTCCTACCATTTGCTCAGATTCATATTCTTCTTCCGAAGGGCTTTGGTAATCCTTCCTCTTTCGTTTCTTCACAGGCTTGAGGATTTCATTGACATTGGTGCTGTTGGCAGAGTTTTCCACAATGACAGACCTGCACGGAGGAAGGGAGAATAAATCACTGCAGCAGAGCAATGGCTTGGGTAGCAGTCAACACAACTGCAAGAGTGACTGCTGAAGAATGACTATCACCCCGTTTCTTACAGACATATACATTCTCATTCCTCCTAATGCGTACACTGCTCTTAGAGGAAAAAATGCCAAGAGGTTAGAACCAAGGGACAGGTCTGAACCAAGCTCACATAATCTAGTATGAGAAACCTAGACTTGGGGATGAAGCAAAAGAAGTCTAGTTTTGTAGCACTCCTCTAAGTTGCAACAGAATCACTCAAGATCATGAAAATCCACTCCTGGGAGCCTCACTTTGTCCTTGGTGACACCTCAGAGAACAGCGTCTGTAGGGTGGCAGGTCAGAAATGCCCTCCTGACCCACAGTTCCATGTGTGGTTCAGCCTGGTGATCTTGCAGCACCTCCCACAGGAGTCCTGCGCCAGTAGCTGCACATTTATGAGGCCACAAACTAGAAAGCAGAAAATCTGGCTCCCTGTGACTCTTTCTGACCTGGGGACAGGTCTTCATACCCCTACACTGCAGCCAGGGCAATCTACCTAAAGGAAAGAGGGAAACAGATGGAGTTCCCAGCATCCCCCAGAGAGACCAGCATTTGCAT
>NW_010589485.1:64083-74504 GCF_000705375.1 Tinamus guttatus
GGAGGGGAGCTGCCCGGCGCTGGCAGCCCTGTCGCCATGGCGACGGCTCGCCCGGCCCGGCCTGCGCGGGACCCTGCCGGGAGGCGCCCCCGCATCGTCCCGCGGAGGTTGGGGCAGCCTCGACCCAAGCGCTGGGCCGCTGGGACCTGCTTCCCACCCCACTGCAGCTGCCGAGTGTCCCGGTGTCTGGCCGGGCAAGCGGCAGGGCTGCTCAGCCCTCACAGAGCCCTCCGGTGCCACCAGCATCAGCCCAAGCCCCAGAGAGCCAGGATGGCCAAACCAGGGAAGCTTTGGCAACCCTTGGAGGCAACAGCCCCATTTGGCAGTGTGTTCTGAGCCGTTCATCCTTGTGATGTGCTTAACTGGGGCAGGAAGAGTAGATCTGGCTGCAGCACCTCATCTTTCACCCACAGCTTCCCCCCGTGGGAAAGGCCATGCTGAAGCAGAGGACTGAAGCTGTTCTGCCCACTCTACAGCAAGGTCTGGGGAATTGAAGTAGATGCTGAGGGCTGGTATCCCTGCATCTTGCATCCTTTTCGTGCACAAAGGCCTTGGGATGGCTCAAACACAATCTTCCAATGTTTCTCCAGCTTAAAATGTAGGCTCCAAGGTGGTTTATGTGGGGAAAGATGGAAGCTGCTTCCTCTCCAAGACACTAGTATTAATCTAATCACCTAATCCTCTTGGGGAGCAGCCAAAATCTATGCCTGATGGTACCAGGTCTCAGCTGAAGGGGACAGATAAGAGGCACCTGCTTTCCCGGTGCAGAAGGGTAAGGATTGCCTGTTTAGCACTCACACTGCAAACACGCAGACAGACACAAAAAGCCGTAAAGCATTAAGATAAAGTCCCCCCAAGGTCACTAGAAAGCAGAAAGGATTGCTGTAACTAACTCTGTGGAGAAATTGTAGGTCTTGCTCTTGCCCTTGCTGACTTCTGGGTAGAAGTCTCATGGTAGATGGCTGGCAGACTGTGCTCCAGAATGCCCATCCTCCAGCCCTCAGTGGCTGGCTACTCACCACACAAAAATGCCTTTTACACACTTACACAATGTTTGTCCTACTTAGGAACAGGAGTTGCATTTGGAAGAAACCAAGAACACAAGGACCAAAGCACACAAAAGGCTATAAACTGGAGAGAGTAATGCATAATCTTGATAGGGCAGGGAAAGGAAACTCTCACACTGCAGGCAAAGTCCTGCCATGCTGAATTGAGTGGCAATTAATATTCTTGCTCACTTCAAGGTTCAAACTCTTTGGCTCTGACCTGAGTATGTAACAGGCTTTCATTTCCTTATCATAAAAACTCATGACTTCAGAGTATTGAATTCCTACAAAACAACTACTTTAGGGGAAGAAAAAGAAAAAAAAAAAAAGAAAGAAAAAGAAAAAGAAAAAAAGGAGGGTATTCCTGATTTCACCATGGGCTCCCTGGCTGACGTAGAACAAGACCATTTCACCCTCACATGCCTTACTTTTCATTTCTGTCTCGTGTTGCATAGCAACTTCACTTTTATTGATTAAACCTTATCTCTTAGTAATGGACTTAGCAGACTCCACAGTGCCACTTACGCCATTACACCTAAGTGGTGCTGGCTGCAGTAGAGCTCTGCTTAACAAGCACTACCCTGGCATATACTAGGCCACTATTAATTCCAATATGTTCTGCTGTTTTCTTGACAGCGATGCTCTGTGTGCCATTGTCCCTACCAGCGTTACACTCACCTACATTCCTAACTTACACTTGTTTGACCCAATAGTCTGATGAAGACCTTGCAAAGCAGGAAGCCACTGCAATGCAAACCAAAATGTCTGTTTTATTCCTGCAACTCATTCACTGTGCAAGGCACATCAATGCTTTTCCTTGGTTTCCCTGTCTCTAAGTGGCTTTTACACACAGAAAGGTACAGAAATGACTTATGATTATCAGCCACCCAAATTACAGCACATGGTAGACTATAATTCCAATTTACTGCAGTTTTTAATGAGCAGCAAACAGACCCAGATGAGATGGCTTAAGAGGCTGCTTCAAGAGCTTTCCCCCTTCTTCTGAGTTCCTGCCACTGTTCTCCACAGCCAGTGGCATGAGCCACAGCAGGAAGTCCAGCAAAAGAGAAGTTGTGAGCACAGGGCGGCTGCTGCACATTGCCCTCCGTCCCGTCACTCCCCCTTGTGTTAATGGCACAATTTCACTGCCATACCCACACAATGAGAGCCTTTGCTGCGCTATTTTCCTCTTTTTGGTGTTGAGCAATGACGCTGACAACCAAGAACCAATGCTACAAAGGGTAAAGCTTTTTGTACTTTTAAACAGCCATTTCCAAGGGCAACATTACTCTTTGAGTAGCAGATGCATCAGGTGTAATTGTGCATTATGCGGTATGTGAAGTCGATGAGTCTTTCATACCTAATGGTGCTAGTATGTATTATTCATATATACAGGATAATCTTGTTCCAGGAGCTGCCCACAACATTAATAAACCTACCTGGCTTCAACTGCAGAGATTTCTCCTCCTTACTGGTATATATTTAGAACTGAAATTACTCAGTTCCTGCGCACAGAGAAAACACTTTCCCCACATTATTTTTGAATAAGCATTTGAGGTATTTTACATTTAACTAAACATGCCTGAAACACCCACTTTCTGTGAACAAGAGGAAGAGAATGTATCTCTCAAGTCAGAAAATCATGTAGAAACGTATATCCAAATACTAAGTGTTAATAAACGTTTGTGAAGTACATCCAAAAGCAGAGTTTAGATGTAGACAGCTTCTTGCTACTCCTTTTTAAGGAGTGGACATCATACCCATTGCTGTGATTTTTTTGTTTTGCCAGCACACCTAAGAATCTAATGAACATATAACCAGTAACGTGTCACTGACAAACATTGCTAAAAGGGCTGAAGCTTAAGAACAGGTTTTTTATTTCAGATTTTTATTGGATTAAGTTCAAATCCCACTAAATCATGCAAAACAAACTCACCAAAACTTCCCAACATCTCCATACATACTTAGCAAAACCAATGTGTGAAAAGGGCGTGAGAGTTGAGAGCCAACTCACCTAACCAGAAAACACAGGGGAAAACTGTTGGAACAATGTACTGGAGACCATTAGGATCCCCCAAAGTTAGAATTCTTAGACTGTTAACATCTGCCCCTACAGAAAGCAGTACTAATATTATTTGTGCTTCTTACCTGCATAAGACAATGGTTTCCTACTCATATTAGACATAATGCAATAAAATTTGCTGTGTGTGTGACTGCAGCTCCTGCAAACTAAACTTTCTGCACCATTTCTGAAAGACACACTGAATGTCTGCTCAGCTACATTTTTGGTATTTCTAGGTTCCTGAGTCCAATTCCCACTTTTCCTGCTTTCGCTGACTTCAGTATATTATCATTTTACCAAAACCTTCCCTACAACCCACCACAGGGAGATTTGGAAAGGAACTGCCAAAATTTCAAGTTATTCCATCTGCAAAATAATAATTTCAGAAAGTATTTATTAAATGCTACTCCCCATTGCTCATGCTAACACAGCTAGAATATTGCTTGGAACATCACCACCGGCCCCTTGTCAAACAAATTAAAAATACAAAACTTAAGAGGTAGAAATTAAACAGCAGGAAGTGCCACGCCTCTCAAAGCATATTCATATTGCTAGATGAATTATGCATTTTGATGTATACCAAATGAAAAAAATCATTCAAAAGATTTTTTTTTCTTGTAAGTAATGCCTTACAAAAACCGGTACCATACCACAGCCCCCGATCTAGAGGCAAAAAACTTACTCTGGAAAACAACCACGACTCAGGGCTGCCTGCTTATTAAAGCATGTTGAGAGCAAGGCACACTGAGGTGGGGGGAAAAATAAATAAAAATGAAAACACACACTTCTAGGACACACTGATATAGGCAGCCAATTCCAATCAAGTTTCCCAACAAACTCTGGAGTCTTGCTCAGTAACAGGTTTCCCTATTTGTAGGTCCACCCAGAAGATCTGGGAAACTTGTCACTACTTGGGCTAATCTACTTGCTGCTGTGCTTTATCTCAAAAAAGCAAGCAAACAAAACCAACCAAACCACCCACTGACTTGGTATCGAGTAAAACAACTCCCAGCAAACTCAGTGTGCAGTTGCTACATAGCAAGGTTTCAATTCAATTCCTGAGCTCAAATGGCTTTACTAGTTCTGTTTTTCACCACCTACATGAAGCAGAAACATTTTCCTATGATAAGTGAGATACGCAAATCAGGGAGATTTTCACCACCGAACTCTGAAGCTGTCAATTTACATCGCAAATTGCTAATGACTCAAGCACTGAATTTGCATTATTGTTAAAACACAAAAACAGTTAGATTCCCAAGCCCATGAAGACTAGATACAGGCTTCGAATGTTGCCAGATTATAATTTTAAGTACTATGTTTATTTCCCTTTCAAAACTTACCAGCACTCTAAACCAATCCTGCAGCACTCCACATTCTACAAGAATGCCTTAAAAATATATATTGATTCTTTTCACATAATCACAGAATGGTTAAGGTTGAAAGGGACCTCTAGGTCTAGGGACACTTAGAGCTTGTTGCACAGGACCCCAATCCAGGTGGCATTTTGAGTATTTCCAAGGGAGACTCCACAACCTCCCCAAGCCTGTTCCAATGCACTGTCACCCTAAGAGGAAAGAAGTTCCTCGTATGCAGATGAAACCTCCTGTGTTTCAATTTATATCCATTACCTCTTCTGTCACTGGCCAACATTGAAAACAAAAAAAACAAAAGTCAGAATGTTTATTACAAAACCACATCCTTTAAAAGATGGCTACACAGTGGGCTGTGTGTGCTTAAGGAAAGTATCATCCATGGTTCCTTGACAAGAAAAGAAGTCTTCACTATTTACGACAGCTACAAGCAAGATGGTTAAATCCATATTCAAGTCACTCCAATTGGGAGCAATTTTGTGCATCCTATAACACTTTGGTTAAGTACCGCTAAAACTACAGACCCTATAAATATTTGTCTATAAATATTTGTGAACAAAGATGATTTCAAACATAGCTTTCTGAAATTAGAGTGTTACAAAAATGTTTAAGAACGTATTAAAAGCCTTAACACATGCATAGCTAATTGATGTTAGAATTCTAAATTCCATGACAATGCCAAGACTGGCACTGAAAACCAGCTGTAGAGACAAATTATTACTACCTACAGGCATGTAAAAATAATTGTTAATATTTTGTTTTATTATCACCAAGGCAGAACATGCAGCAAATAAAAATGTAGGTGCATATACACCTCTTAAAATACTGAGTTCCAAGATTACAACTCTTGTTTTCAAGAGCACAACACATTTTAGTGAAAACTACAGTGGATAAACAAAAAGCAGTTCCCCATTAGCTATGGGAATATCCCCGAGCACACCCCATATGTTAAAGATAAAAAGGTAACAATGGCTTAGGGTCCAAAGTTCAAAGGGAAGTAAAAATATTTTAATGTGTATAGGTTTAACACTTCCCTGTGTTAGTTAACTGACATATGCATTAAACAATTCTCCTTGCACAATCTTACTCCTGTCAAATGCCCCCATACTCCATTTTTGATGTCCTTTGCACCAAAAATATTACCTAGAGGGATCAGAAACATAGCATTTAACAGTTTTATGTTAAAATATACCTTAACTTGAAAGACAAAGCTTCAGTCTTTTTAACATTAGTTTATCACAAATTAACTGAAGAGATGAGTAACCTGTCATCCTATATGCAGAACCTAACTTCAGTACTAAATGCACTTGCCAAAGTGTGGAATTCATGACGCTAGGATAATGCAGCAGACTATGGCTCTAGGAATAGTCACATGGAACTTAAAACTGAGCAGCTCAAATATAGTGAAAGTTTTTCAGTTCAAATTTTTCATTTTGGAGGATAAATACAACATGGAGAATGTACAATATCTTATCTCTTTGCCAACGTATCAAGTCAAAATCATTCATTTTCATTTTTCCTCAAAAATGCTTGCAAGTTTGGCAAAATAAATACTATCTTTATATTGCTTCCTATAGAAGCATGGTTCCTAGGATGAAATGGCCAAAATCTATAGTTTTCTGAATGTGATCAAGAGATGGTTAAGAGAAAGGAAGATCCTCTTTTCTAGGTGTTTTAACTCATGAACCAACTGTGAATCCCCAGCATGAGGCAAAGGAAATTTCATTACACTGCAATAAACACAAGAGTTCGAGTCACTGATTTAATTTTATACAAGTCCAACTACACATTGTATAAAGAGTACAAGGCAGTTCTACTGTTTGCTATTGCATGTTACAAAAATCAATTTAGCTATAAAGGGGAATTCTGGGGATGAACTATTCCACAATTTAAGTGAATTGGCAATTGTGGTTTAGCAAAGCCTTTGTTAAGACTAGAACTCTAGCTCCAATAGATTACATTTCCAATAAAGTTCAGATTCACACACAATAGGACTGTAATTCTCCTATTCCGAAGCAAAATGATGTTAACATAAATGATTTAAGGAGGGAAGACAGTTTTACTTAGTTTTCATATCCAATAGATATTTAGAGGCTGACAAACCATATAAGATACTAGTGACTTGGAGCACATCCAAGAGACACATTAGTGCCTGACAGAGTGTCACTTGATACTCAAGCAAAAATGTTACAAAGCTTTCATTCTTTCAACTTTGAAACCTATGATTTTCAACAATACTGCTTGACCCAGCCTACAGAGTACCTTTATTACCTTTAATACAGTCACAGTATGGGGAAATGTTCTTTTGGCAAGTTGAGTTAAGATACAGCACAAGTGCTCCAACTGGAGTTTATTGCTGGTCTAAAATTTGCCTAGTTTTGTTACACATTTATATAGTTTGTCACCTGCTATCACAAATTAAGATAAACGAGAAAAGTACATGACCTGTCCAGCAAGGCAATTCTGCCTTTGGTAGCAAGCTGAAACCTACTAAGGTAACAATACCCATAGTTCTAAAACCATGAAAAAATAGGAAAAATGATACTTCCAAAAAAAGCCCAGATTTAAGCCTCCTATATTGTTTATTTTTAATATAAAAACCACTTTGCACTGAAGAGTTGGTAAGTTACTCCTGCTGAAATGCTATAAAATCAAACTTGGCTGTATTTCTACAAAAGGGGCTTTTCCTGCTTTGTACCACCATTTCCATACAACCTAACCTGTTCGAATTTGGGATACAAATCAAACCTTTATGCCTCATCACTTAGTTCTTAGGCCATTCACTCCTGCAAGAGAAGAAACCAACTTCTGAAGTACTAACATAACACTAATGGCCTGACAAGTAGGAAAATGTTCCATAATAGTGTGCAACGTAAGAGGAGAGTTCTAGTCTTAATCTCTTGAACTAGATCTTGATCGTGAGCGAGATTTTGAACGAGATCTGGAGCGGGACCTCGATGCAGCTCTTTTGGGTGGCGACTCTGAACGAGCCTTGGCAGATGGCTGCTGCTGCGGAGAATTGGAACGAGACCTGCTCCTTGACCTGGATTTAGATTTAGCATCTCCTTTACCATTTTCTTTGGGAGAGCGAGACCTGGACCTGGATCTGGACCGAGACTTCTCAGATTTCTCCTTGGATCTGCTGTGGGAGCGTGAACCCCTGTCAGACTTGGGCTTTGACTTGCTCTTTGATCTAGACTTTCTGCTTTTAGATCTGGAACGTGAGCGGTCTTTACTTCGTGACCTGGATTTAGAACTTTCAAGAAAAAAAAAATAGTGTTTAATTCTGCATGAACTGAAGTATACTTGCAGTAGCTGTAAATAGCTATTAATAAGCAGGAATTCCTGCACCATCAGGAAACAATCACCACTCACCGTGAACGGCTTTTGGAAACACTACGGGACCTGCTACGGCTGCTCCGACTCCTACGACTTCTGCTTCTGGAGCGCCTTCTAGATCGAGACCTAGAAATATTTCAAATGGATTTAGCCCCTTTTCTCGTATAACCTGCTAGACCTTCCATCAGAGAAGGTGTTCGTAAACTTCAGGAACAGGTGTAATAGCTACATCAAGGCACCATTGATTCACTTGAACTCAATGCAGTGTCTCAGTAAATGGAATCTGACATTTCAGAAAGTTAGACATGTTTACAGTATTACATAAAGTAATTCCTTCCACATTCTCAGAGACCACCCTATTCACCAGACAGTCACTAATGGTAACTTTAAAGTATTAAGTACTCCTCTCACTGTAAGATGTCTTGATGAGTAGAGTAACATCCCAAGAGGAGTTACCTGGACCTGCTGCCAGAGTAAGATCGCCGATGGCTTGACCTTGGTTTGTCCTCAACCAGCCTGATCTTTCTTCCATTTATCTCTGTGCCATCCAGCTTGTCCAGGGCCCGCTTCATGTCCGAGTAGGAGCGGAACTCAATTACTCCTTCATTTGTACGCTCTTTGTGAGCGTCTGCATAGGTTACCTCACCAGCTTGTCTCATGAAATCCTTTAGAGAGAGTACATGAAGAGTTACATAGTTATCTCACATTTATGCCTGTAAGATTAAGACAAGTTTGAACAAAGGTAAGAAACAAGCTGCATAAAGTCACATGCAAATATATTTCCAACATTTCTACCTAAAACAGAATAGGTATTTTTCTTTGCTAGTCACAACAGGCTCCACCATAGAACATCAATACATACTTTTAAATCCTGCCAACTACAGCGACTGGAAAGGTTTTCAACAATCAGTCTGTACTCTGTACGAACAGGCGGTCCATATTTATCTCTTCCAGATTGTCGCCGACTGCTATATCCGCCACCACCCCCACCTTTATTGTACAAAGAAATAAAGTTAGATTGTCTCCTAGCAAGAAGGAAATCAAATGTTCTGAAAAAGTTAGTTAAACAGTTATATTTACTGGAGTAGGACTTTATTTCTCTAAGCCTCCAATAAACTTGCAATTTTGCCATAATCTATATTAATGGCAAGTTATACAGACTAATATCCTACAAGTCTGTGCTCCTAAGATCTGTTAGAGAGTGACTGCTCCTTATTAGATTCACCTTGCTAAGTTTTATTTTACAGAACATTGTAAAATATAAAACTTAACTGATTACATGCATTTCTACATTTTACAAAAACGTTTACTAGTTACACTAAGTACTTACATCACAGTATGAGGTTTTTGGTGGTGGTTTGGCCACAAAACACGCAAGGTAACAGTCACCTAGTTCAGTTTAAACAGTTTTGTCTAACCCTTGGAATCCTCACCATCACCCTGCGTCTAATGGCAAAAGGCTGCTGTCGTCATGGCTTCCGGTAAGGTCAGCCAAAGGGTCATAGGGCAAGGGTCACACAATGTATGGAAAAGCCATGGCCAATCAGGAAAGGCAGTCATCTTAGCCTCAGTGGACACAGCCTCAGCCCCACTGGTCACTTTTAAATTGAAACATCAAGGACTTGTTAAAAAGTTGGAATTGAACATGCAACAATTTTAAACAACATACATTTGATTAAAAAAAAAAAATCCCCCCGCCACCCACAACCAAGATTCTAAAGATTACTCAAAGACAAACCTTAGTACTCAAGCTACAGTACTAGGTCAGTTAAGTTCTACATAGCTCAGCTCCTCCAGTAACTATGCAAATAAACTGAATACACAGTAATGCTTACAATATCCCCCACTTAGTACAGACTCCTGCTTGAAGTCCTCCCCCACCCACTGCCTAATTCTGTATATTCACCTGAAATAATCTTTCATATGTAATTTCACAACTGAGTGCTTTTACCCCAATTATGTATTTGCAGCTATTAATTAGCTTTAGTGATGCAACACCACTGTTTCATCCAAATGCTCTTAAGAACTCTGAAGTCATTAAACATAGTAGAGCATCTTCTAATTGACAAGAAAAACCCTTCTCGAGCAAGGCCCCAGTTTTGCAGCTAGAATTGCTTCATTTTCGCACTCAGATTTCTTAGAGGATACCTGGGTGCACCGTTGGTGCCTGGAAAGCGTCCGTAAGGTCAACTCGGCAGACCAGCTGCTCCCAACGGTGCGCTAGGTATCCTCTAAGCCCTCGCTAGCCGAGACAGCGCTCCCGCCCCACAGCTCCGCAGGACTCGACCCCTTGCGCTCCATCACCCTGCCCTGCCAGCACAGCCGAGCCGCCTCCCCTCGCCCCTCCGCCCCGAAGCAGCCCTGTAGCCAAGCAGGAGGACGGAGCCGTACTCACTGCGACTACTGTAGCTGTAGCCGTCCCTGTCGCGGCGCGGGCCGCGGGCGTGCTCCACGATCACCCGCTCCCCACAGAGATCCTTGCCGTTCAGCTCGTAAACGGCATCATCGGCGTCTCGGGAGTCCTCGAACTCCACGAAGCCGTAACTGCGAGGCGAGGGGGCCGCTGAGGCGCCGCCGCAGGACGGGGACGGCGGGCCCGCGCGG
>NW_010589485.1:75145-109741 GCF_000705375.1 Tinamus guttatus
GGCAGCGTGGCCGGAAGGCGGCGGCGGCCGGAATCCCGGGGTGTCCGGGAGTCTCTGTCCCGTGTGTCCCCGCTTGAGCAGGGGGTTGAGTTCGATGATCCCTAGAGCTCCCTTCCAGCCTCAACCCTGCTGTGATTGTGTCACTTTTGTCGGATCCGTCGTGGATCCTGCAGGCTGGGACGCCCCAGCGTATCCACCTTCCTGGAGGCCTTGCAGATACAGACCCGTGCCCCAGATACTGCCTTCCTTCCTGTATCTGCCCTAAGTAACAAAAGATATTTCTCCTTGGATGCTAATAAATCTATTTTAGTGTACAAAGCTTTATGCAGCAGCGTTGCTCATAGTGTATATTTCTGTATATTACGTAATACAGCATAACATAATACATTATAATATGCTAATACAGAAATATGCATAAAATATTACAATTGTATTAAAAAGCTTGTATATTGTACTATTGAATAATATAAATCTTACAAATGACACAAATACAAGCCAGCTTGTGTCTCCCTAGCAGTTCTGCAGGGGTCTCCTGGAAGCATCACTGTCACGCACAGCACTAGCAAAGACACCAAGTTGCTTTGAGGTTTTCATGTTGCTCCTGCGGTCCCTCCCTCTGTCTGGAGCAAAGCAGGTGCCGAGCTCATGATAAAGAAGTGGAAATTTCTGAGTTTCACCTTTTCTCATTCGTTAAAAGCTTCATTCCTAGCAGGTGAGAGAACAGTGACCGCTTTCTCCACCACCATAGTGAACATTGCACAGCAGATTTCATGAACACCCTGAATGGTTTCTGTCTGTTTCTGAAAGACCGATGGAGATTATTCACTCATTTACAGGTCTGCTGTATTTTTTTCATGTATTATCACCAGGAAATATTCTGACTTGAAGGCTAGTTTAGCTATTAGCCCAGACTATCATGGTCATCAGAAAAAAAGTGCCGAAATTCACCCTTTCTGGAGAGTCCTCCATAATTTTTCTGTTGTGAAATGTCTCCTGATAACCAGGGTAAGTTTCCGTGCAGCACAGCTTTGGAATTGTGCCAGCAGGCAAAAGAAAGACCCCATGAACTGCTAGTTAGTCTAGATCTGTCATGGCTTTTAAAGGGGAAGGACTGAAGGGAAGGGCAGGCACCAAGGGGAGGACTGATTACCAAGGAAATTCCGAACTGTGGGCATCAATTTCCCTCTAACGGGAATAGTGGGACCATTTTCCAGAGGGTGGTGAACTAAAGCAGCCACCAGCGTTTGCCTGGCACGTTTCTGAAGTGGAGATGCCACAAAGTTCCTGGATCTGCAGGCTGGGCTCCTTGTCTAATACCCTGCTCTTTTTATGGAGTTAGATGGAGATAAGGAAGATGCCCGGTCAGGTTGTACTGATGGCTCAGGAAGGAACCCCGAGCTCAGCAGTACGTGAGTGAGGAGGGAGATGGTCACGCGTCTTTCTAACCCCTGTTACACAGCACAGGAGCAGATACGACTCTTTGGTAATAATGGAGTCTTTAACAGGGGAAACAGAGTTGACGCAAACAAACCCAGAGTTGGGATACTGCCTGCATGGGATTGCTGATCACAAACAGCATTTGCCCTGGAGTTTAGCTAAACATGAAGCCCTGCTTAGCATTGAACTCTGGAAGCATCTGTGGAGTTTCTGATACCATCGAATCAAAAACAACTATAATGATAGCAAGGGCTTCAGTCCAACCTGGTCCTGTAACTCAAGTTCACTCCTTACTGCGATCACAGGTTTATCTCCAGCAGGCAATTCACACCCTCCGAGAGGACATGAGGTTCCACAATATTAGTCTTCATCTTCTCTTCTGGAGAAAAAGCTCTGAAGCACCAGCATTTGCTCAGAATAAGGTAAGTGAGAAAAGTGTTACAGCTCTTTATTGCTAAAATGTGGTAACATCCACAAATCTCTTCCGTCGACAGCAATGCCGTTGTGCTGAGTGTTGCATACATAGAACTGAGGAATGGCTTCTCCTGCCAAGAACTTAAGAATGACTCCCCCAAAAACTTACAATTAAAAAAAATCCATTCTTACATGTCATTTTTGTCTTCTCTGTGATAGCTGCAGGTTATAGTGTCCAATCATGAAGATGTTCTTCCCTGCATAGCTGTAGTCCATTATTTTCCACTAGCTGTTCTTGTAAGAAAATGATTCTCTGACCCACTAAAAAAAAAAAAAGAGAAAAAGAAAAAAAACCTTGAGCAAGAGCATTCCTCTGAAATTGTGCTGGCACCCACAGAATAGAAGAGTTATGTAAGATTCAGCAGAAACAACCCAAGTAGATAGCTTTTGCTAAAATTTCCTGTGCGTGGTTCAAGATAACGTGTAAGCCTGCGCTATAGTTCCAGGATGAGAAGGAGGCCAAGCCTGTCCTTAAGGGCTTCCCTATAAGCAGATGCTCTGCAGGATCAGAACCTTCAAGAACTGCCTCTCCTGACAGGCCGGCAGTTCTTTGCCTTCCTCACAGCCAGTGGAGCTGCTTTTTGGTAGCTGATGGCTCTTATTTCAACATCTCTGCCCTTGTATCGGTGCTTGGTGTGGAGAATTTCCTTTGCCCCTCTGACAGGAAAATAAATTCTTCATGACATCGGCCCTGCCCTTGTGTCCCGTGCGCTCTGTCATCTCCATCGGTATTCGTTTCATGGCGTATAGATATTGGGGTGGGAATGTCCCCAGAGAATGCTCTAGAAATGGCAAAAAAAACAGACCGTATGTAACATGAGTGATGGAGGCAGCCCCACCACTTTACAGCCTTTTGTTTTGTTTTGTTTTTTAATGTGTGTAAAGAATTGCCCTTGTGACCTCCCTACCTTGAGCATGTTAATGACAAACGGTAGCAAACAACAGCAAAGCAGTAAAAGTCAGTCTTCCTGCAATGAGACTGCCTGGTCAAACAACCTCATCTCCAAAAAGCAACAGCAAATTGGAAAAATGCCCAAATGAACAAGCAGCAAAGAAACGAAGAAGGGAGAGGAGTGAGGAAAGGAGCAGAGTAGCCCTAGGGGTACGTTTACTAAGTCAAGGGACTGTGTAAGAAGGGAAAAGAGAAGCAATTGCCTAAACACATCTGCAGTTGTTCTGGATCATTGCTTGAAATGCGCCTTGCTGATGAGAACAGAGGTGCCCAAAGCCAGGGCACTGGCACGTCTGCAGTTTGGTAACACTGAGGCCTTCGTGCAGAACAGCTCATATGTGTGGTGGGTGACTGCAAACAGCAGTGCAGTTGCACAGTTATTTCCACAGGCACAGGCACCGTTTCTCCAGAGAAGTGTCACTGCTGATACTTATTCTAAGAATAAAGAAGAGGCAACCTGGGATCTGGGAGTCCTGGTTGACACCAAGTGACCCATGAGGCAGCAATGTGCCCTGGTGGCCAAGAAGGCCAATGGGCTCCTGGCTGCACCAGGAGGAGCGTTGCCAGTGGGTGAGGGGGGGATCCTGCCCCTCTGCTCAGCTCTGGGGAGGCACCTGGAGCACTGGGGGCAGTTCTGGGCTCCCCAGCACAAGAGGGACGTGGAGCTGCTAGAGAAGGGCCAGCGCAGAACCATGAAGGTGATGAAGGGCCTGGAGCAGCCATTGTGTGAGGAAAGACTGAGCGAGCGGGGCCTGTTTAGTCTGGAGAAGAGAAGAGTGAGAGGGATCTGATCAACATGTACAAGCACCTGAGGAGAGGATGTAGGGAGGATGGGGCCAAACTCTTCTCAGTGGTGGCCAGTGACAGGACAAAGGGTAATGGGTACAAGTTGAAACACAAGAAGTTCCATCTCCATGTGAGGAAAAACTTCTTTGCTGGGTGGGTGCCAGAGCCCTGGCACAGGCTACCCAGAGAGGCTGTGGAGGCTCCTTCTCCGGAGATCTTCAAACCCACCTGGATGCCACCCTGTGCCCTGTGCTCTGAGTGTCCCTGCTGGAGCAGAGGGTTGGACTGGATGATCCCTAGAGGTCCCTTCCAACCTCAGCCCTTCTGTGGTTCTGGGAACATATGAAGTCCCCTATTCTATAGGATATTGATACACCAGAGCTGGCTGGCTGGTGTTTCATGCCTGCAAAATTATAAATTGCAAGTTGGAAGTTCAAACCTTTCATGATTTTTGCTGGGTATTCAAGAGAAAGCAGGAGGCAGGGAAATGGAGAAAGATAAATGTTACATATTTTTTTCCTGCTACTTCCACAGTAAAAGTTGAGAGGGGAGTCATAAGAGGAAATTACACTAAAGGTAGGAAGCTCTAATCTCTTGGTACGAAGGCTCAAAATTTGTATTTAATCATGACCTCTGAGATGCAAAGCAGAGCTCTGGTAACCTTTTAAGGGTCCTTTATTGTTAGTTCAAATAAAAAAAAACATATGAGATTTGTCTGTCTTGCTGAGTACTGATATTTGGCTAGTGATCATTTCTTACAATCTGTTGTCAAAGGAGCCCTCAGTGTGAAATGGATGATCTTTCTCCAATGTTTCCAGGAGCAGGTTCAGCCATATGTGAGTGTCTCATGAAAACAGTATAAAATATGCATATTGTGCATTTATTATGCACCAGCTGTTCGTTGCAAGACTGACCCTTGAGGACGCTGCTGTTAAGGGTCTGACAGTGTTTCCGTTACACCTCCCTCTCCCATCAACTGTCGTGCTGCTGTCTGACAGAGAACCCGGTCCTGGATCCAGGATGCAGCGCAGGTGGTGACTGTGGTGTCCACCTGTCTGGGCTGGCTCTCTTGTCAGGTTTTCACAGCCAGTCTTTGAGTGAATCTCACGATCACTGGTACTGGAGGTCACATTTGAATTTATAGGCAAAATAGGGGTAAATTCGGTTGAGGCCATTGGCGACTGTGTCCAGGTACTGTGGTCGCTGAGGCCAAATACCTCATCATCGATAAAGTATTTCCCTGTAGATGTACCAGCATTTTCATTTTGTACATGGACACCTGAGTCTTTGGGAGACAAAGAAGACACGAGGTCTTTCAGGGGGAGCTTGGCAGCCCTAGAGATGAAGCCTCGAGCTGCCAAGGGCCCTATCAATGAGACCATCTTCTTTCACACAGCTCCAGAGGCAAGGATAGCAAGGGATAAAGTTTACTTCCTCAGGATGCGGGTGGGGAAGCAAGCAAACTGACAAAATACTGTTTTAGAAACAGGTCATTACAAGTCAGCATGCTTTAAATGGACGATTGCCAGCTGTTTTTTAGTTCAGCAGCTGCATCAGCGTGTTAAAACATAAGAGCTCCAAAAGCCACCGTCACTGAGTCACAGCACAAACTAAACAATGTCTCTGAAAGAGCTGAAGCACAAGAGATGATAACAGCTCCTAGGGGGCTGCTGTTGAAGCAACTCGTTCATCTGTTGTGCCTCAGCATCCTGAAAAGCCTGAAAGCCTGAAATCATGGTATGTTGGACCAGCTACTGACTGAAAAGTGTCAGCCTGGGCTTCGAGCCAGAGCTTGACCTCCTCACATACATGAGCGAAGTTACTGATGAGGTGGATTTTGTGCGTTGCTTGCTGGAGTACGGCCTTTTCTGCTACCTTTTTGCAAGATGTGTGTGAGTATCCCTGAGTGTCTTGTGAGCACCCCTGGGGTGCAGCCTTCAAAGTGCCCGACTCAGAAAAGCAGCCAAGTGTGGTTGCAAACTCATTTCAGTCTCTTGCTCCTTCCTCTGCATACAGCTTTCATCCCGCCATGGACCTTCTGTCTAAGCAGAGGAACCCAGTAAGGGTCTTAATAGGTGTTGATGCAGCTTGGAATTACACATGCAGACAGAGATGGATGTTCCGGGACTGTTAACGTGTTCTTTCTTCTCCCCAGCTGCACTGCTCAATGTGATGGCTGTCATCATCTTGTACGTGATCATAGACTCGAGCAAAAATCTCCCCTCCAATTTATATAAAGGCTCTCCCCCCTAATGAGGGTCACAGGAGGAATGTCATCCTGTCTGTGTCCAAATAAAGCACTAATCAGACTCTGAGGCCAAATTTCCTCTATTATTTGATGTGGGAAACATATTTAAGGGCTTAAATATGCGTTATATATATAGTATGTATGTCATATGTGTGTATATGGAGGTATAAGACACATCTATCTTTCTGCCTCTCTATATGGAGTTCGTGTGTAGCTGCCACAGTGCTGTTTTAATAGTGCTGTTTTAACATGTCACAATGTGCATGCAACACATAGAGGTAATAACTTTTGGCTGAACTTTGATCAAAAACACCCAAATTGGGGATGTCTTCAAGCCCAGGTCACAGATCTGTGCTACCTTATGTTTTTAAAAGGTGAGTGCTCAGTGCATTAGGAGTGATTTTTTTTTTTTTTTGTAAATTCTTCCCATTCAGTATTGATACTGCTACAAGAGTATGTCAAGAATTCTTGGCTTATGTTTCTTTCTTTTAATGTTGATTCCAACCTGGCTAGCCATGAGACGTTGGAGATATTCCACACATTTTGAAATTCTGGTGACATGTTTTCTCTTTCACTGGCATTTTCATGAAAAATGTTATCTTTATTTTCCTTTTTTTTCCTGCCAGGTCATTATCATCACGTCTATCCTTCTCCATGTTTTGCTTTGTTTTTAGCAATTTTACTGACTGTCCAGCAGAGGGGTGCAGAAACCAAGACACAGCCAGCAAACACGGTCCCACTTCCCCGTTTCCACCCGCCCTGCCCCCTTTGGCAGGCAGCTTCCCAAGTCATTTCCCGGGATGCATGAGGACCACGCAGGACCTCTCCGAGTGTTTTGGCTTGGCCATTGTGCAGGGGCTGGGCCTGCTGTCCCAGCAAGAGCTGGGGGAGATGACAGGTACCAAGTGATGGGTAGAAGAACAAGCTGTCCCTGCCTTTCCCGCCTGGGTACACCCCAGGATAAGGCCCAGCTCTTTCCTAAGGATTATCTATTATTGTCTGATTATCTCCAAGGGCTGACGAGAGGTCTGGGATGGAGGTCTCCATCCACAACAGTGCGGTCAGCAAACATGAGGCCCTGAGTTCATGGGTCTCTCTTAGGAGCTCGGGCTCTCTTTGCAGCGGCCAGGTGTTTTGGGTTGTTTTGATGATCTGCCCGTGAATGGTAGCTGTGCTTTGTCCTCCTCTTGCATCCTTTCCTTCCTGGCTTTGTGCTTGAATGTAGGCTGGTCCACCTTTCAGACAGCTGCCTGTCGTGTGTGTTTTCCTAACGAGACACTTAGGGGCCTTCCCATTATGTCCAAATTTCCTTTCCTCTGTCTGCTTTGCAGCCTCTGCCCATCTGCTCTCTGTTCCTGTCTACGCTGGCTAAAATGTGCTACCAAGGGATGGCTCTTTGGAGACACAGGTGAAGGCAGCCCGTTGGGATGCCCCAATAAATGCTCCAACCGCCCCAGTGCCCGCAACAGCATTGCTACCACCTGCCACCTTCATACCAAGTGGTGGCTTGTGTTGAGCTGGACTGGCTGCCCCAACCCTGCTTGTCCCCGCAGGCAGCTTCCATGGAGGCCCTCTGTGTCCCCGCAGCCGGTATTGCAGTGCGGGCAGCACAGCGCTGCCTTTATCCCACTGCCTCAGCAACTCGTGTGCGCAGCAGAGATAAGAGTCCCGGTCTCTGGCGCTGCGGGGTTTTGGGGTGAAGGGTAGGTGGGTCCTGGTGGCAGTGGCAGCCTGCTTGGAGGCAGACACCAGACTCCCAAACCACACGCCTGGTTTAAGACCACTGAGCTGCATGCTTTCCTGGCCACTCCTGGGGGACTTCTATTTTCCAACTGTTCTCCTTGCCCCAGGGGGTTCGGCACCTTTTATTCTGAATAAAAGGCAGAAATTCTCAAGACCGCAGGAGCTGGAGCATGCAGAGGACTTTGCAGCGCTGTGGAAGAAGTGTTGACTCATTAAACTGACGTCACAGAAAATGCTCTTTGCATTAAGGAGATTAATCACAGCTCTTTTCCTTTTAAGTCTCCTTAACTTCTGTGAATCCTTCCTCTGAATCCTTCTCTATGCTGCCCATGATACTGGGCCTCCTTGGCTCAGGCTAAAACTAATCTAGCTTTAAAAAAGTCCACTCCATATGGTATTAACAAAATCTAAACCCTTCTGGGCTGGAAATTCAGAGACCATCTCCCTAGGAGGAGCAACCTGCCAGAGGTCTTGTAAAAAGCACAGGGAAGGAACTGAGTTGGCAGGCAGGTAGGGATGAATTGAAATGTTTCTGGAAGGAAGAGGAAGGGAAAGACCTCACACGTTTTTGCCTGACCTGAACTATTGGTGCAGCTCGTGTGGGACACGTGCTCTTTGCTCTGCCACTGCTTTGGGCTGGGCTGAGCTGCGGCCGCGCTGATGGGAGCCTTTTCTTGGGATGCGGGCAGGTCTTCCAGCTGGAGCGTTGTTAAAAGGCCATGTAGCAAAGCGAGGCCCTTTTAGAAGCTTGACATGCATGGAAAAGCATGGAAAGCGTGGAAAAATCCCCAGTCTCCAGAGTGGGAAAAGAGGTGGATGCCAGGTGGATCATGTCATGTACCCCACGGGGACAGGGCCGGCGGGTGGTCAGAGGTGTCCAGCACAGGACAGCCAGTGTCAGCTGGGCTCAGGGGTGACTCTGGACAAGAGCTCTGTTCTATCTAAGGAGTGCAAGAGTAAATTGTTTGCCCAACAAGATCTCTTAACATTTCTATCAAGCCTGGAGGCTAGCAGGCAGTGCTCATCCATAATACCTGCTTCTCCTAAAATCTAAACATCTCACGAAAGATATAAGACTTTCACACTTGTTGCAAGGATAATTATTATAAAATATATATGTATATATTCTTAGATGTTAAACGCAAGCAGAAATAGAGATTTATTTTCAGCAGTGCAGACTACTTTCCACCAAGGATCTTATGGTTATATCTTTGGGCTTTGAATTAAGATATCTTGAGTTTATTTTTCTCTGCCACAGCTTTATGTGATCTGACTTCAAAATTAACCTGGCAAATCTAGGAAAACATCCCTGGGCTGTGCATTGTGAGAGAGAGAGGGATTTAACGCCACACACAACTAAGCAGGAGAAGGACTCTGGTGCAGGTAACTGCTTCAGGATTGGACATTCTTTTGTGCTGAGCTTATAGAGCTGGAACTGGCAGGTGCTACCGGAAAGAGAATATTTTGGTGTCTTTTCAATAACGTAAAATAGGACAGCAGCATGTTTGTGAATGATAACATTTCCGAGTTTTTAAGAAAGGCTTTTTGAGGAATAGTTCATTAATATGCCTTTCCACTGATTTACTGAGTGGGTGTTTCCTTCGTTTGTTTGTTTGTTTGTTTGTTTTTTCATTTTGATAGCATTCCAGATTTTCAAAGGAAAAAAAAAAGGAAACGATTTTCATTACTGCTTTATTTTACCCCCTTTCATACTTCTTGCCAACAAGCTTGTTCATGAGGCCTGCCCACAGGAGCAGAGAGGTCACCCAAGATCCTTGGCACCATGGGCAGCCTGGCTCCTGCATGTGCACATTAGCGCTCTTGCTGCTCTGCAGAAGTGGCCAGAGAGCCCTTGTTGTCCAGGGTGTACCCCAACCTCCCCAGGAGGAAACCCTTGGGATGGGGCTTAAAGCTTGGCAGAGAGCAGGGGACGTGCCCCTGCACTCTAATGCCTTGTGCGGAGTCGTTTGCAGGGGCAGTCACCGCTCCTGGGGCTGGTTTAGGAGCAGCTCCCCCGCAGAGGGGAAGGAAGCCTTCCTGCTCTCCCAAGTGGCTCCAGTCCTAGTTCATTGACCAAGGTCCTTGGCATGCTCCCAGCACACTTCCCCATGCCAGCTGGCAGCCAGAGACCCTCAAATGTGGGGAAAGAGAGAGGCTCCCAGGACTTGCTGGAATGTAGATAAATCCAATCACAGAGTGACAGAATGACTAAGGGCCCTTTGGAGATCATCCAGTCCACCCCCACATACAAGCAGGGTCACCCATTGCACAGAATTGTGTCCAGGCAGGATTTGAATATCTCCAGAGAAGGAGGCTCCACAGCCTCTCTGGCAGTGCCCCAGTGTCACCCTCCCAGTCAAGAGTTTTTCCCTCAAATTCAGGTGGAACTTCCTGTGTTTCAGATTGTGGCCGCTGCCTCTTCTCCTACTGGTGGCCACCACTGAAGAGAGTCTGGCCCCATCCTGTTGACACTCTCTCTTGAGATATTTGCTCACACTGATAAGATCCCCTCTCAGCCTTCTCTTCTTTAGACTAAACAGGCCAAGCTCTCTCAGCATCTCCACATCTCAGAGAGGCTCAAGTCTCCTGACCACCTTAGTAGCCCTGCACTGCACTCCTTCCAGTACCTCCATGTCCCGCTTGTATTGGAGAGCCTAGAACTGGACACAAGGCTTCAAATACGGTCATCACCTCCGTCAACCTGCTGGCAACACTCTTCCTAATGCAGCCCAGGTACCACTGGCCTTCTTGGCCACAAGGACACACTCCTGGCTCAAGACCAACTTGTCCACCAGGACCTCAGGACCTTCTCTGCAGAGCTGCTCTCCAGCAGGTCAGTCCCCAGCCTGTCCGGGTGCCGGGGGTTCTTCCTCCCCAGGTGCAGGGCCCTGCACTTGCCCTTGTTGAGCTCCATGAGGTTCCTCTCTGCCCAGCTCCCCAGCCTCGCCAGGTCCCTCTGAATGGCAGTGCAGCCCCCTGGGGTATCGGCCACTCCTCCAGCTTGGTACCATCAGCAAATGTGCTGAGGGGGCACTCTGTGCCTTCATCCAGGTCATTAATAAATAAACGGATCAGGATTGGACTCAGTACTGTCCCCTAGGGGACACCACTAGCTACAAGCCTTCATCTAGACTGCATCAGTGATGACAGCCCCTGAGCTCTGCCATGCAGCCGGTTCTCAATCCACCTCACTGTCCGCTCATCTAGCCCACATTTCCTGAGCTTGCCCATGACGATAGGAGATGGTGTCAAAGCCTCGCTGGAGTCCAGGTAGACAACAGCCACTGCTCTCTCCTCATTTATCCAGCCAGTCATTCCATCACAGAAGGCTGTCAGATTGATTCAGCATGATTTCCCTTAGGTGAAACCATGCTGACCACTCCTGATCACCCTGTTATCCTCCACATGCTTAGAGACAACATCCAGGAGGGGTGACTATCACAATCCAGGGAATTCCCTGGGTTTATTTTTCCCTGACAGATCACTGGAAAATCAGAGGATTTTTTTTTTGTCTGCTTTTTGCCCCTGCCCTTTTCCATACCAAAGAGCTCATATGGTTGCTAACCCTAGCCTGGCTTTGTGTGATCAGCTCTTACCAGGGACCTAGCAGTGCCTGTCTGACATCTCACATTTAGCAGAACTTGAAAAAACAGCGAATTTGCCAGCTGGGAGCCTCCTCAGATCTGCCACTTCCTGCCAGGCAAAGACGTGAGGACATACTTGCATCTAAACCTGAACTGATTTGGCAATTTCATCATATCTCATTCATATAATTTTTGCAGGCAGCAGCTGAGCCAGATGTGGTACCCAGCAGGTAGATGATGACTGATGCCCCTTTTGCCTCTGGTTCTCTCATGAAAGGAACATCTAGTACTTTGGCACATCGGAAGGTTTTCAATTGCTCAGCAGTTCAGGCTCTGATGCTGCAAGTCTGACGGTGCTTCCTACATCCAACTGAATGTCCTCTGCTCCTCCCTGTATAAGGAAGTGAGAGCTCCAGCATCTGCCTTTTTTTTTCCTGGTTCATGCCAAGTTAGCACAAAATGATCAAAGCAGTGACTCAAAAAAAGGCAAAAATATTTTTTCCCTTTTTTTTCCCTGCAGATTATAGGTGGAAGAGTTTTTGATCACTTTCAAGGGAATATCTAATTAGCAGCTGACTGAATTAAGTAGAAGGTGCAGTATATGAACTGACTTTTTGCTGCTTTTGTGGTTGTCATGAAGATTACTCATAGCAATGAAATAATTGTTTCCATAGTAACTAATGTGCTCTGTAGGAGAAGAGTCGGAAACACAAATAACAAAGGCCAAATCTATAATACTAAGAGGCATATACAAACAAAATAAACCAAGGTGCAGCACACTGCAGTGGCTTCAGTGTGTGCTGCTTCCAAGTCTGTATGGGATGCAGTAAAGGGGATTTGTTCTCGCCACAAGCAGAGGAGCACAGGGAGGAATTGGGCGGGACCAGGGCATGGAAGGACAATAAACTGCACAGCTCCGTGCGAGGACCATCAGCTGTTGCAGCGCGTTCAGGTGCTTGTTGCTCAGCAACTGCCACAGCTCCTCTTAAAGCATGGTGGTTTTAGAACTAACTTAGTGCATGCAGAAAGAGCAGGGCCTTTGGGAGACAGGCAGTAAGCAAATCTTCTCTCTGACACCATACCTGACTATGTCTGGATAAATGATCCACTAGCTGCTTGCCTTCGTCTTGCTGCAGGCCCTGTTTTGGAGCCCTGAAAAGCAGGGATCCCATATGCAAGAGCAATTTGCCTCAGCCTGTCAGCACCACGCTACCTGTTGGTGCTAAATTATGGGGATTGCAGAGGGATGTGCCCATGTGCATCCAGCTCCAGGCATGCAGCACCCAGCTTATAACCCTTGGGCACTACTGCAGGCTTGAAATAGCTTCTGTATCTCAGCTACAAAAGGCTTTGCGGAGCCTATTATCTGCAGGAGGCAGAAGAACAGGTTGAACAAGGAGCCATAAAAGCTGGCCTAGATATATTTATCCTTTCACAGTGAAGAGGGAGGGATGCTGCAACCTCGAAAGTCTCCAATCTCCTGTTACAGCCTATTATGCAGCCATCACTTAAAGAAAAGTCCATCTTGTATTCTGCACTACATTTCTGCCTTTATCTTTGAACTGACCAGGGAAGAAGATTTTTGATGCAGCCATCCAGCACAAGGTCTTGTTTAACTGCCAGCTCTCACCTGAAATGTAGTGGCATAAGGTCCAGCTTGGCAGGAATCCAGAGTGAAGTGCTGAGATTGGTCCCAGCGCCAAAGCTTCCCTCTGGAAGGAGACAAAGCAAAGAAAAGCTGGGTGGGCTTGTTTGCAGTCCTTCTTTTCTACAAATACAGAATTATAGATAGAAGGATGGCAGACTGGGTTTCCAAAACTCCTGACATCTCTCAGCTATAAGCTCGTCCCTGGGGCAGCCTGATGACAGAGTGTCTGTGCATCCCTCCTGCTCTGGCTGGACAAGCTCAGGGAAGAGGTCACTGTGCATGAAACAGAGCCTGATCTCAAACGAACCAAGTGCTGCACCAATCCAAATCAGAATGCTACTGCCCCACTAGCCCCAGAGCCATAGTCATAACATCTTCATAGGGCTAATTCCAGGCTTTCTGTATCAGGGTCAGCTGAAACATGGCAAAGATCTTATGCTGGTTATTTTCTAAACTAGACTGGGCAGAAATCTTTCCTATGTGGTCCTGGTTAGCACGCATGCAGTAAGTTAAGTACTGTTAAGTACGAGCTGGCAAGGAGGATGCCATCCCCCATCCTTCAGTCTGTCTCCTGAGAAAGGGGACTAAAAATGCCATCGTGGCTCGAGTTGACTGCAGTGCCTTGCTTTGCATCTCTGCTCCGCCTGCACGGGCTGGCGCCAGCATACAAAACACACCTCCTGCGTGCTCAAATGCCTTTGCCTCTCGCAAATGTTCCTGAGGTCTCTTATGTATGGATGTGTTTGTTTGCTGAGGTGGAAAAATATTTACAACAAGTGCAAGAAATGCCATAACTCCTTCCCCTAATAAGCCCCAAGACCAACTTTTTAGGCAAAAGGATGAAGGAGGGGCAGATTAAGACCCACTCTCTTTACCCACTTTTGCTGAAGTTCAGACCAGAGCTCTGCCCTTTGAAACTCCTCCAGAAAGCGCAGCAGCAACTTCAGTGTAAAGCTCTGATAAATGGAATTTGCAGTCTCCAAGTGATCACAGAGAGCATCTCCTCACTACACCAGCACTCACAGCATGGGGCACGCACAGTAAATAGCTTTCCAGAGACTGTGATTCACCTCTGAGCACAAGCCATTCTCCAAGAGGTGCTTTCTGGCTCAGGGCAGAGAGGAGCAGAGTTCACCTTTGTGCTTTAGCCACCTCACACCCTCCTAGCTGCCGGCAGTGAGTATCCCATTTCTGGAGCACACATTGGTGAGGCTGTGCTGGAGGGGGTAGGAGATTGCCCAGCACCCAGCCTGGAAGCCGGTTCTGTGCTCTCTGTCACATCTCACCAGTCGTGGACTCCTGCACTTCCACTGCAAAGGAAGGACATTTCCACAGAGATACAGGGGTGTGGAAGTCCTCTGTTCTCACAGACTGGTTGCCAGCTCCTGTGTCCAACATCCTCCCCATCACCCTACTGCTTGTTGTTGTTGTTTGTTTGTTTGCTTGCTTTCCAGAGGCAATTGGCCACTGTCGAAACAGGCAGTAATACAAGTGTTGACAGGGGGGCCCCAAACAGAGCTCGTGGTCCCTGAGAGGCCGTGTTGCCTGTGCGTGTTTCAAGGAGAAGGGCTGGGTGACTTGATGGCCACCTGGCTTCTTAGCTGAGGTATGCTGTAGTCTGGGAAAAGGTGAAACTATTTGCCTGTAGGCTGCTCTGTGATGGGTGAGCAGGCAGCCTCCTCCGCTGTGAGACAGGTGTTGGAACATAAAACCTTGTGTTGCCACGATGCTTGTTGGTGTTAACAGGCTCAGCAAAGACTTGGGAGCTTCTTCTACAACACTGATGCAACTGGCATCTGGTGGTGTGCCCAGAGCTCAGGTTAGCCAAGGGATGTGCCAGGTGCCCCTTCACCACCCGCATGCTCCCCTGCTTGTAGATGTTTGCTGCATATTAAGATGTCTGTAGGGTAAGGCATCCCATAGACTTGTGTCTGCAGTAACAATTAAGCAACCAAAAAGCAGATGCTATTGCCTTCTGCCTTTTCGCCAGAAGCAGGAGAGGATGGAGGGAGTTTGCACTGTTGCTGTTACTGCCATTCCTCTGCTTAGGAAAAGACACTACAAGATCAAGAACCGAGTTCTCCCAGTGCTGACATGGGAGCCCCTGGCTTTCTTGTGTTCAGCCCTGATTTTTCTCTCACTGGCGTAAGTAATCTTTGATATTCTGGGTCCTGATCACTTCTGCCCAGGAGGGAGGTCTGCAATAGCCTGGGAATTGGGCCGCTGAGTCTCTCCCCTCTGTGTCATGCTGCAGTGGTGTTTGTGTGGGAGAAGCTGCCAGCCATGTAGGCAAGGTATTGCCTTGGTCTGGTTGTCAGTCCCAGAGAAGAGGGAAATGCGCTCTCCTTGAAGGAGAAATAAAGCTGTGCCCAGCAGAGCTCCCTGCCTGGGAGCTCTTGCCATCTGGTTGGTTGCTGTCACACTGTTTTACTGTTTTTTTTTTTTCCACAAATCATTGCTTTTCTCTATACAAACATCCTTTCATGGGAAAAGTATTTCTTATTCTTCCTACCATCCCTTATCATTCACCTCAGAACAACACCTTCTGTGTGACACTCTTCAACCCAGACCCTGCATGAAGCCCAACGGGAGCTAAAGGGAAATGTGAGCTTGAGCTCAGTTGCTTCATGTGCTTGTCCTCATCTCCCTTCCCGATGCTGCCTCTCCCAAGGGCTAAGGGCAAAGGGAGTGTAGCACATGGCTGGGGGGAGGCAAGTGGTTCAAGCAGGATTCTCCTCAATTCTTTCCTATCATTGATCACCTCAGGGTTATTTAGGCAGGGAGTGGGTAAGGAGCTACTGCTGCAGGAACCCAAATATTTAAATGATCTCATGGCACTACAAGACTCAGAATGAGAAGGACATAAACTGAGCTGCCGCTTTTGGAGAACCCAGGCTGAGTGGGTACTCCCAGGCTCTGATGTGCAGTCCCGTAGCTGGAGATGCCAGAATCCTACATGTTCCTCTGCCCACCCCGCAGTGGAGCTGATGGCACAGGCTGCGTGTCCGCTTCTCCTCAATGGAGTCTAGTGCTCTGGATAACGCTACCTGCACCAGTGGCCAAGGCCAACTCAGTGAAGTGGGGTGGCTACAGCAGCCGGGCAGAATTTCTGTGCTGACTTCCCAAGTGTGACGTTTTCATACCTCTGGATAACACATCCATTTTCCAGAGAGAGAGTAAACCACACTTATAATGTGAAGTCAGGGCCTAAGAGAGAAACAGTTCCCTTCTACAGTGTGTCAGAGTAATTTTTGTTTTGAAACAGTACAGACAAAGAGCACAGCTTTGGCTGGTAGTGATGGATGTAATAGGCACACAGAATTTACAGCCTATTGGGGTGGCTAATTGGGAAGTTAAAGCGAGCAGGATTTATTGAACACAAGATCTCATTGGACTTTCCTAAAGAGACTCAACACCCCTGCGACCAGAAAAGCTTGGTAGCGGGGCCCTTTGGTGCTGGTGAAGTCGTGGGGGTGGCAGAGCAGTAGGTGGGGTGACAGCAGGTGCTGAGGACCTTCCCAGCTGCTCGATGGATGTAGCAGGCTTGGGGGAGCACATGGCAGCCTTTGTGATCCGTCCTGCACCTCCTGTTGCGAATCCGAGATTTCAAGGTCGAGTGATTCCATCATGTCAGATCTTGCGATGCTGCTTCTGTCACTGAAAATCTTTCATCACATGCTAGCAATTTACCTTTCAGTCTTTCTGGGGACTTGGGCATTTGTAGGGAATCACTTTCTCTTCACAAACCTGTGGGGATTTGTCTGTGGAAAGCGAGACTCAGGATTTCAGAGAAGAGGACTGCCCTGGAGCAAAGCAGCACTATGGAAATACGGATGCCACAGACCCAGGCTGTCTGTGGGGCTTGGAGCAGGAGTTGTTGTATGGACATGGTATGGTGATATGGCATGACATGGCATGAACATCTCTCCCTGCCAGCCGCTGAGTGAAGCCCCGTGATCTCAAGAGGGAAGTACCAGACCTGTATCAAGGCAGTTCAGGCTCTAGCCCCATAACAAGTTGTTCCCTGGGCCTGGCTCTCCTAGCGTGGCCAGCTCTGCAAGGGCCTCCCGGATTTGGCTTGAAGCAAAATCTGAGCCTGTACTGCCACAGACCATGCCCAGAAGCAACAGCTATGGCATGTGGTGTGAACCCTTGCTGTTTCTCCGGTGTGTAGTGCAGAGGGCCAGGGCTGCACAGTGGCTCTGGGGGAGCCAGTGGTGCTGAGGTCTTGCTTGAGACAGCACCGAGCTAGACCATGCTCCCTACCCTCTTAGTGGCCTGGGCCACAAAGCCACAATTATGAAACCTGATGACAAAGTGCTTTGGACGTTCATCCTTTCCAGCACCTCTGAATTTGATAGTGCTTTGACAGTCCCTCTGCGCTCTCTGTGAAGCACATCTAATCCATGTCTGGAACAACCTCCAACCGATGTCACGGAGCTCCCTCAGACTTCAGCTTGTTGCCATGTCATTTCCATTTACTTTAATTCCTTCATGTTGATAGTCTCTGCCTCCCCAATCCTCTTTGATTAAAACAAATCAAAACAACATCAACGACAACAAATGTTGAAAAAAGCAATTGATTCACATGTAGTACTCAGCATTTCCGAGGGTGAGCTCACCTTCTCTGTTGCTTTACTGCAAGTGGGAATACCAGGCTTCAATGCTGTGACAGACAGGGTGCATTTGGGGCTTGTTTGGAGCTGAGTGTAATGAAGCAGCCTGCAGGGTGGGCTGTGAGCAGTGCTGTGCAGAGCCTCTTTCTGCCCCTAGCCCCTTAGAGGGGCTCTGCTGGGCCCTCTGGGGATGTGGGAGCTGCAGCTGTGGAGGCAACAGAGAAGAGAGGACTGAGCTAGAGCGGCTTGTGCCAAGGCTCTCCGGCCTGGGCAGGCTTGAGTCCCAGAGCGGTGCTTTAGCAGCCAGAAAATGCTAAATCTGTGTCACTCTCCTTCTGATATCTGGCTGTCTGGACCCTTGGGATGATATTGAATCTTCTCTTTCTCTTCAGTGGGTTCAGGTCAGGTCTTGGATTGCACCTTTGTTTTGGACCTTGGATGCATGCTTTGTTTTGTCATATATCATGCTCCTTTCCCTATGGTCTGACACCTTCTGTTTAATGCAAGGACTTCATGGCACAGGTAGCTCTGCAGGTTAACTATACTCTACTTGGCGAAATGTGAATTTGTCTGATTTTCTCTTTCCTGACCTCTATCTCCATGCAGCCCTCAGAAAGCACAGAACTCGTTCTTCCAATGCGGACACTGCAAGTTCAAATGCCAACTTATTTTCCTTGTCCTGCTTCCCCACGTCCTTTCTCCCGCATTGACTGCTTGAGGAAGAAAATGATTTCTTTTCCTTTTCCTTTGCATACATGGGAGCCTGATCTTGGTCCACCTCACAGAGATCCTGTAGTAGCTGTCTTGGGGAATGCGCTGTTCTCAGGAGACCATGAGGTCTTCAGCCCTGCAAAGCTGTGTGGTTGCCTGCAAAGCAAAAAGTTGTGGTTCAGTGGTAAGAAGAGAAGGAAAAAAATCCCTGTTTCTTTGAGTGGGAACTACACTCCAGGCTTCCCAGGCTCCCTGGGTGAGTGACTTACGCTGCTTCGTAATGATGCCTTTTCCCCAGTCTACCAAACAAACTAGATGCTTTTGACCTCTAGGGCCTCTCTGGAGAATTATAAGGCATAAATTTACCAGAATGTACAAAGTGCTTGAAGTGCCTGAGAAAGAAGGTGCTGGAGGAGCAGAAAATTAATTCCCTATAATGAGCCCTAAATACTTTCTTTGTGTTTTTGCCTCTTCTAGCTGTTGCCTGAGTCTTTGTGTTCAGGCATGCATTCAGGTTTCTGTAGGTGCTCACTCCTGATTCTTTGCTTTCGTCATTATTTATAATTCCTGTTTAAATTCTTCTCATTTTCACAGTGTAATTAGGCAGAGGAGTGGCTTTTGTTCTGCAGTCAAAAAGCAATTAGCTCTGCTTTTTTCATCATGATTGTTTTTTAGTTAGGACTTTGTTGACAGCTTTTACCCTCAGCAGAAAGTAAGGGCTCAGCCATGTGTTGGTTGTCCTGCTGCCTAGAGGTCAGAGCAGGGACCTGCCCTGCCTGTGCCTTGGGAGGTGGCATGTCCCATAACGATGTCCCAGAGAGATGTTCCCTGCTCTGTCCAGTGCAGGATGTGTTCCTCAGGGTGTTCCCACCACCATCCTCCTTCCACTGCCATTCAATCCTCACGGTTTCATTTGAGTTCATCAACTCATCGCAACCCCATTCCCTCTGCCCACTATAACCAGGGTCTCTCAGTCACAGAATCACAGAATCCCAGAATGGCTGAGGCTGGAAGGGACCTCTAGGGATCATCCAGTCCAACCTCCTGCTCCAGCAGGGACACCCAGAGCACGGGGCACAGGGTGGCATCCAGGCAGGTTTGGAAGATCTCCAGAGAAGGAGATCTTCAGTGTACTGTCATCTTTACTGAAGTGGGATTGTGCCCAGTTTTGCTTCTTCAGGATGCCATTACTTGATTGTAAATATTCCCCGGCCCTTTCCTAAACAGCCAGGACACATGCCCCATTATTAACAAGCTCTGTCCTTTGTCACTGCTGTTGTAACCATGTGCTGGTTATTGAGCTCCTATCCTGAGCTGTGTGTGCGCAGGTGATGTTGTATGCATGATGCCAGCATGGCCAAGGACAAAGAGCCACTGTGTGCAGGAATGAACGCTGCTATTCGGCAAATCCTCGGGACTGGAAAGATGTGCTGCAAAATACAGCTGCTTCCAAAGCTGCTTGTTGTTGTGTAAGCAATGGCAGCATCCACGCAGAGCAGTGAAGGAAACCAACACAGGTTCTCTTGAAAAAAAACACCAGACCAACATACATGGAGCTGAGCCACACTTGGTGTGCAGGCCGGAAAGCTGAACCCTCTGCATCCCATGAAGAAACAGCCTCAATGATGGCTTCATTTCCAATGAGGAATAGGTAGAGGGTACCCTGCTCATGGCTGCAATAAGGTAGCTGGGCTGATAAACTGGGGAAGGAAGTACCAATTCAAGAAGCCACCACAGCAAAAATGTGCTTGGTGCAAGCGATTCCTCTTCCCTCTGATCAGTTTTCACAAAAGGCCACTTAGGAGTGGGACATGTCTCTGAGTACCTTATCTAAGAAGAACCTCTTTGGGAGACACAGGCCAGGTGTACAAAGTGTGTGAAATTTAAAACCCGGATTTGCCCCGAATCACCCTTTCCATCCAGCATAGGGGACCCTGATGACAGGGAAGTGCAGGAGCTGAGCTCGTGAGACCCGTGGCCAGGAAGGAGCTGGAAGGGCAAAGGTGCCCCAAGAGTATTGGACACAGCGTGTGCACCTGCAAACCACGAGCTCAGCTCAATCCCAGAACACACAGCAGATAGCAGGCAATTAATGAGCATGTTTTAATTCTACTCCTTAAGCCCTTTCTTTAGAACATCCTTCTCCTGTGCTCACCAAATGTGCCAAATCCCACCAGTTCCCAGCAACCAGAACCATTAGCTTTAGCTCCACCAAGAGAAACCCTGCAGGTTACCCTGCCGGGGCACATTGCCCAAAGCACAGCCAGTGTCCCTCTCTCAACACCATGGGATGTAATGTAAGTCAAGGGAAAAAAAAAAAAAAAGTAACATGCAATGGGTGTCGATGCTTTTCAGGGTTGCGGGAGCCCCCCTGGCGCTCATGACCACGTCCAAACTTGGGGCACGCTCAGAATCCAGCCCCCACATCCTGCCCGACGCCGCCTGCAGGCTCTGCCACTGTGTCACCTCCATCACTGCAGACTGCAAGGGCCAGTTCTGCTTTCTCACAATGTAGCCAGATGACGGGAGCACCTGCCAGCATCAATATGACTCTGCTGCTAATTTAAACCTCCCCAAATACTGGGTTTGCTTGAGTATTTTCCCTTAAGGAGCTAACTGCCAGAGCTGTTAGGCTAGAAAATATGACATACCATGCATATATTGATTTGTTTACTGCAGGCTGCGTGATAAGTTGGGCACTTTGGGGGCTGATTATGTTGGGAGATGCAAGATAATGAAATGTTTAAAATCTTTTCAAGGGAGCTTTAATGCAAGGCAGCTGTCAAGGTGAGTAGAGGAGGAGCCCAGACACTCGCAGCAACCTCTTCTGACTGCTGTCCTACGCTGTGGGCAGCTGGAAAGCTCCGGCAGAGCCCAAGGGTCTGGTGCTGACAGCAACTCTTGCTGGAGAGTGAGCAGGGTCGCAGCCCAGGCCATGCTGCAGTGACAAACCACCCTGCTGCCCTCTGTATTTTTTTCCTTTTCAAGGTTTGTCGGATAATGGGTGCGATATTAGACCCAATGTTATGAACAGCAGGAACTTTCAGATGAAATTATTTGAGCACAGAATAACACCAAGATTCACTGGTAGAGCAGCTCTCCTGGGCAATGACATCTGTCCCTGTGCAAGGAGCCAGGGTAAAGCCCACTCCTCATCTGTAATCCCCTGGGTGCCTCTAAATAGCCCTCCAGTAGGGTGTAAGCAGGGCTAGGGCTGTGTGCCAGACCTCTCCTTGCAGAGGAGGATGTTATCCCAGATGCATTATTCAACAAAGATGTCAGCTTTTTTTTTTCACTATCTAAAAACAAAATCATAGCCATTTGAATCAGACTCTTTGCTAACTAAATTTATCTTCATGTCATATTTCTTCTGCAGTAATGCCAGCTTTAAACCTTCCAAAATCCTGAGTCAGACCTTAAGAAATTGAATAAAGTATAATTGGCTGAAATATCATGAAATTGAAATAAGAAACACAATTTCAGGCTGCTTTTCCCCTTTCCTTTTTTTTTTTTTTTCCTGTCTTCATGCCATTAAGTCCCCCTCATGCCATGTGTCTGCATGTGTCTGCAAGGAGCCACAGAAAGGTCCTGCTTCGTTGTGTTTTAGATGGTCAGTCCTTTTACCTGAGTGCTTGACTGTAGGCTACATTTCACCCGCAAAGCACACAGAGCAGGTCTGGCAGAAAATGGAATAAGGTGTTTGTCCTGCCTAGGCCAATGAAGCTGTTCCACCTCCCTTTTCCCTCTGGATTCTGCAGAGTCAGCTCAGTGCTCACCAGGTATCTGCAGCTGCATCTCTGCATCCTGCTCTGCAAATGGTAGCCACAAAGCAGAGCAACACAAGATTAAGGCGCTTTGGTGCTTGGTCCTCCTTGGTGGGAGTCCCCATCTCTTCTAGAGTTTTTCTCTGGATTTTTGTTCATTTTGGTAGACCACCTGATGTCCTAATGTTCCCCTGGGTGCCGAAGCAGCAGGTGCCATTCGTGGTGGTGAATCAGTCAATGTGGGAGCTGCCTACAAGCCTCTCCCCTCACTCCTGTAGCTAACATGCCCCTACCATCACTCAGGAGCAAAAGGTGCAAATACACTTGAGAAGCTCATCTTAGCAAGGTGTTTGCAAACATACACAGGTCCTGAACACTGCTCATCACACCTTTCTTCAGCCAGTTGCCTTCCAAAATGCTTGAGGACCCAATCCAATCTCTGCTGAAATCAAGGAATGCTGTTGCTCAGAGCCTCTGCGCTTTCGACTGGCGCCCTTCTCTGTGTTCTCTGTGGTTTCTGGCATAGCAGACTGGAATGAGAGGATGAGTGGTCCCATGCTGCTGCCTTGTCTTGCATTGCAACGCTTTCACGGGGTGCTGAGCACCTTTCCTTGCAGACAGAGCAGTTATGTGGGCTGTGCTGAGACAGACAGCTCTCAGGCTGAGAAAGAGATGATGAATGAAAGAGATTTCAGAATTTCATCCAGGAAAAAAAGGGCTGGGAAGCATTTCAATATGTCATTGAGTCCTTGCCTCTCTGCAAAAGTGCTAAGAGCACAAGCACCCATTTTGTCACATTCAGTTGTGAGCAGGAGGTAGAGTATCCCACCACGGGACTCCTTTGCACTGCAGAGGATATGTCCACCGACCTGTGTTTCAGCATGTCTGTGCCAGGAAAACAAAGCAGTCTTTCACACATTCAAGAGCAGTTCTTCTAAATGCACTGGAACCATCTTGCTTGGAGCCGTTTGGATCAAACGAAAGATCAGACCTGTTTCATTATTTTCATGAAGATACAACACAAATATCCTTTTCAGTAGCTGCCAGTTTGCTGAGTTTATCGTTAACTTTGGAGGCTAATGTTAGGCAGTCACTCAGCTTGTTTATAGCTAGTGGCAATGGTGATGCAGGTATGCTATTTATAAGACACAGTGCCATTTGATCAGCTCCAGAAGCTGTGGATGGATCCACATCTGGCTCCACTTACAAATGATAATTCATGTTGAGGTGTCTTTTTTTTCATTTTTTTCCCCTTGTTAAAAATGAAAGGAAAGATGATGTGATTGGAAATGTCAGGCTTTGCGTGGTGTGGGCGGGATGCCTGTAATTTCTCAGCCAGAGTAAAACTGTGTTTTTGAGAAGCTTTCTAAAGGCAGACAAGCTGAAAATATGCTTTTTTAAAACAACACACAAGAGGTTTACAATCTGTCATATGCCTCTAATTGGCTTTTATTATATGTGCATGCTGATAGCCTCCAAATATGTGCCCAGTCATTCATTCTTTCTGTCACTGTGCCTAGCACCTTGCTTCCCGCAGCTGTGCTGTCACGCTGTTTGCTGTTGGGTTTGCTGGGCCTCTACCCCCATTCACCTCTCCGTCTTTTCTGCTTTCATGAGTGTTTAAATTGAGACCTTTCTCACGGATGTTTGTGATTTCTTGCATTGCAGGAACGCTGAAAGGGCTCTCATGTGCCAGGTGCTCTGCAGAGAGTGAAACAGCTATTTCTGTGAAGGCCTTTGATGGTAGAGAAGCTCACCAAATGGTCACAGGAGAAGCGAGGTGAAGTAGTCAGCTCCTGATTGCTGGGTATGTCCCTACAGTCTAGGGAAGGGTCATTTGGCAGGTGCATTTTTATTACAGGTTGTCCTGCGCATCCTCTGGTGAGCACTGTTGGGGACGGACACCACTTTGGGCTGACCCTGCCTGCGGTTGTAATGACCTTTGCTTACCCACATGCCACAGCTGTCATAAAGTGCAGATTCCATCTCACTTAACCCCCTGCTCAGGGCCCAGGAGATCCCCTGATCCGGTGGTTTGAGACAACTTGGATCATCCAAAAGCCAGATGAAAATTTTCCACTAGGATAAGTGTCTAGAAGATGTTCGCCAAAATCAAGCTTTCCATGTGAAATGTTGATGTCAGTTGCTGCTGGTTTTGGTGAAAGTTCTTGAAAAATGTTTATTTTAAAGTATCTTTTCATTCCAAAAGTATATTTTATATTGTAAATTGTTTAATACTGCAACATTGTGAAGTATCAGAACGAAATGTTCCAACTTTGTTGAAATACAGCATTTCCAAAATGATTTTGGCAGGAAAATATGGATGCAACAATTTGCTACATGTTGGCATTAGAAGGAATTTCAGAATGCCAGAATTTCTGGGAAAGCAGGGATCCCGTTTCCTTCTCGCCTCCGGCTTTCAGTGCAAACCTCCCAAGCTTCTCTGCAGGGAGACGTGTGTGGCTTCTCCCTGCGTTTAAAGGAACTGCCACATTCCAAGGGCTGATAAAGTGACCCCATTGCACAAGATTGCATGTCGCTTTGTGTATGCTTTGGGGATGACTTAAGATCATCACCATAATCAGTAACATATTGTGCTTCTTTTGGGTGTTCCAACAAGAGGAGCCGAGAGGACTCTCTGCAATCGCTCTCAGCAGTGCACAGCCCTGCCAGGTAGATATGCATAAAGTCCCCTCCACAAAGAGGGGAATTTGTCACTTTCCAAGGTGGAAAATGGAGAGCCAAAGGCTGAGAGAGCTGAAGTAATTTGACTCTGGACCTCACAGCAGGTCAGCTGGCTGTTGGGGAAAACCAACCAGTCTCCAGATCAGCAATCCCATGCTTTGCCCATTAGCCACTGCTGCCTCTCTTCTGTTAAAGAGGAGGTAGGAGTTATGATGCTTATTTCCTACTGCTTCCTGTGCCCATGTGGTTTTCCTCAGCCCCTTTTGACTCTGTGTTTGTGTCTTTCCTAAAAGTGGTGAGATTATCATATCAAAGAGGAGCCCAAGCTCCCTGGATGCTCACAGTGCTGCCTGGGGACTCTGCAAAACCCTGTAGAAAGATATGGGTCATTCCTTCTTGCCCTCACTAAACACAGCATTTCATTAGCTACTTTCCACCCTCCAGGACAGTAGAGCATTTCTCCTTAATGTGAGACCTACGAAATAAGAGGTTTCCGCATCACAGTCCCTGCTCACCTGGAAAAAGAGCCCAGCACAAAGAAAGGGCAGATGATTTGTTCATGTTGCATGTTCCTCTTTAGGGACAGCTCACTGTCCATTCAGCAACCCTAAGGGGCATCCAGAATGCTTGGAGACCCTCAGCTATAGCATCCAGTGCAGAGCAAGGGTCACTGGGACCGAGAAGCGGATGCCACAGCTTTGCTTTCCACAGTGCTTTGTGTCATACCTTTTGCCTGCAAGACAAGCAGTATAAAAAAAAATGATTCAAGTTCCTAACTCTGAATGAATTCACCCTGCTTTATAGGAGAAGTTCAGTATTATCTTGCCTGGGCAGGGAGACAAAGCCTCCTGCCTAGAAGTGACTTTTGGGCATCCATTCCCCTTGGCAGGTCCACAGGGTTCTAATCAGCTGTGAATACTGCCTCATCCAATACAGCCTCTTTTCAGTATGCAGAAAGGCTTGACATGCTTTCTTGATTTCAGTCAAGCTGATGAAAAGCCAAATAAGCATGCAGCGTCCATCTGCACATCTGTGCAAGCTGGTGCTGCTGCAGACATTGCAGGAATGTGATGGCTCACAGCGAAACAAAACTCTTATTAGACAGGCAATCTGCAACTGCTTTTCCAGGCTGCTTCCCCTACTGAGACTTGCTTTTAAAATTACAGTCTATTGATTTCTTGCCTATCTGCCCTTTCTTCGCAGCCCTCAGCAGGTAGCATGGCCCTTTGAAGTCCTAGTTACTCATGCCAATGGTCTCTGAATGTCTGTGTTTCCCAGCAATGATTGCTGCTTTGCTCTATTTTTCTTTTCCAGGTGTACTTGCACCTTCAGCACATTGGCTCATGTGCATCAGTATTTTCTGACGAGAAGGACCAGGCAGGACGAGAGGGCAGGGCAGGATGTTATTTTTCACACGTGGAGGTCGTGCAGGTTGTTGTGGCATTCCCCATTGGAAGAGGATGTGAAGGAAGAGAAAGCAGAGGTGTTACCCTCATGTTACCCTCAGAGACCCTTGAGGAGGCATTAATGTTCCCATTTTCTTTGGCAGGAAATCAAGGCAAGGAAAACAGAAGACGGTGATTCAAGGTCAAGCAGAAAGGGGGCTATTGCAGAACTAATTAAACAGCAGAGAAAAATATTTGTCTGGGTTTTTTCCTAGGAATATCTCAATTTCCCTGGTATTTTTTTCATGCTTTACAAGGTCCAGGTGGGGACTCTGTGTAGAGCCATGTAGCCTTTGGCTTGCTCTGTGACATCCTTAGATATACTTTTCTTTCAATTCCCCTGCTTGCATTGCTGCTCTCTCTGTTTCTGGGCAGCTATCAAGTCCCTTGTTTGGTACTTTGCTGAAAGGGAGTATCCTTTGCATTGGAGATGCTCAAGGCAGCACTTTCCTCCCTGCAGGGCAGCAACCGCACTGTCCTGCTCCATGTCCCACGGTGGGAGAGAAGTACCAGCCTTGCTTGGCTTTGCGCAGGCAAGTTAGCTAAAACCGTTGGCACAAAACGTCACCCATGGAGCTGCACAAAGTTTGGCAGTGATGCCTACGCTGCCTGTCCCTTGCAGTCGTGTCTGTCTCTCCATCTGTTAGCCCTTTGCCTCTCCCTTGCTCGTGCCCAGGAGGGCAGGGGAAGCGCTCGGGCACAGCACGGTGCCTTCATTCGGAAGCGGCTGCTGAGAGCTGGCAGGCTTAAGTGGAAAGAAAGAAGAAAGAGGAAAATGGCATTTGTGTCCCAGTGCTATTCAAGCAGCGGCCAGGCTGGGGCTCTCACTGAGCACCCCTCTGCCCAGGTCCTGACTCTGGTTTTTCTCTCCTTTCTGCCTTCAAACCTTCCCTCGCTCTGTCCGGTAGCGTTTCCCCTCATCCTAAGGGCACCTAGCACCCAAAGCACCTTAAAGGGCTCCGTCCTACACCTCTGCCCTACAGATGCAGGGCCCAGATGCACTGGTGATGGAAGGCCATTCTTTGTGCAAGAAAAGCTTCTCAAGCCGTTTCCTTTCAGACCCTCCTCCAGCTCTTTTTTTCTTCAGAGGGTGCCTCAGAGAGCTGTCCAGGCTTTTGGAAATCAGCTTGGCTGGAAGCTAAATTGAGGCCATGCGGCTGGAAGTGCCTTGGCAGTTCTCTTATCTGACTGCTGCTAAACCTTCCAGATTGAGAAAGAAAAAATTGGAAGCAAACCTCACATCTAAGTGACCAGGATTTGCTTATCATGCATTCTGCTTTCCAAGATGCCCACTGATTTCTTTTCCCCTCAGGTGTCAGGAAAGATAATGCTGAGGCAGTGCCAAAGTGGGCTGAGCGGCGCTCACCTGGGCTGCCTTCTTTGCTGCTGTGGCTAGTGGCAAGAGTCAGGCACTGTGTTTCAGGAGAGCTCTCTTAGAAAGAAAGGAGAAAAACAGCCCCACAGTTACTGCAGTTGTGTGTGGCAGTGATTTCATGCAAGGTGCTTTGCACCCATCAGCCAGAATGGATTCCTTGCCTTGCTCTGCAGTTCTCCCGGTGCCTCCATCCATGTGCTGGGCCTGCGAGCAGTGGTGTGGGAGACTGCGGCCTGTGGCTCCCACAGAGTGGCTCTGTCCCCGCGGCAGCCAACAGGCAGGCCTTGCTACTCCGGACTAACTCTGTCCAAGGAGATGTAATGAAATTTGTTGTCCTGAGGCTGCTGCTCTGCGTGAGGCAAGAGCAAGGAGCTGCTGCTGGCTTGGCCAGAGCTGATGCTGAATGGGGTAGGAAACCTAGTTTGCAACCTCTTTCCTCTCCAACGAAATACAACCACGCAATGAGTTTGACACTCCTGTTCAAGGCCCAAAGGGCTCTTCGTTTGGAGGCTGTTATCCTCTTCCTCAGACACATCTGAGGAGCAGAGGTAGCAGGCAGCTCTGGTTGCAACAGGGTTCTGCCAAGCTTCTGGGCTCCGAGTGCTTCCTGGCCATGCCATTGCCCACCTTTCATTGCCATCATGCTGGTTCCTCCAGAACAATCACAGAATGGTTGAGGTTGGAAGGGACCTATAGAGATCATCCAGTCCAACCCCTCTGCTCCAGCAGAGACACCTAGAGCACAGAGTGGCATCCAGGTGGGTTTTTAACATCTCCAGAAAAGGAGAGTCCACAACCTCTCAGAGCAGCCTGTTCCAGTAAACATATTCTATATATTTCTGTACTTTGGTTCTCCCTTTCTTCCTTCTCCAGTTCTCTCTTTCCTTTCATCCATTTTCATGGTTTGTTTATCATCTAGTACCTTTCACAAGATTAATGCAGCATGGATCTATTGGAAAATTGCTCGTTGGCTTGCGCGGAAGGGCTTGGCGTTGCAAGGGATGCATGTCCCTGCGGAGATAAGTGCTCACGGGAGCCTCGTAGCACCCAGTCAGCAGCTGATTGGGCAGCAGAGCAGTTGTAGAACAGCATTGGGCACAGGACCATGTGTTTTATATCCTTCCCCTTGATAGCTGGAGCAAGCAGTGGTGTCCTGGCCTGCACCTCTGTGCTAATTCCACACCTCCCTGCAAGGAAGGAAGGCTGAGGCATGCCCTTCTCCCTCATTTTTCCAGAGGCAGCTGTTCCGCACGCAAGCGCCAGTGAGTCTGTGTTGTGCTAGCAGCTATCTGCTCATCAATGCATCCGCGGTGAAAATTGCCTGCCAGATGCCTAGGTAGGGTGTACACAAATATATTGGAGAGCAGCCTGGGGAAAGGAAAATGGAGAGTTGTTTTAACCCTGCTGCCTTTTGCAGACGGCTTCCTTCAAACGGGAAGGCTGCTCCTCCTTGCCAACATCCCTGTCTTTGTTTGACATGCAAACAGATCTTACACCTTCTTGTGAGCCACCTGAGGTGATGCTGGCATCAAGAGAAGCAAAGCAAAGAGTTTTGCGTATCAAAGAGCAAAGCACCACATAGTCTGCAGGGCTGTGCACTAGCGCCAAGGGGATTTCATGGCACTGCTGCATGGGTTGCGTTGAAAGGAGGAGCACTAGTAAAGTTCCCCAATGTCTGAGCACAACTTTTCCTAAGGAACTGCGTCTGGAGACTCAGTAACTGTTCTGCTATCATTTGCTATGCTCAGATGCTCCAGAGAAAGTTGTAACACCCCAAATTAGCTGGGGATGGGGAAAATCTGCTTCCAGATTCAGATCTCCTCTTGAGCTTTGAGCAACGACAGATTCCATTACCAGTGGATAAGCTTTACCTCGCAAAAACACAAGAGCACAAACCCATTGCCAATGAAACAGAGGGAGTAAGAACAGCACTGAGTTTTAAGAGCAATCGGTACTTTCAAGCCCTTAAATGAACACCACCTTATTAATCCACCTGTCTTGAAGAGCACTTCTTTCACTATGGTTATATGTACTGCCCTCAACATTGCAATATGTACCCTCTTCCACTGCACAAAAAACATCCTGATTTTCCAGTGATTCTGCACTGTGTTTCATTCAAACAAAAAAGAAAAGGCAAAATGACCTTGATCCTTCCTTCTTCTTGTCCATCCACCTTGGAAGCAGAGTGCCAGCAGCATTAGCGGCATGCAGCAATGAGTGCCTTTTTTCAAATGGAAAAAATGCAAAACCTGCATGTTTCAGAGCAGAAACTTGTCCCTGTGCATTGTCACCCTGTGCCATTCCTTCCCCAAACTATGAGCATCCATAGGCTACTTCTATAGGGTAATTGCATCTATTTGGGATCCCTCCTCACGGTATATTTATTACAAATGACTCCTGAGGGCCATTCTCTGAGCTGGCATGAGAAGGTAAGTGTTCCTGCACAGGTTTTACCGTTTTCAGGGCAACCAGATTGTTCAGATCTCTTCTGGAGTGTTTGCTTTGTTGTGGGATAAGGTACCCATTTCTTCCTGAGCGCAAGAACCCCAAAAACGCAAATGCCGTCAATTTTTGCCTGGCTTGTGTTGATTTTGATATTGGAGTTGTTTTTGCACACAGCACATGCTCCTCTTCCCTCTCAAAACCTGCATTTTGACTGGCTGAGTGATTCACAATCATCCTTAATGAAGGTAATTAGCAAGGAAATTGTGATTTGTTATTTAGATTGATGGGATTCTGTCGAAAGGAGTTAGTCTTCAAATCTGCCCTGCTTTATTACTTTGACAAGATGTCTTATCTTGGAGTGCTTCTATGCAGGGCTCTTGAAGGCTCAGGACCAAATCTGGATCATCTTGTTCAGGAGAGGTGGTTTACTACAGCTTCACCTGTCAAAAGCAGGGCTGGGTGAAGTGGTTTCAATTGTGTAAACAGATGAAATTCTAGGCAAACAAGAAGTAGGAATAACATTTCCTTTTGATGTTACTTGCTTTTCTTTCTCCAAGGTTGTGTTGTTGGAATAGAGATCACATGACAATTTCTTGATTTTTTTTTTCCTTGATAAAAGCTGTTCCAGCACTCGTAGTCTTGCACTTTTGAAGTGTTTGAAAATTGCAAGCTCAGAAATGAGAAGAGGAATAAAATGTCCCCAGGCTGCTCAGTTCAAAGTAACATGTTTTTTGAAGGCCGGTACCCTCACCTGAGGATCCTTGAAAGCTGGAATTACCACAAGCAGGCTTCTTTGACCATAAAAGTGGATGGTTGTTATGAAAATCAGACTGAATGCTCAGTCCAAGCTCAGACTGAGAGATTGTCAAGTCCTCAGGAAGGGGGAGATTCAGTTTTCTTCAACTTTTGGCCAGCCTGGGTGGGTGATGCCCACCGAGTGGCCGAGGCTGCCTGAAGGCCTTTGCTTGGTATGTTTCTGGGGTGTGACACAGCTTGACTATGCTTCAGAAACATTGCCTGGGGCACAGCACCGAAATCCACAGATTCCTGTAAAACCTACAGCAGTAACACAGGAGCCATTGGAAGGTTGTGTCTTGTGTGAGACTTCAGAGTTTGCTGGTCTCAGTGGTATTGTGAACCGTTCCCTGACCATGAGGAGCCCAGAAAGCCAACCATATTCGTCATATTGTCCAAGCATGGGCATGTGGATGCAAAGAAGCTGTACCCTGCTCTGTGAGTGCTGTAGGTCATGCAGGCTCAAAGCTGTGGGGCTCTCATTTAGAGAGAGAAGGAGCAAAAACCTAGTAAACATCCTAGGAGGAGTTTGTATGGATTATTTGTTCTGGTTCCTTGTTCTCTAATATCAGAGCTTGATATTAGTCCTCTGTCTCAAAACCTTTGTGGCTGGTGGCCTCTCTGCCCTGCCTGTTCTGTGATTGGGTTGTTCTCGTGCCACTTGCATGAGCCTGGGAGCAGCTGTGCTGTACACTGGTCACAGCCTGTTCTCACCTTGTCACCCAAACAGGCAATGGGAGCACAGGAACTCCCTGCTACCTCAGCTGGGAGAAACTACAGTGTGACGGCCCTGATTCTCCTGTGTCTTCAGAGACACATGGACTTGCCTCCACTGCAGGGACACAATCAGGGTGCAGGCATCTGCAGAGCAGCATCACTCTAAATTCTGCCAAAGGGCTGGGAAGGGAGAGGCATGCTGTGTGTAAAACAGACTGCCATGTTGTTGTCACGCTGTTGGCATATGCTGCCATTGAGTTCAGAGATGCTGGATAAGCAGATCCCATCTATACCTAATGATTACAGCTCCTGTATTAGCAAAAGTGAGATCAAAACAGCCCAAGGTTCCCTGGCTTTCTCATTAGCATTCCCATCGATGACTGCAGTTAACCCTCCTTACCCTCCCTGAAAATGGATCTGGCTTTTTAGATGTTCATTTTTAGCTCTTAATTACATATATATTTCCTGTTCTCCTGGCCTGGCATGTCTGAGGTTTGGCACATCTGAACACGCTTGATTCCGAGTCGTTTTTCTTCACTTCTATCCATGCTGTGTTTGCTACATCAGCCAAAGAATCGGTCAGCCTATCTCTTTGGAGAGGGCTACCATTACTCCCAGGTCCTCTCACTGATCTGCAGGGGTGACCATGCTTTAGTCTAGCCCCTGAACTTCACTAGAGACAGAGGCATCTGAGCTATTTTCCCTTTCTGCCAATACTTGCCCTGCTTTCTCAGCTGACTTATCTTTCAGAGGGCAAAGCCCATCCCTCTGCATGCCCAACTGCACTCTGGATTCAGTTAATCACTTCTGCTGATTTAATTTAACTTGAGTTGCTGAGCTAGGCTACTTCCACATCCACTGAACCTTAAGGGAAGGGTGGGGTATAGGGGTGTTTTCTACCTAAATTAAGGGCTGTGGAGCGAGAGGATGGTCCTTGGTGAGAAAGCCGATCTCCTGTTCTTTGCAGTGTAGGCTTGGGCTGGCTTCACTCCTTCCTGTGTCTGTGCATCTCCTGAAGGGACAGATGGCTTTTCCTGCAAGTAAAAAACTACAGAATAGCTCAGCCAACTGCAGCCTAAATCCATGACCTGAGTCAGAAGCACTGTTACCACCAGCACGTGCATGGAGAAGGCAATCCAAGCAGCATGTCACCAGGAGGCTCCTCTGTGGTTACAGGAGTAACTGCAATAGCAAGACATAGTCTTTGGCTTGTGTTTGCAATATAGCTAAGCTGTGAGGCTGTGCCACAGACAGGACGTTGTGCATGCAACTCTTCAGAGCACGCTGAGGTTGGGATTTTTCATTTTGCAGCTATGTATCAGCAGAGCTGAAGGATCGCTATCTGTAGCTGAAAACAGTATTGAAGAGCAATATAGTCTTTTCTATAGTAGCGGAGCATCTGATAGCCCTTGCTTTACACAGCTGATGCTATGAAATCAAAAGCAAGTTAATGTGGAATTTCCTGTTTCAGTTTGTGCCTGTTGTCTCTTGTACAGTCACTGGGCACTATTCAGAAAAGCCTGATGCTGTCTTCTGTACTGTCCATCACACGGTATTTATAGACATTGATGAAATTCCCCTGAGCCTGCTCTTCCCCAGGCTAAACTATCCCAGCTCTCTCCTTCTCTGAGAGATGCTCTATCATCTTTGTGAGTTTTTGCTGGACTCAATCCAGGAGTCCATGTCTTCCTTGTGCTGTAGAATGCAGAACTGGACACAGTGCTCCAGACATGGTCTCGACAGTACTGAGCAGAGGTGAAGGATCACCTCCCTGACATCCTGACAATGTTCTTCCTAATGCATCTCAGAATGTGCTTGGCCTTCCTTTTCACAAGGGCATGCTGCTGGCTCTTATACAACTTCTTGTCCCCTCTTCTTCCCTGATGAGCTCTGGAGGGGAGCGTTCCCCAGTCCATGCATGAAAACATGTTGTGGTTGAACCTCTGTCTCCTCTGCTTTGCTGACTGGGCATAAGGTCTTCTGTGCTGGAGGAGCTGATGATGCTGCAGTGATGAACTGTAAAGTCACATGAGCAGAAGGACCTGCCTTGGTGCCCTGGTCCCCATCCAAGGGTCTACTGAGGGACAGAGCAGCCTCCATCGCGGTCCCCAGTACGGGGCCCTTCCTGGCAGCCGCCGATTTCTGCCCCAGCTGCCTGCGGGGACACTGCCCCCCATGACGCGGTCCCTGAGCGTGTCCAGCCCTGCGGGGCCCTGTGTCCCCTGGGGCTCGTGGAGCTTGGCCCTGCATCTCCAGGCCCCGTGTCCCTGGGGCGCGACAGCTTCCCTTTGGCTGTGGCTTGGGCCCTGCGGGGACACGTTGTGTGCGGCACCCGGAGAGCTGAGAGCTGCCCCGCGCTGGGGCTGGGGCTCCTTCCCCTTTGGGCATCCCCAGGGCCACGTGTGAAGGGAAGTCCTAGAGGGACCTTTTTGCTGGCCCTGCCCTGCCCCTGCTGTGAGAAATCCTGGGGCTCAACACACACCCGCAGTGGGGATGATTTTTGTGCCTGAGCTCGTGTGGAAACAAGACAGAACAATTAAGCAATGATACAGGAATATATATTTAAACAACAACAACAACAGCAACAATAACAATGACAACATCAACGAAAAAACAAACCCCGCAATACCACAGAATCATAGAATCATAGAATGCTTAAGGTTGGAAGGGACCTCTAGAGATCATCTAGTCCAACCCCCCTGTACACGCAGGGTCACCTAGAGCACGTGGCACAGGGCTGCGTCCAAGCAGGTTTGGAAGATCTGCAGAGAAGGAGACTCCACAACCTCTCTGGGCAGCCTGTTCCAGTGCTCTGTCACCCTCACTGTTAAAATTTTTTTCCTTAAGTTCCTGGGGAACTTTTGGTGCTTCAGTTTGTGGCCATTACCTCTAGTTCTGTCTGTGGCCACCAGTGAAAAGAGGCCAGCACCATCCTCCTCACTGCCTCCCTTGAGGTACTTCTAGACAATCCTCAGGTCCCCTCTCAGCCTTCTCTTCTCCAGGCTGAACAGGCCCAGCTCTCTCAGTCTCTCCTCATAGGGCAGATGTTCCAGGCCCCTGATCATCCTTGTGGCCCTGCACTGGGCTCTCTCCAGCAGCTCCACATCCCTCTTGTACTGTGGAGTCCAGAACTGGACACAATACTCCAGATGCGGCCTCACCAGGGCTGAG